>WEZZ01024787.1:148233-186624 GCA_013400585.1 Chloropsis cyanopogon | reverse complement strand
AAAAAAACCCAAAAAAAACCAAAAACAAAACAACCCCATAACAACAACCAAGTTTTATTATTGATTTATCTACTTACCTGAATGCTAGAAGCATTTAATTATGGAGGAAGTAAAGTAGGTTAAGGCACCTCCATGCCACTTGCTTTCCAGAGTATTTTTCCCCATGCATTCTAACTTAAAGGGGGGAAAAATGACTCGAAGGCTAGCTCGGCCTCAGGAGCAGAAGTGCATCTTGCACTGCTGAGAGTTGCTCATAAATTGCTGTACACATGGTCATTTGATCTCTGTCTGCTTGGCTTAATTAAAACCCTGGAATGTTTGCTCAGTAGATAAGAACATTTCTGGGAGTTATTTAAATTAGCAAGTACTCTGCTTACTGTCATTAAGTGCCTTTCCCCCAGCCCTCCTCCCCTACTCCTCACAGCATGTAGCAATAAGTGATATATGACTAAAGAATAATAACACTCGAGTCACAGATGGTCGAAGGTAAAGCCTTTAAGTGAATGCTGAATCTCTTTGCTGCTCATGTTAAAAGTGGTGTGGGGATGTTTCTTTTGTGTTTCTCTTCTTTTTTTAAAAAAACCCCACTTCTCTGTCTTTTGTCTGAAACATTGGGTCTTGACACGAGCAAGATATTTTTGGTAGGGGAAAATTAATGTGAAGTTGTAGATTCATGTCTAAAAAACATGTTTAAATGTAGTGGTAGCAGTTGGAATAGGCTGAATAATATTAAAATGTTCCATCTAGTATTTGGATTGCTGTTGCTACCATTTGCTTTCCCAAGTGTATTTTAATTGGGTTTTTTTTCCGTTTCCTTTGTTTGAAATATTCAGCGGGTGTTTGTATTTTTCAATTTCTGAGATTTTACTGCTGCAACTGTGGAATTTATTTTGGCCTTTTAGATATAAATGACTTGATATTTCCCCTGTCCTTGCAAGGCATCCCATTGCTCAACCTCTGTGAAGCAAAACATCTTTTAATGTATCCTGATCACCACCAAGGGTAATGGGAAAAGACTGCTATATCGCTTTCTTTCATTTTGTGAGTTCTTTCAAAAATTGAATTTGAAAGAAAAAATACAGATTGGAAAGGCTTTCTACGTGCCATAAGGGACCCTTTGTCTGAAGAGGTTAACAGGTTTATGGAAATGTCTGCTGCTTAAAAAATGTGCAGAGCCCAGGGACCAAATATTTAAGGTTTCTGCTATACTTTCCATACCTGGTGGCTTGGAGTAAACCAAAGGCTACAATTTAATTCATTGGTGTGAGTTCTGTGAATTCAGACCTAATTTGTAGAAATCTACTGTTCTTACCAAGGTTGGCTGTCTGAAGTATTTCATAATCTAGACATTTTCTGGAAGGCACATTTTTATTAATCTGTAACGCTGTCTAGTGAAAAGCACATTGACAGCAGGGAAATACAGATGTTTTCCAAGTAGCCAGAGGTGGGGGGACATTAATCAATATTTTGCATTACTTTTCTGTTTGTTATGTTCAAGATCAGTTCCTGTACAGGGTCTGGTACCTCAGCTGGGCTCCTCAGGTCTTTGCTGAGTTGTCTGTGTGCCCCTCGCTTTACAGCTTGCTCTTCCCCACTGTCAGATCACCGTATTTCAGTGCATTATTTCATGTTCTCCAGGGTTGTTACCTCCCCTAGGAAGGCAGGTTGCTCTCCATTGCCCGTGTGGTGCTCAGTAACTGATCTGATTTAGCCAGGGAGCAGCAAATATGTTTGGCAGAGATGCCAGGTCATAATTTGGGAATCGAGGCAAGGAGCAGGATGGCTTCATACGTGGGCTGTTCAAGCAGCCAGTACCACCCAAAGATCACTTGCATTAAGTACACAGAAGAGTTTTCTGGTATTTAAATGGTGTGTCTGTTTATCCAGTGAAAGTTTGAGGGCCTTTTCTGGAAGAGAAAAGGGCCCAGCAGGATAACAAGCAGTGAGCAGTGTGGATTAGTGCAGCAGCCTCTGTGCCTGCTAAAGGACTTGGAGCTGGCTCATTCCTCAGCTTTTCCTGGTCCTGGAAGCTGCATGCACTCCTGCTTTCATCCTGCTGTGTTTCCTGTCCCATCACCATGTGTGCTGGATAATACCACGTTGTTTCCATGGCTTTATTTTCACCCAGGTTTTTCTCTTTTTTTTGGTCTGAATTGTGTTTCAGCACTGCTGGGCTGTGTAATGCCGTTTGTGAAGGGGAGAGGGGGAGGAGGAGGGAGGAGGAAGGCTGTGCAGGTGTCGATGCACAGGGAGATGACTCCAGGCAGCCAGAGCTGCAGAGGAGTTGGCTCAAGCAGCAGGAGCACTGAGGTTCTGCAGAGAGCTGAGCAGGCAGCCAGCCTGAGAGGGGAGAGCAAGTTTGCAGCAGGGGAATAAAGACAGCAGATCCACAAAGTGTGTTGGATGAAGTCCACAGGGAGCTTTACACACCAAGATATTACTTATGCTGGGTCAGGTTTCTTTCCACGCAGATGTTGTGGTAGCTCTTGCATTGTCATTATGTTGTACCTCTTCACTGTGACTAATGTTGCACAAATTTCAGGCCTTTTCGTCTCCATGAATATTCAAATGCAAGGAATAAGCCTTGAAAAGTTTTCTCTAGTGCTTGTCCTTCTCCTACCCTGAAGTAAAATAACTTTCCCTACTGGATTTAAAAAGATATAATAGGGAGTGAGCGTGCTTTCATGTGCAAATGAAAATTAACTTACGTGCTTTGCATTTCCAAGACCAGAACTGCAAAAAAATCCAGGTGGTTTATTTTTATGCCCCATTATATAATAAGGAAAGAGGCTTCTGAAATTCCTTGCTGTTTTCTGTGATTGCTGCTTCAACTCTTCTGGGAGTTAAAGGGCTGGGAAGAGACTGTGGACATGACTATGTAAACTTTGATGCCTCTGTGGGGAAAAAAAAAAAAAAACAACCCGATGTTTCTGCTTCCTGTGTTTCCCTGTCATTCCCTTCTCTCCTAGCAACAGCTAATTTGGGAAGTGGCTTTTGATGCTCCGGGGTATTTAGACAATGTGTATCCGATGCCATGATCAGAGCTGGCTCAGTGTGACCAGCCTGAGCTGCAAGCATATGGTGGTGTCCCTGAGGAATTCAACCAAAGCCTCCAGGACCGGGCAGAGCCTTTCCAGAGGAGCAAGGATCTGTCAACAGAATTGCAGCCCAAATGTAATTCCTGCAAATCTGTGAGCGGGAAATGCCAATGCTTATTAGACCATGCATTAAATATCACTGAGCAGATGTTCAGAGAGCCTTTCATTCATAGTGCTGTTAGCAATGAATGGGGCATTATGCTCCCATTCTGCATTTTTGAGTCGAGTGTAAAGATATGTTTGAAAAGGAGGAATGGTGTTAAGTGCACCCTGCTGCCATTCATGCTCAAAGACAGTGGGTTTTCTCCTCCAGTGTCTAAAATTAATTACACTGGGCATAAGTATTTAACAATACAGTCTGAAGTTGTACAGAACATGAAACTGCACGGTGGGTATTGTTCATTTGTTTCTGATCAAATATATGTGCCTCTCTCATCTGACAGCATTTTTCAGAAAGAACAGTTCTAGAGCTCTAGCCTTACCATTTCCCAAGGACTGTGTTATCTTTGTTCTTAGGGTTCCTTCAATACCTGTGTGCTTTAATAGTATTGTTTTGGTTTTTTTTTAATAGGCTCAGAAGGCTGCAAGGAAAATTAGGTGGTGTGCTATTTTCCTAACTCCAATTCAGAAAGCTTTCATTACTCTGCTCCACTTCCTTTTCCTCTCAGTTCTCTCCCTGTTTTACACCAATGTGAATTACCTTCAGGAGTTCCCTGTCACTCTCTCCTGATTATAGAAGAGTCTTGGCTGTCTTATTTAACCTTATTCTCATGCTTAGTCAGCTCAACTTGTATGAAGGGATTGCACTTGAGATTCCTGTTCAAGGTCACACAGGAGGACTGTGATTTTCTCAGGGGTGCCCTGACAAAAGCCCAGGTTTGTGCATCTCAGATCTCAGCATGTTTGTACCTTTGTTGACATTGAAATGTACAGATAAATTAATCATGTTGTGTGAGCTTCTTGGCCTCTCCCAACTGTGGTGGTCTGGGTTTTACAAGGAAAAAAAATGTTTAAGATTTGTTGGATTTTAGGGGTTTTTTTGTATTTTTTTTTTAAGAGAGAGAAAAGCAAAAGTGTCAGAAAGGAGTAAGATCCAGCATTCTTCAGAACTACATACAGATTTTAGGGCTTAGGAAGAGACTGAGTACCATATCTGCTTGTCAGGGAGCTCTTGGAGCATCCTCTTGGACATTTGATTCCAGCTGGGTGAGGGACACTGAAACAGCAATTAACTGTTCAGGGACTTGCCCATGCCAGAAGTGTGACTTCCAGAAAGTCCAAACATGGAGAAACTTAGCATTTCAAGCCATTCCCTTGTTTGATTTAATTTCTCAGCTGCCAAAGAATGGTGTAAAGTGTCTGCATTTTGGACACCAGCAGAAAGAAAAAAGTATATTAAGAGAGAAGAGTAATTTTGAGGTGCTTTCATTCATCTGCCACCATCTCATTCCTCTCTAGGTTTCATATCATGCCTCCTCTTGGACTTTAAGTGTGTTTTGTAAAGGGAGAGTGTTAAATCAACAGCAGGTAACCTAGAAAGCACTTCTGGGGGCTTGCATTTTATTCCTTTTTTTGTTTATTTTGGTTGACTCACACAGTCTGTTTTTATCAAAGTCACCAAGACTTCTGCTAGCCCTTTCTAAATCATTGTGGTTGTGCTTATTCTTGTTGTAGCTTCAGAAAACTGTGAGAAACATGAAGTTACTAAGTTGGCTGTGCTTTGGGTGGAGTTGAACCAGATGAACTCCAAAGGTCCCTTCCAACCTCAGTTACTGTATGCTTAAAAAATATTTTAATTAAATATTCATGTGGGGTGGTTTTTTTTCAGCTTCCCTCTCAGTAGTTTTGCTGTGCAGCACTTTGGAGAGAAGCTGTTTTGGAACTCAAACTGTCTTTTCATGTTCCTCTGGGTTTTCTATGTTGGCATCAGCAGCTGTGTGGGCATCGTCTGGGGGTGAAGTCTTTAAGGCTTCACTGGCATCTTAGTGGCATTTGCTGACTTGTGCAAAGTGTGGTTAGTGCAGTAGCATGTCCCTTCTGTCACCCTGCCACAAATACTTAAGAAAATGAAGAGGACTGACATGGTTTGAGTGTTTTCAGCCAAGGAATTAAAGACTACAATAGGGTGAGCTCTAGAAATACCAAATGAGCGAGGTAAAGAATTTGTCAGACCTGATTTCAAAACAGAATTTTTCACTTGTGCTTGAATGTTAAATTATATTTCACTTTTAAAAGATTAATAGAAATATATGCTAGCCAAAAATGACATAAAGCTTTATTCTGAGAAGAACCTGCTCTTGGGTTTGCTTTGAAATGTTGCTGTTTCTTGGCCTAAGACAATTTCTGCTTTCCCCACTTCCCTTCTTCATTTTTACTGAACCACGAAGCCAGAGAATTTCATTACTCACTTAGCTCAGCTTTCAAGCTCTCAGCACGCTTATGTTAACCATATAATTGGGCATTTCAGAATGCTGGCCAGATTAATTGATCACTTAAAACATTGCCCTGTTTCAACTACAATTTACATCAAACTCAGCACTCTGAAATAATGTACTGTTTCCTGAGACAGTGTTTCATTTGAGATTGAAAGTGCTTTGGAAGCTGAAAGTATGCTTGAAGGAAAGAGGGAATCACGTGGGCAGGATAACAGGCTAACAAATAATCATCTGCATCATCTTGCTTTCAGTATCCAGTCATCTTAAAAATCTTAGGTCTGGAAAGGAGATACAGTGTGATCTCTTCCAATCCTTCCCTGTCATGGTGAAACGTGTTACGCATTCCTCTTCATGAACCAAACAAGTTTCTAATTCCTGGCTTACTGAAAGAGCATGGAACTCTGCTAGCATTGCAATGCTTTTAGTCTTTGCTTGGAACTTTCCTTGAAACTGGATTACTTTTAGCTTCAATAAGAATTTTTATTTGGCAGTGGCTACTCCTAATCTTTTCATCTGTCTCTGGTTGATCCTTTGGTGGGAGGTACTCATCAGGCTATGTGTTAAATTCCACTAATTTCTCTTATGCCAACAGAAATTGCTATGGCTTTGTCTGTTTCTTATTATTTCAGAGTAATGGCCTTTTTTTTTTTTAAAGGCCTGTTTTATGTTCATTCTGGTGCAAATTCAATGGAAAGAATGTCTCAGGGCAAAGGGAAAGCACATCAAGTAGCAGGAAAAATGGAGAGCACGGTCTCAAATGGGGACACTGGTGGTCTTAAACGTGACTAACAGCTTCTTGCTTTTATTTTGGTGAACCCATTACCAAGCCAGCCCTGCTGTAAAGTGGCACAAAAAAATAAAAAGGCAGCTGGCTGGGCTGTCCTTGGGATGCATGAATGGTGCAGTTTGGGGCTGTGTGCCTGTTGTGGTTTGATTTGAGAAAACCTGTCTTTTTAAAAAGTGATGTAAGTTAGAGACGCCTCTGTGAAAGACACATGTTAAAAGAAAGAAACCTTGGGAAATTTTGCTCTTTCTCCTTCCAGTCAGCAACAAGTAACCAGGCCCGGCCTGGCCTCTACATAACTTCTCTCCCTAAGTGAACTAAAAAAAAATTTTTAGAGGTAGTAAACTGACTAGAAATTTGAGTTTTGTTCCTTTCCATTGTCAGTAAAAAAAACAAAGTTATAGAGTAAAGAAAAGTGTTCTGAATGGTTTTGTTTTGATTCTTTTCTTTCTTTTTCTTGTTATTTATTGTTAATAAAATTTTCTTTATATCCCTTGAAGATTCAGAACCTACTTTGCCCTTCTCTTGACCCTACCTCACAGCATCCAAGAAAACCCACCACAGTGCCTCTCTCCAGACAGGGACAGTGCACCTGGCAGCCTCTTGTGGCAGGAGTGACCCTGTGCCAGACCCCACCAAGTCCCCGGAGTGCCACAGCCTTGAAGGCTGAATTTAAACAACAGCCACAACCCAAGTGAATGTAACAAAGAGAGCTTGAAAATCTCCCCTAAGAGTTTTCAAATGGCTCGTGGACTGGTCCAAGTGTGCTGTTGGTTCAATGTCACTGGAACTGGGAATTCTAAGCCATCAGGGTGTTGCTGCCACTGCTTGTAAAGCATGTGTTAGATAAAGTGGGATGGTGGTAAGGGTCCACAGCCTTTTTATACTGCTGGGGATGACCGATCCCACTTCTACCTATGCAGAGCTGTGGTGTGGAAGAGTATGTTTTAAAATGTGGGGGTTCCTTAGATGATTTTATCCTAGAGCTGTTAGAGAAGACAAAAAGTGTCATACCTAGGCCAGTGACAGTAATGGTTTGTGTCTGTTCACTGACTCAGAGTAAGGTGAAGTTGAATGCATTATACATTTTACTGTTTACTTCTTAACTGCTTTGTTTTGCCTAGTTCCTCTTTTGAAGAGTGAGGTTAGATGAGCAGTTGTTGCTGAATATACATGCTGCTCACCTCTCCTGTCACTGTTCTCAGCACTTCAGTTGCAAATTGTGGGGTTTGCATTAGGGGAATGGAGTTCATTTAAATAGCAAAAGTAGCAAATGAATTTGGGGTGGATCCGTGTGTGTTTCAAAGAGACCCCAAAGAGGATGGAGAAGTAGCTGTGGCAATCTAAGGATACAAAAGGACTTGTGGGGGCTAGGGACAGCCCAGTTTTTATGGTTGCTTGGGGTTTTTATTCAACACTTGCGCTGCCTCAGGTCATCCTATCTAAAAAATGTGGGTTCAGCTCCTTCCCCTGCATCTGGAGCACTGTGGAAGTGGTTTGCCTCTAAAAGTGGATAGCTATGTCTGTTGGAAAAGCAGTTTAGAAACCTCTTCTGGTATGAAGGTACTTTAAAATGTAACTAGTTCTCATATTTGCATGTCTGAATTACTGCCTTAGGTTTTCAGAAAGGAGGGAAAGAAAAATGAGACCCATTCCTGAGGTCTGTGATCTGAATGAGGGGAATATTTGAACAGAGCTCAATAACACATGAGCCTTACATTTGTAGGCACCACCACCTTTCATCAGTTCAGAAAATAGAAAATATGGGCCATTCTTCTCTGTGCTGTCTGTGCAGTTCAGAGGTAGCTGAAAGCAAGTTGTTCCCTTCACCCCTGAGTCCAGAAGGGGCTCTGTATAATTTCTGAATTTCTGTGTGTATTCTGCCCAATTTATGAGTGAATCTCTTAAAGCTGGCTTCTGCTGCTCTGCTGTGTAAATGCAGTAGTGCATTTATAAAGGAATGAAGTGTGCCCACGTACATGGGAACAGAACTGAGCTCACAACTGGCATTGAGCTCTGATTTTGGTCACTTCTGCTCCCCTCCCCTTCCCGGACTTCACTAAGTGGTGCTTTTGGGTTCCCCTGTTCTGGGACTGCTTGATCACCTAATGTTTGCAGGCTAATAGAGAATTTATTTCTGGGTAAGCCCTGAGGCAATTTTTGTCCTAGCCTTTGTTCCTTAGAGGTGTTCGGAGGAGGATTGTTAAGGAAAAAGATGATTTGTTTTTACTGATAGTCACTAGAACCCATAATAATTTCTAGGCTTTCATTTGAGGCCAAATTGTGAGCACATCTTGTATTTCTTTTTTGGCTAGCAGAGCAGAGTGGATGTTTGGAAAAGGCTTCAGGTTGCACAGAGGAAGCTGCTGGAGCCACTGCCTTCAGCAGATGGGACTTCTTACCAGATACTCACCCCTGCTCTGTGATCCTCCTTAAAAGGTTTTTGCACATTAAAGGCCAGCATTTCCATAGCAGTTTTTTAAATCTCTTGTGTACAGTTGAGAAATAATGCAGCAGATATGATAAGCTGTGTTGCTTTCCTCCACCCTTCTGCAATGATTGCAAAACCACAAAGCTCTTCATTGATAAAATCTTTCCTGAGCAGGGGTCAGTTGTCCATTTCCTGACCCATGCATGGATCTGTGGAGAATATTTTTCCCAGGAACACTCCTTCCTTTCTGTTGTGTCCTCTTTTCCATATGCTGTCCCTGGATTGTTTCCAGGGAAGGAAAGAAGCCACCAAAAGGAGCAAAGCAAACCCACCAAGTCTCACCCCACCTCCAGCACTGCTGTAGCATCTGTTCTCAGGCCCAGATGTAAATATCTCTAGGGGCTGATTATTGTACTATTTCCACACCCCACCATGTTAAAGATCCACTTTCCTCCTCTTGTAAACCATTAGACCTCCAGTAGCTTTAGGGTCATCTTGCTTGATTAAGGACAGCAGAGTTCTGCCTTGGCTTGTGCTTGTGCATCTGTAACTTTTCAATCTGGTAACACATTTTAGTCATTTTAGAGTGTAGTCTTGCAAACAAATACTTTCTTACTTCTATCACTTACGAGGTTTATTTGAACTAAATTCTATTATACCAAATAAATATAAACAGTACTTCTGCATAATACTCCTATCCTGCATTCCAAAGCATTTCACAAACCTCAGATTCTCAAGTTTTTATTTCTTAGAATCACCAAAGGCCAGGAAACAGCGGAGCATGGTTTGAAATCTTTAAATAATTACATGCAAAGCTGGCATCCCTGCTGCTCCACTGTCAGCAGCATAGTCAGCCTGGAGTCTGAGAAAGAGAAGTGCTGGAGAGATAAGTCATGTTTAGGGGAATGGGAGGACTCTGAGAAACAGGATATGACACAGAGAGGCCATGGGAAAAAGTAAAACCTCCTCCTTTGCCACAAACCCAGATGCCTGCAGGAAAGCTGGGCCTTGGTGGGGGCACAGGAGCAGCTATAAAGAGCAGCTGGTATTGGGGGGCCTTGTAGGAGCACCCCCATGTGTATGGGCAACAAACACTGAGTATATGATGGATCTGAAGACAAATAATTGTTATTAATGCTTGGCAGAAGCAGCTGCTCATAGAAGCCAGGACAGTCACAAAAAATGAGTAATTTTATGCTGAGAGAAGATTTGGGCCTGGAACAAAACACTGGGGATCTAAGGAGGAGCCCTTAGTGCTGCTAATAAATATCCACTCAGGCAGCTTTGTCACTCATGTTTCTGAAAGTTTTGTGGCTGGATGAAAAGAATGTTGCTTTTATTTCTTGAGCAGCTGCTCTTTCAAATGGGTGCAGCTGTACCACAGTGTCCATTGACACCAGTTACTTTGTGATTTTAGGGTATTGGTTGTAGTCAAGCAACTAGAAAGATTTTTTTTTTTTTTTTTTAACTGAGAAAAATTTTGTGAAGTAGCTCGAGTTTGTCAGACTGGAGCAGGCACCACTGCAGTGTTGCTGTGAAAGCTTTTGAGGGCCATGGCCGTGGATTATCATTTTCTGTCAGCTGAAGCACAGCTCTGTTTGCTGCAGCCAGGGCATGACCTGCCACATGCAACGTGGAAGTCATCTGAGAGCTCTCCTTCCCATGGCAGGAGCAGCACTGCAGTTATGTAATGAAGCTTTATGGTTAGAAGTGTGTGAAAACGGGAGCTGTGAACTTGCAGGCAATTCAGAGCTGAAATGTTTCCATATTCTCACTCCAAAAGGTTTTTTTGGAGAGTTTAATGGAATGCTGTTTGGCTCTTTTTTGATGGGAGTGAGTGTGCATGTCTGTCGGAGACTTTTTTTTTTTCTTAAACTGTCCCACTCTGAGTGACTTTCCTAAATTCAAAGCATTAGGAGAGTGAGAGTTTTAATCTTGGCTCTGCTGATTTGCTCAGTAGGTCTGGAGAAGGCTCTGTCTTTCTGTTGTAGACATAAATTATTAAATAGCTACAAAAATATTTCATGGCAAGGTACTTCAATCTTTTACAGGCAATACTGGAGTTTCAAACCATCATCTTAATGACTTTTTTGCAAAAGTGAAAATCAGGAAAGTACTGCTGCTACTCAGCTTATGTCAAAACTGAGGTGAAATATCATGAGGTGCAGTTAGTAGAGGGTATTAGTTTTTTTATTGGCGGGGCAGTGTTGATGTTTCTTTTTGTGGCTTTTTAGTTAAGATTATGTATTTGAAATTTGCCTTTTTTTTCTTCCTTACACTGTGCTTTTGGGAAGTTGTGGGGGATTTTTGCTTGGCTTTGTCTGGTTTTGTTTAAACTTTTTCACTTTAATTTCTACTTGAAGTAGCATGTATGAAATTTCTTGTACTGTACTAGGCTTGAAAAGCTGCTCACTGAAAGATTAATATGGATACATTGATTAAAAATTCAGTGTAAACCACTGAAGTTAATTGGAGTTAGTTGAATGGGTTACAGGGCAGAGTCTGCCCTACTGTGGTCCAATGGGTAGAAAACACAGCAATTCTTTTCAGATAAGTCTCCTTTTCCCTCAGCAGTTAGTGCTTAACTTACCTTCAATTCCCAGGAATTACCTGTGAGCTGATTTAAGTTCTACTCATGGCTATAAAAGCTAGGAATTTTGAGGTCTGCTTGCTTTTTTCATTGCATTTATAATAAGGTGGGAACTTTCCCTTAGACAAATATTCCTCCTCCCTTTTTCAGACAAATATTCCTTCTCCCTTTTTCCTGAAGAGAGCCCCCACCAAAGACAGGTGAAAGTCTTTGGAAATTCAAAATGGCAACGGTTTTCTAATGACTTCAGAAAACATCTGATAATTTTGTGACCAACAAGTGACAGTCTTTTGGGGCACCTCATACTTTAATAGTACAGCACCTGGAAGACAGGGGCTTTAAATTAATTTGATATCCCTGACTGATTATTCTAGGCTAAGTCTAATTATGTGATACTTGGCAGGTATCTAGTTAATCTCTTTTTAGTCTGGCCATGACTGATGGGGTCTTGGCTCCCACCATATGCGAGAGTTTCTGGCTCCCAAACCAACATCTAGAGAATTTCTTTCTGCTCTCCTGTGAAATGATTGAAACAGGTGTCCTCCTTCAGTTATTGCCTTACACCTTTTTTATTCTTTCCCTTATTACAAGGCATTTACTTAGTCTGCTCCTGTATTCTTCTGGACATTTATCCTTCTGTCGCAATCTCACCCAAAACTTTATATGATTGTTCCAGGTCTGTAGATGCTCTTCAGCAGTGACTCTATTGGAAGCCCATGTTCTTTGGGAACAGTCAGGCATTTTTAATTTTTTTTTCCCCTCTTTCTGTGTGTTGAACAGCTGAGCCAATAAATATTTGGGATCCACTGGCATTACCAGTAGATTTTAGCAGCACCCACTCAGCTGGGCGGCAGCTTTGCCACATGTTTGGTTAAACAGGTAAAGCCTGTGTGAATGCAGAAAGAAAACCAAACAAAACTGAGTTCACTGTGCATCGCAGGGCCTGGCAGTCAGATCTTGGAGGAGTTTTTGCTGTTTCTTTTGGGAATGGATGCACTTGTTTCAGCGGAGCCTGTACAGGAGGCCATGTCTTTCCTTGTTGCACAAGGAAAGCTCCAAGGTTTTGGGGTATGGTGCCTTAAAACATCCTTGTGTTCTAGTCTTCAGCCAGGAAAAAACAGTAAATGTCAAATATATTAGATAGTAATAAAAATAAAATGGCTAAGAAAAGAAAATTACTTGTAATTAAAGTCCATAAACTGGTAATAACTCTAAGCATCCCAAATGTTTTAATTTGCTGCTCTGACTATAAATCATTTCATCCACAGCTTGAATTCTTGGAAACTACCTGAATTTGTGACTCAGGGGGAGAGTATTTTCAGCCTGTTTCTCTGGGGAATATAGAATATTCCCTACTTTTGTAGTTGTTGGAACACTGAGCAGACCTGTATGTAAACAACATATGCTGCTATCATTAATGGTATTTTAGGCAGAAGGCTGTATTGGAAACTTTTCACTTCTGAGAGGGGGCAGGAGTGGGAGCCTGGAGGAAACACTGCTGGGCCAGTTGTGTGTGGGATTAAAAATAAACCAGTGCCAGCACTGCCACCCCCCACCCCAGGCCCTTCCATAGGTTCTGTCACCACGTATCTGTTTATTTCTAATGGCTCTTTCAAATGACAGCTTCATAAACTGAACCATCCAAAACAAAGGCCTTGGAGTTTACTTTGGCCATCTCAAGTAAATTTTCCTAATCTAAACATCAGCAGTGCCTTTCATAAATCAGCCCAGTGACGTCACCTTTGCAATTAGCCAGGCTGGTGTTTGTGTTCTGGCCTCACAAGCTATTTGGCCAGTTGATGTTTTCAGGTTTTGTAGTAGTCCAGACTCCTCACCAGTTCTCTGTAACATGCTTGAAGTGGGAACACGTTTATCAATAATTGCCACTTTTTAAGTGCAGATAGCAGACAGGGATTAATTGCTAACCTTTTCTGTTGTCTGCCAGAAATAACAAGCACGGTCTGTGGACTTCAAAATTGTTCAGGATATATCTCACAGTTCTTATTGGGGGACACAGGCACCTGCAATTTAATAGGTGTTAGGAAGAGTAGGGAAATGAGAAAAATTATTGGGTCGGTTTTATTTCCAGGAAAGGTAAAATGAGGTAGTGCTAAGAGCTGGGAGTGAATCATCTGTCTGCCTGAGTGTGCTAGTTTGTTTTATTTCCCAATAAGTACTTGAAACTTCACTTTAAAGGTTATTTCAAAGAGATTCTACTTCAGCCTTCTTTTCCTGCAGGTCAGAGGGATCAAGCCCCTGCTGACAGGGAGGCTGTGTGTAATGTTGGATTGGGGAACAGTTCAGCTGCAGCATATCTTTTTCTCTGGATGAAAATGCTTCCACTACATGAAAGAGGTTTATTCTGATAAGGTTTTTAGCTAAATCCTCCAACTGCCAAAAAACAGTCAAGCAAAGCAACAGTATTCTTCCTCTTAATCACACCTTCCTCTCCCTATGTGGAAACAACAATGAGGGCTGACACGAGCTGAAAAAAGCCAGAAAACGTCGAGCCAAGGCTTAGCTCCTATCCTTAGCTCACCCTGGCAGCACATTCATGCATTGCAACACAGATGCTATGTAAGGTCACCTTCTACCATGGTGTCAGCTGTGATTGAATTCCCTGAAAGAGAAACCAGCAAAGATCTTAAGCACACAAACTGTTCCATATGTGTGTGTACGATGTATGGTTGTGTTTATGTTAATGACGAGACTTGCACCAGTAAGTGGTTATGTCCTTGGCTGGAAATGTGCAAATGCTTGGAAGCTGGCTCTATGAATCTCTTTCAGTGGCCTTTGAAACAACCTGAGCTTGGGTTCCCAGGATGCTATTTCTGTTCTTCAGGGCCCTGCACACGGCAGCCTTTCACCAGCCCTCCTGCTGCTTGTCATTGCCATGGCTTGGCTCGCTGATAGCAGGAGTGAGGGCTTTGTCAGCTGGGCTGTCCTCCTTCCATTTCTTTTTCTCCATCATTTCTGGGCCAGGTTAGGAGCCCTGGTATTTGTGATGCCTTGAGAAGGCTGACCCAGAACAGAGGCTGGGCAGAGCTAAAGAATTAAGCAGGGATTTATTAAAAGGATCTCCTCCATGGATCCACCTTGGGCAGCACCAGAGCCCAGCCAGGGCTGCACCCAAGATGAACCAAAATGGGCACAAAATGCACCAAAATGGGCACAGGCTCTGTCACTGTGATCAGTTCTGCTCCATTTGCAGATTGCAGTTCATTGTTAATTCCAGCTTTAGCTCGTGCACTCCCATCCTGCTTGTTTTTCTCTCCTCAGCCCACGGTGTTTGTGCTCTTGGGCTGAGATTTGGATCATTTGTCCTTGGTCCCCAGCTGGAGAAGGAATTGTTTTGTCTCCCTGCTTTGTGCAGAGAGCTCACCATCCCTCAATATGAAGCTCAGAACTGCACACTAGAGCAGCAGAGAATCTGAAAAATATAAAAGCTAAACCTGAGGCATCATTAGCAGCGCTGTTGGGCTGGAGCGGAGGCTGAAGGTGCAGCATCAGTAGACACTAAAGCCTGAGGATAATTTTAATTTTTAATATTCTAAGAGAGCTGGAACAAGTTCAGGAGAGGCAGGAAAATGCCATCACCTTTGCTGGTGAGATACTTGCAGGTTTCAGCCCATTTCAGTGGTGTGGCTTTTGCTTCCTGCTTGGCCATGGGTGTGTGGCCCTCATCCTGAAGATTTAGCTGTGAATTGGCCACAGTTTTGCTTGAGAATATGGAAACTTTCCCTCGATGTTCTGTAGGAAATGTTTTAAGTCCTAGGGTTCATGCTTAACAAATTGCTGAGCTGATAATCATTCCCTTTAGTTTGTCCTCAAGCAAGTGAGCAGAGTGTGGGAGTGAGCATCACATCCATTACTGACACTCATGAGTGGAGTGTGGGGGCTTTTTCTTCAGTGCAAATTTCCTGTGATCTTGGGAAAGGAGGAGGAATGCATTAGAGCTGGAGCTGTCTGTTAGTCTTGGTGAGACACTTGTGCAGGATCTCTCTGCGCTGAGCTTTTTGCCTTGACCCATTGGTAGGCTGGTGCTTTCAGTCACAATTTAGCCCTGGCCAGATGGGTGTAATGGTGCTTGTTCTATTGTGGGTTTTTTCTTCATGATTTTTGCAGCTGGCTGGGTGAGTTCCTTCTTGGGGGGTGACAGGGTATTTTTCTAATATCAAGTCTAAACCTTCCCTGGTGCAACCGGAAGCATTTCTTCTTCTCTTATCCTTTGTTACCTGGGAGAAGAGGCCAACCTCCACCTCACTACAACTTTGTTTCAGGTGGTTGTAGAGTGACAAGGTCCCCTCTAAGCCTCCTTTTCTCCAGGCTAAATAACCCTATATCCTATAGCTGTTCCTCCAAAGATTTGTTCTCCTGGCCCTTTCCCAGCTCTGCTGCCCTTCTCTGGACACACTCCCAACCCCTCAATGTCCTTCTTGTAGTGAGGGACCCAAGCAAACTCTTTGAGGTGTGGCAGTGATGATCTCAGTCGAGGGATGCTGTGGTGGAAATGCTAATTTGGTGGTTTTGGCCCTTGAGGAGGATCTTCATTCCTCATATAACTTGTTCAAGATTGCTGGGCTGCAGAGATGCTCAAGTCATCTTGAGAGCAGGCCAGGGGTGGAGTGCTTGCTGATAACCTCATGGTAGCAAACCCTCGTCCAAAGCTTGGTGAGCATTCAGGAGTCTGCAAGGGAAGCATGAATGGTTTCTGGAGAATGTTAAATTCAGTCAGCAGAGCCGGTGTGTATTTCTGAGAGGCTGAAAGCCTGGATTCATGCATTATCTTGAACTGTGGCTGGGTTATCAGTTGCACTGCTCGGGATTCTGGCTGACCATGCCCTTATCTCCCCAGTGCTACCGGTTGCAGGGCAAGTTCCTTTTTTTCCTGCTTTATGCAGAGCTTCTCACATGTCTGAAGGGAAAACTTTCTCCCTGCACTGCCATCACTTGAGCATGCCAAGGTCAGCACGTGGGGGGAGCAGAGTGTGAGTGCTGAGGTTTGCTCCGTGCAGATGGAAAGAGGCAGCAGAGGGGGAGCTGTGTCTCTACAGGCTGGCATTGAGAATGTTGTAAGAGGATTTTTTTTTTCTCAAGTTAAAGGAAATAATTTCAAAGAACACAAAAAGCAACTTCAGCTGGAGAAGCTGATTTAGTGGAGTCTGGGATGAAAGTGGATAAACTGACCCATGTGCAGGCGAGGCAAGGAATGACTGCATCCCAGCAAAACAGAGCAAGGATGGCTTTCCACCGTGGCAGTGCAAATCTAGTGGCAAATTCATCAGTGGTGGGATTTCCTTCAGGCCCTTTTGTTGGGAGGAAAGGACTGACATGGCCAGCACTGATTTCCCAGCCCGACTGTGAGTGCTGTGGTGATCAATGTGTCTGCTGATCCCGTGTTCTGCTGGGAATGTTTGAGTCACAAACTCCAACTGGAGCTGTAAACCCTGAACGGAATAACCTGTGCCACCTCCAGCTGTTGTGTGTGGGAGGTGAAACCGTGCAGAAAGGGGAGTTCCTGCAGTCTGAGACTGAGCCTAAAACCAGAACACACAAGAACACAGCACAGCAAGATGCTCTGATGTGTAAAAAGTGGAGGCAGGAACAGTTTGGGTGATTTTTATGTGTATGAGAATCTGCATTTGTCCTGGAAAAAGTGAAGGAATTGACTTAGGAGGTTGTAATAGGTAGCAAGTATATTTTGGTAATTGAGGAAGCTGAGTGAGTGAAATGAAAGAGTGTATGGCTAACTCCTGGGTAGAAGTTGACAGCACAGGCTGTATCTTCCGGAGACAAATTTCCTTTATCGTGAATCAGATTTATACACTTCATTAGATACGGATGTTTTTTCAAGAAAGGAGTCTGAGCCAATCTTATCGTTCAGGTTTTTGATAAAACTGATTTCTGAGTGGTGCTCTGGGGTGAATTTTATCAAAATAACCTATGGACTTTTTACAAAATCCTTTCAAGAGGCTGAGAGACATCTAAATCTTACTTTCAATTGTATGCATAGCAATTGGCCTTGGGCTACCCATAATAGGTTCAACAGTTTCTAGGGCCTCTAATTTTGATGAATGGGAATGATTGCTTATTCCTAGGCTCAAGAATGCAAATTTTTAACAGTTACAGAATAAACTGCATTTCTGAGGCTTCTGTGGTACAGAATCATAGAACATCCTGAGCTGAAAGGGGCTCACAAGGATCACTGCCTCTGCACAGAGTGGCCCCAAAAATCAGACCATGTGTCTGAAAGTGTTGTTCAAACTCTTCTTGAACCCTGGGTGCTGTGGCCACTGCCCTGGGGAGCCTGTTTGAATGCACAGCCACCCTCTGGGGGAAGGTGCTGTGTTCTCCCTTTTCCACAGCAGTATCAGAGCCAGAACTGCAGCAGCACCATGTGAATTCATGTGGAAAAGCCTCCAGTGGGCCCAATGGGGTTTAGTGTGTCCTAAGTGTAGTTTTTTAGGCAGTCTCTGAGCGGTGATAAATACAGCAGCTAGACTGGCTTCCAGTGGCAAAGTGTCTTTATTTAATTTTAACATCTGGGGGGAAAAGTCTGAAAGCAGGTGATTTTATTTAGATATATGTCCTACTGGAAGCTTATTCTCCTTACATAAGCTTGTGCAAGTGCTTTCCCCAGCAGAAGTGACAGTTCATGTGTGTAGGAGATGAAAGACAAGAATTTCCTCTTCCCTCTGGATTTTCTAGCCTTGTGCTTGCTCAGGAGTCCTTTTAAGTTGCAGCTTCCCTGGTGTGTGCTTCCAAAGCTGTTTTGCACATACCTGGAGGTTTTTAAAATACTTGCTAGAAGTACCCTGCTGCCTCAGTGCCTTGTGATAGACAGCTGGGTTGTTTCACAGCAGTATTGGAGTTGGCAGTGCTGCTGGCAGGGCAGCTGGGGAGCTCCCAGAGCTCAGGGGATGCTCCCTGCTCTGCTCTTGGAAAGGATAGACTCCAGTGGTTGTGCCTTTTTGGACCCAAGATTTCTCAAGTGCATTTCCTTTGGCACATGGAATTGTCTTTGTAATACAAAGGAAGGAGAAACTAGGTCTGAACAGGTATAAGGGAGAAGTGTGAAGAAGTTGGAAAAGAAATGTAAATATTTCTCTGCTGAAGCTCAGGAAATGTGACATGCTGTGTCTTTCTGTTGAGAAGACAGTTTTCCATTGAACTTAGAGGTGAAATGCAGGAATATTGCCTTGGCCATGCTTTTATCACATAACCACAAAAGTGAAAGCAGAGGTGTTTAAGGCTTTTAGGACATAATCAATTTGAAACTCATTTTGCATCTTGTGGACACTGACTGCATGAGTATAAAGGCTTTTTACATCTTCAGGCTGAATCTTGAAGTGATTTTAATCTTTACATGAAATTTGGCAAGATGTGTGATCTTGTAACTGCGGACTGAAACAAGACAGATTTTCTGCTGAAGCAGGAAATTTGCAGTTGATATATTTCCTCTCAACACTCCTCTAGGTGATGCCCTCCCATTTCTGCTTCTTAAACTAACATGAAGTAAGATAGTCTGCCTCTCCCTTCCTCTCCCCCAGTCTCTGATGGTTCTGGGAGACAAGCTTTAACCCTGTAAGCCCAGGGAGCAGCCATACACTGGGCACCAAAGAAAACCTTTATTTCTTGAGAACAAAAGTATTAATGAACTTCAAGTGCAATCAGTCCAGTCTGTTGGGTATTTATTATGGTAGCTAGCTATCAAGTTTTGGGGATAAAACCTAAAGATTCTTTATGTTCTCCTTCCCATGATGATAAAGGCTTCTGTTTTTAAAAGATGCTTATGCAGAATTACCATTTTCTTGTCTGAAACTTGAAGAGCTTTATTTAATTTCATACCTTTTCTTGGTTTTTTTTTTTGTTTTTTTTTTTTTTTTGTTTTTTTTTTTTTTTTTTTTTTTTGTGACTGACTCTTTTCTGTTCAGGAAAGTTGGATTTTTGTCTGGATAGCTATTGATTTATTTGGGCCAGAAGCTACATGGGACTGTTAGCATTATCAAACACAAAAATTGAAATTGCTGTGATTAGGCACTCGTGTGCTTTGCTGGTCTTCAACTGGCTCTGTAGGAGACGTTTAAATATATAATCTAATTTTCTCAAGCATTCATAACAATCTATTTACACGTAATTTAGAGGTCTGTCAGATCTCCAGAATTACCCTGTTAAATTATTGGAGCTAACTTTTAATGCAGGTTGTAATTAGTTACTTGCTCCAGCAGGGAATTAAAATCAAGCTGTTAGCCTGTACATCTTCACTGAAGAACAGAAAGCTGTGGCTAATTATTCTGATGGTATGGGACTGCTGGCTGGCTAACAATGCAGGAAGGGAATTATCTGAAATATAATCTCTTCGGAGCAAAGCTGTGTGTTGCATCCATGTTGAGGACTTAAGGGTGAATGATGGTGGCTTTCTGGTTTGAAGTTATTCACTAAGTGTTTTTTAGGTCATAGATATTGCATTGATGTCTATGCAGCAATTTAAAATCAGGGGGAAGGGAATGGGAGGGGAGAAAAACTGGAAAACCTGCTTTGCACATGTAGTGAGAGGGACACCAGAAAAGAAGCCATGGGTGAGTAAAAGCAGTATTACCTGGGACAGACTTGACCCAGTAAATAATTTTAACAGAAGATTAATATTTAGAGTGGTTATTTGGCTTAAGAAGAGCAAGCAGGGAATAGGGCTGCATCCTTGTGTAACCATTATGTACTTGCTCTGAAATCCTTTGGATATGAGGAGGGTCTTTAACCAAAATCTTTATGTGACAGCTGAAAAAGAAAAGGCTGTAGAATTTGTGATGGTGAATGCCAGCTCTGTTTTACCATGGTGTGTCAGGGGAGACACAAGAGGTAAAGTGGCTCTTGTTTCAGGAGGTGAAGAACACAAATAGAAGAGAAACTTCTCAAATTTGACTGCAGCCAATAGGAAGCAACAGCTTGAGTATATCCAGGTGGGAAAGCAACATGAGTGACAAGAAATGACAGCAAAGTAAAAATGTCAGTTTTTGTGTGTGCTTGTGTGTATTTACAGGCACATACCCAGTCCATGGGAACTGAGTCTAGGAGCTAAGGGAAAATAAGGAAACACACTAGAATTACTCTTGGACAAACCAGGAAGGGCTGAGCCAAAAACTAAGAGGTTACTAGCAAGATACACACAAAATCAGAGGAGTTATCATATGTAAGTACTCAGGGGAAGATTAAAGAGTCATCCCACTTCTTCATGGAGTGGGAGCCCAACATTTTTGAAATTTACTCATGGCTGTTGAGCAGCTGTCTTCATGGAGAAGGTCAGTTGTGTGGAAGATGTCTGGCACAATTAATGTGCCCACAGATGACAGCATTATATGGGGAACCTCAGAGGACAGTCACATGTTTTTGTATCATCTTAACTCAATGAATTCTGTGTTAGAACATGTTGGTGGCTAGCATCTTGGAGGTGCCACATATGACAGCACATGTGAGACAGACCTGTAGATGCAGTGTCCAAACTGATTTTTGAAGAGGGAGAGCTGGGTGAGAGAGGAAGTTTCGAATGTTCAGTTCTCAGAAAAACACTGAAGCAAAGTAGCTAGAATTTGTTAAGCACCTAGAAAAGCAAAAGGAAAACTACCGCTGATTTTGTGGTTTAGTAATTTCACTATCAAGCTGAATGGTGGACCTCAGGGAATGTTCATTAAATACAGAAACCCTGAGGAGCTAACAGAGACTGTCATTATCTTGCAGAACAGGTCTAAATTCCAAAATTTATCTGAGCAAGTTGCAGTTTCAGTGTGGGAAATGAAGGGCAGCTCAGTTTGATAAATGCAGATTAGTGTAGCTAGGCAATCCTAAGGAGGATGGGAAACAACCTGCTTGGAGCAGCTATTTAGGAAAAAGATCTGGGCTTTTTTTTGTGGATCACAGCCCACACTTGGAAAAATAAGATTATGTGGATGTGAAAAAAGTTAGTGCCATAATGAATACCTAAACTATGCTATTGTGACAGCAAAACAAATCACATAACCCTTCTGCTTTGCTCTGAAATTGCAAAGCTCTTTGGCTTCAGATTGGGCTCTTTCTAATTTTGTTCCCCACAGTCCAGGAAAGATAGGGACACAAATCCATAGGAGGATTCTTAAAATGACTGGAGATAAAGAAAACACAACCTCTGAAGAAAGATTGGCAGAATCTGAGCCGAGGCAAAAATCTGGAGGAGTAACATGACTCTTTAAAAGGCTCTGACAAGCAGGAAGTAATCATCTGTTGCATGAATTAGTGGAGAACAGGATTACTGGCACTGGCCATGGAAGCAGTGCTGTCAGACAAGGCTAGCTGGGTGTCTGTCAGGAATGTCACCCCTGGAAGTGATCCTGACTCAGAGCAGGGCTGTGACCTGGGGTAATTTACAGATTGCTTCCAGGCAGATTTCAGTCAACAGTGACCACACTCTGACCCCCAGAATAATAGCACAACTTCTGGCAATTGTGAGCACTGAGTCTGATTCCAGATGAGAGTTTGTAGTTTGGTTTTTTTTTTGTCTTTTCAGTTCATAAATGTATCTTAAGCTTTCCTAGAAAAACATGTGGGGCAGGGAAGAGTGGTTGAGAGCAGAAGGATGACAGTCTTGTGCTTGAAATGAACCTGATTCTTTCCACTTTTAGACTTATTGGCCATTTAGAGCTTATTTTGGTCTCTTTCAATAATTATGCACATAGGTGATGTTTTGATGACCAAAGTCTGAAATTGTTTATACTGGGATTTCATTCTCCAGATCAAAGCTAATTTGAGAAGAATACCCTCCTAGATACACATGCAACTCATCAATTCCTAACTTTACTTTATTTTGTCTTTCTTTTGGATCACACCAATGCAAATGATTTCTAGTCTTACCCTTTTGAAGCTTGCTTTAGGGTGAAGTTTGCCATAACAGTTAAGAAGTGTAGAAAGGAACCTTTTCATTTTAATTAGGACTTGAAGGAAGAAGTAGGATTCACTCCCTGCAGAAGTTGGAAAGAGGGATTCAATCCTTTGGAAAAAAACCCAAAACAATCAGGAGCAGCTGTTTGCTGTAAGAAGCAAAGGGAGAAAAATACTGAAGAAATACTGGGAGATGAGAATATAACCAATATTTCTGATTTAAACTTCTGAAACACTAGTCCCTCCCAAGCTTCCATTGGATCCTTATTTCTTTCTCACTCTTTCTGTTGTTTTTTTTTTTTCTCCACCTCATTTACTGCTTTGTTTCAGTCACATTCACCATTGACTGTATATACATTTCCATTTAGCTGGAATTCTGAGATGGCAAATGCAAGGGTGAGTCATTTCATTGAGACTAGAAGCCATAAGTATATGTTTAAAATAATAGTTCAATACTTTCAGCATGCAAGTTAGGAGGCCTCTTGCAAGTGTTCCTTAGGAGGATCGCCCATCACAGCACAGAGCTGCTTGCAGTGAGACTGGGGAAGCTGGAACAAGTTTGTACAGCTGTGTTTTCACCACTTTGTCCTGAGCCCTTTGGGAAGAGAGCATTTTCAGGAAGCATTGTGTGTCCCAGCCCCTCAGCTCAGGGCTCCCAGCTCCTGCCAGTGGGAGCGTGGTGATGGCTCTCAGTGATCAGGAGTGGTGTGGCCAGCAGGAGCAGGGAGGTCATTGGCACCTCGAGTGCTGTGCCCAGATCTGGCCCCTCAGTTTAGGAAGGACTTTCAGACCCTTGAGCCCATCCAGAGGGGACAACNCCATCCCTGGGTGTGTTTAACAAAGCCTGGATGTGGCACTGGGTGCCAGGGGTCAGTTGAGGTGTTGGGGCTGGGTTGGATTTGATGACCTTGAAGGTCTCTTCCAGCCTGGTGATTCTGTGGACACCTCTCTGTCGCAGGCAGTGCAGGGCTGGCAGGGAGTGCTGGCTCTGCCTGGGCTGCTGTGTCTAGACAGGGAAGTGCTGACAGGAGTCCAGCTGTGCTCTTGGAAGCAGCAGGACTGTGCCCCAAGCAGCCACTAATTAATTATCTGGGCAGTGCAGCGCGGTGACGTGGCAGGGCAGCTCCCACACCTGGCTCCAGAGCCCTGCACCGTGCTGCAATTCCTGCTGCAGACTCACCTGGCCTGTTGTGCAGGAGCTGCCAAACAGTTATCAGGCAGATAATGGTTTTGGCTGCTGTTGGCCTGGGTTAGGTTCCACCTGATGCACCTGAGCTGACAATTCCATGTCTCTGTTACAGAGCTTCTGCATTCTTTTGTGCACGGTGTAATAGTTGTTATAGATTGATTTGGTTACCAACACGGTGTCTGAGCCTTTTATTAAGAGGGGCAAACCTTTTGAGACTTGTAGGATTTAATGTTCTTGACTGGCTAAGTCTTTCAGGGTAGCTGCTTCTTCTGCATTTGTAATAACTGGCAGATCTCCTTATTAAATTCAGTAAGAGCAAAAGCATATTTCCATTGAAATGAATACCTCAGGAATGAATTCTGTTTTAGTGGGAAATTTTCCAGGCTGTCTGTGCTTTTATTTTGCTCACCATGTGAGTCCTTTCATATATTTTACTGTATTTGCAGTGCCGTATAACAGAGCCATATATAGGTATGGGTGCTTGTCTGTTCCTAAACCTCTGCTAGTCTGTGTGTGCTTGTCCATGAATGTGTGTCATAGACAGAGCCCTCCAATCACCTGGGATCAGTGTGCAGTAGGATCAGTAAAATCCTGGTAGGGTGCTTTATTGAAAGACTTATTTTCTTTTGCTGTGATACAATTTATTCATCCTCTACATCTTTGATACTACAGTTTGTTTACAGCACAGGCCAGCATTAAAATGTCACCCAGTCAGGCAAAACAAGTCACTAATTTTGTAACTTTTCTTTTTACTTTGTAGGCTAGATTTCTAGAAAACTTCTATTTTATTTCATGTAGAAGAGCTGCTGCACTTGTGGACATGTCAGTATGGAAGTCAATGAGTCCTTCTTGCTGCCTGTCAGATACATCTGTCTGTTGCTGCATATTAAATATCTACAACAGGTTATTTAGTTATGGGACAACTGTTTGCCTGTTGAATCTTTCTGCAAGAGATAAAATGTGGATCTATTGGTATCTAGACTGACAGCAGAATAAAGTTCTGGAGGGCAATATCAGTGGTGGTCTCTGTGCTTTGCTGGAAGCAGGAAGTATCCTATATCCTATCCTATATCCTAGTTTCCAAGGTCTTGGGATGCATGTGATAGACTAAAAATAAAACAATCCCTGTGTCAAAACAGTGTGTGTACCACTGTGGTGCAGTGCATTGTCTTTATAAACTGCGGTGGCATCACAAAAAAAGGCTTTAATAATTTTTTGAGGTTTTTCATATAGGTTTCAATTAATGATTTCAGCAATACCAGTTTGCAGTTGCCACCTTCAACTGTTCCTCATTTTTTTCCCTCCACTCAGACTCAAAAGTGTCAGAGAGCTCCCATTTCATTCTGGTATAAAGAAAACCAGATTAATTTAAGCCACTTTCTTAACATGGATTTGACATTAAACTAAAAGAAACTGCATTTGTCTTTCCTTTGCCTTGAGGCATGAGAAAAACGGCTTGTATCTGCCTGCAAAAGATGATTTGAACTTTTTATAGTCTTTTAGTTGATGACTGGCCAATGATTTTATTGACTGTTAAATGGTCTGTATCTCACTGAGGCTTGGAAAATAGTCCATGCCAACAAAGCCATGGACAGTCACTTGAGTTGGAGTCTGTAGGGGAGAGGTCCAGACAGATAAATTTTTCCTTTCTCTTGGTAGGTGGGATTTGAAACACGTGTTGCTCATAGCTGATATCAGGTAATGTGACAGTAAAGAGCTGGATGAAATGGAGCTGGAGTAGATTTTGTCAGTAGAAAATGCCTAGAAAAGTACTGTGACAAATGCAAAGGAAACTTCACCTGTATTGTATTTCATCAAATTGTACTGTATTGTATCAAATTTCAGTTTTACATTGTATTGTATTTCATCAAATATGGAAATTTTCACTGTATGAAAAAGACAACAGTAATAGGTTGTGACCTGAAGCCTTTGCCATAAAAACCTCCACAACAACAAACCAACAGTTCCCTTGCTATAAGGTGATAACTTTTTTTAATTGTCAGGCTGAGATATATTCTGTGTAATTATCAGGAGGGGAAAAGGAAAACCATCTCTTCGACCCTTTTTGATTAGTTTTCCCCCTTTACCACCTTTCTAAGGGAAGACTTACTTAAATATTCTTGGCAGAACCTCAGAATATTTTTGGCCTGCTAGGGGGAAAGACTTAAACAGTTCAGATGATGCTTTATGTGCTTGCTGTAAGAGAGGCTGTTTGGGGGCAGATGCAGAAGCCTTGGACACGTTCTCTGTGTAGCACAAACACTTGTCTGGGTGCCCCTAAATCAGCGTGGCTCAGTTCTCAGAGGAAACACCTGGGAGCACAAATGCATCCCAGTCTGCTCTGGAAGCTGGGAAGGTAGATGGAGCTCTGGTGCCAGCAGATCGAACACTTGCCTTCTTTCTTTGGTGTAATTACATTAGCTTTTCAAATTAAAGCATTTCCTCCTGATTCCCGCTGTGACAGGTCCAAAGCTGTGATGGAGTGCGGAGTTGAGGGCTGCGTGCTGGAAGCCAGGTGTTTGGTTTGACCAGCAGTTGTCCGGTTCTCTTGTTTTGTTGCATACTGGGAATCAGGGAAAATGAGATTTATTTTGGAGTGCTGGTTTGTAGCACTAAGAAACTCTTTGATTTCAGAGGATGGATTTCCATAGGACTGTGGCCTTAGGGCACAGCTTAAAACAGCTGTCAGCCTTACAGGTGCATACATTCTTCCATGCAAAGTCTTTCTTATGTTGTGTAGGTGACATTAAGGTAGACACTGACACCTTGTTTTGCTTTTTTCTAGAAAATTAATTCTCTGACAGTTGCATCAGTCGGTTCTGGAGCACTCAGTCAAAGCACTCTTGGCAGAACTCTGTGAATCTTGAAATACGGGAGGGCAAAAGCAGCAGCTTGCCCTGTCCAGCAGTCCCCTAGCACTCTTGGGTGATAGACTCATTTCCCTGGAACCTTTGGAGTTATTCTCAGCAGGGCAAGAGAGAGTCAGATTAAGCAGAACTTTCCACAGCAAGGGTAGTTAAACGCCAGAACAGGGTGCAGTGTAAGGCTGTGGCACATCTGTCCTGGGGGTGAAACACTCACCTCAGCCAACTCCCTGAATTACCCTGCTTTGAACAGGCACTTCAACTAGGTGGCCTTGAGAGGTCATTTTCAGCCTGAATTATTCATGATTCAAAAATCTGTATGTTTAACTGTGCTCTCCATCAGAGTTTTCTAACCTGACTTCAATCCAAATCTCAGGTTTTTAATCCAAACTGAGGTTTACCCACAGCATTTGAATTGTCCTGGCTTCCTAATGAACTTTGAGCATTCTAAGCTTGATGTTTTATTTTCTAGCATTGCAGCTCAAGAGGTTTTTTCGCATTCATGGGGAAATAAAGATTTTGAGGAAGTGAGATGTAGAAGTGTGAATGGTGCAGGTTTGGGCTTTGCCTTCAGTTTGTGACCAAATCCAGTGATGTTTGTTCCTTTGGGAGTGCCTGTCCTCAGTGCTGATCTGATGTGCCAGCTTCTCCTTGGCCCTCAGCATCGTGCATGGTAGCCCCAAATTTGTACCTGGGTAGCCTAGGGGACCTTTGTGCCTGCATTTTTTTTTTTTTTTCCAGTGGTGAAAAAGTTCTGTCTGAAAGTCCAGCGTGGCAAGGGAGCAGCACTGTGTCTCTCCAGGAAGTTTATTGTTGTAATAACACAGATAAAAAAGATAAGACAATGTATGGAGTTGCTTAGGCTCTGTGAAACTAAAAATAGTTCTAATTTTTCTAGTTACTTGTGTCTCAGGTGCCAGTATGTACTCCCAGGCTTTTTTCTTGTGGGTCCTTGATGCTGTTCCCTTTGAAAAAAAAAATTAAAATACATTTAATAATTTAAAAATATCATACTGCTTTGACAGGTTTTTTTTGATACTTGGTTCCCTGGCAAGTAGTTTTTAAAAGCATTACTTAAGTAACCTAGAAATTTGCAGATTTATTTGCTTGCTTGCAAGAAAGACAACCCTGTCATTGGTTTGTCCTCTTTCAGGGTGAGTTTTTTGGTAGTTTTGACACTCCCAAGTTTCCCCTTCACTTTTCTCTCAGGGACTTCATTCTTTTATGCCTGACACTTCTTGAAGTGAATATTTTGTTTTTCCTGTCATTAGGCTGGCCTTCCTCAAGGCAAAGTTCAGACCCTTCCAGAGAGAGGATCAAAGAGGTCAATTATAAATGAAAGGTAGGGGAAGGAGGGGGATTTTCACGTCTTGCTTCATCATTTTCACTGATGGAGTCTGCAGAAGCAGAACAGTCTGCTGCTTGTAATATTTGGGGATGGCTCTGTGTTTTCTGAGCTCATGGTGGAAAGGAGCCAGGCAGGGAGCTGGAGGAGTGCACAGCCTGCCCACATGGAGAATGGGCTGGGAAGCTGCTTCAGGGGCTGATTGCCCAATCCCTGCCTGCAAAAAAGAGGGATGGGGCGGGGGGAGGAGAATCCTCCTTTTCATTTGAGGAGGGTGGGGGGGAAAGAGACAGGAATGAAGAATGGAAAATGAGAGAGAAATAGGAAGAATCTGCTTTTTTGCCGCTGCTAGATAGAGCATTTGATGAAGAAAACGCCATGTTTGGGTTTTCAAATGCTTGAATTTCTACTGTGCCCTTGGCCTCTGGAGCTTGTGAGTGGGTCCAAGAGAAACAATCTCCCTCTCCAAAGAGGTTTAGCTTGCATCATGTCGGCTCCTTTGCCTGTACAGTCACACCAAGTGATGTAATGAAAAAGAGTGGAAGTGGCTTCTTTCAAATCTTTCTCTCAACCAGCTTCAGGCCTGGGCAGGAGAAGCGAAGCACTTCTCATAGTCTGTGTTTGTCACTGTGGAGATGAAAGTAAAAAAAAAATCAGCTTTATCTTGGTTTCCTTTGTGAATGCTTGATAAATTCCACACCCCCTCCAAACCAGAGAGGGAAGGAAAATGTTGACGTTGGAAAGCAAGAGCTCTCCACACAGGAGAGGTACTGATGTGTGGTCAGCTGCTTCAGATTTTTTTCTGGGGTTTTTGTGGGTCTTTTTCTTTCCCCCCAGCACTACAAGGCAGTTCATTGAGAAAACCTTAAATCAGTCTATAGAACATGACTGCAGTGGCAGCTCTGCAGTACTCACCTTCCTGCTGCAGCCTGTCCTCTGGGTCAGCACAGGAAAATAAGATTGTGTGTCTTTTCAGCATGGAGAGGCTGTCCTACCTTTAAGAATTTCCATGTTTCTCCAGAATTTGTAATTATCATGAGTCAAGACCTCTGCATTTTTTACACAGCCTTGTCATTGCCCCACAAAAGGAAATAATTCTGGGTGACCTCTCATAAGCAGTGAGCAGGTTTTTCATGTTGTAGAATTTGCTGCAAATTACACTAAAAAGTGCAAGATGGCTCTGGTGACCCAGAGGTGACTTCTGTGCCATCGCCCCACCCATGGCAGTAGTCAAAATTTACTGCTTAATTTTTACTACTTCATTTTGTTCAGAGTGGAAAGAAATCTGGAGCTTTAAAAAGCATTGGAATGGAAGATTGATTCACCATGCCCATGCTCTGCTTCTTGCTAGAATTTGGCCCAAGTGGGAGCAGGGGAGGGACAGATGGGACAGGTTTCTGCCTGGTCTCTCTACTGCCTTTACTCATCCTTCAGGTGACCTCTTTTTTTTTTTAAACTTGAAAGCTTTGTCCTCCTCTGAGCTTTTGATACCCCAAAACTGTATGGGGTTTATTTTAGCTAACTTTTTTAGAGTAAGGAGAGTGAGTAGAGAAAAAAAAAAAAAAAAAGGCAGCTTCATTTTTTGATAGAATTTAAATTCTTAGGCAGAGGTAATTCTGGCCAAATGAAGCCAAAGATCTGTATGTTTTTGAAGAAGCCTAGTGGTTTATTTGAAATATGCTCATAGTAAGCCTATGTTTTTAGCTAAATGTGCAGTGGTATATACAATGAGTCTTTGAAACCCAGTACAAAGTAACAGCTGGTTTGAACTCAATGCCAGGAGCTTTTTATGGCTAAAAAATAAAAATAAAAAAAATCTTATACGAGATATAAAAATGTTAATGTTTCAATAAAATAGTTTTTTTCATGTTGACCAGGTCACTAG
Source organism: Chloropsis cyanopogon (assembly GCA_013400585.1). NCBI lineage: Eukaryota > Metazoa > Chordata > Aves > Passeriformes > Irenidae > Chloropsis > Chloropsis cyanopogon. Next base: position 157,098 of record WEZZ01024787.1, on the reverse strand, counting down.
AGCTACTGTAAGCTGTAAGGCTGTTGCAGGAAGGTTTTCTGTGTCAATATAAAGATCCTCTTTGTAATTAGTTACTTTGATATTTTGCAGCTTTCCTTCTTGGAACTCAGAATATGTAAATATTCAGCCTTAGAAACTTGTTTGCTAAAGGAAAAGAAAAAAAAATTAACTCTGAATGAAGGGGCAAAAGTCACTTGTCTGAGGGCTTAAAAAACAAATTGGTTTTGAGACCTGTCTTGTTTTTACAGTCCCTACAAACCCAGCTGATTGCTACTGTACCATTGGACTTCAATGGTCATTCCTTCTGTCTTTCCCCTGACTGAGCACAGACACCAGCATCCTGCATTAAATTAGAGATCTGATAAAGCAGAAGCCTAAAGTGCAAGTGCTTACCATGGGAATGCTGTTTCTCACTTTTTTTTTCCTCCAAAATGACATAAAAGCACCAATAACTAATTATCAGTTCATGTCAAAAAAACCCATCTGGAAGAACACTAATGAAAGCTCAGATTTACCAATTGTTGGGTTAAAGAATGAGTTCCCAGGAAAACAGATTGTCAGCAAAGCAATACTGGCCTTCAATAAAGAAAGCACTCAGAAAACAGAAGTATTTAACCTTAATTTTTGTCTTCATTAATACAGTATGTGGTTAGCCAACCTTATGATTGAGGGGTTGCTTTGCTCCTTCTGTTAGAGACTAATGTTTTGGCTGAATCAGGTAAATGGAACTTGTCTTACATAACTAAAAAAAAAAAATAGATCTGAACCTAAAATGATTTTTGATTATACTTTAACAAGACACGGTTTCTGGGCTTGTTCACACTGGATGATTTCACTTGCTGCATCGTTTAAATATTCATGAAACTTGAAACAGAAATGAAGGCAGGTCTCACTTTTCTGACTGTATGCCTCATATAAAACTCCACTGACAAACATTGTGAAAGGATTTATGGAGATTCAGAAATAAGGAGAAGGCTGAAATGATGGCAGCCTGCATGAGGTTAACTAGCCTATATCCCATTATCCCCTCCATGTTCACCTCATGCCCTAAACCTTTAATATATATCTCCTACACATCTCTGTATATTTCTTTTTCCTGTAGTTTCCTTGATCCACTCATTGCACAGAACAAACTTGTGCTGGAAGTAAATCTGTGCTCTCCACTGAGGGCAGCAGCATTTTCTCAGATCCCATCTTTGAGGGTGCCAGAATATGTTTAGAGAATGAGTCAGGAGATTGCAGAAGGAAGAATTTCAGGGTGAAGATCGATGAGTGATGGCTTTTTGTGCAGCAGTAGGCAATTTGTTTAAAATCCAGATTCTTATAAGTGAGTTCCAGTTTTTTTGATGGCTTGACTCCTCATCTTACTTACTGAATTCTTCCAGAGATCAATGGGTACTCTTTTGAATATGGAAAGAGTTACATAAGAAGAAAATTTCTCAGAAATAGGCCTTGGACTTCCCATACTGTACCTTTCAAATTATCAGGCAGATTTGACCTGACACTCTTTGTCTTAGCTCTCTCTTCCTTAAGGAAGTTTTATTCAAATAAATATTTCTGAAGCTTTCAGATACTGTGGTGATGAATGTTAAAAGCTCCCAGAAAATAAAGGAAACAGACAGGAGAATTTCCATAGCTTGGAGTTAAATTTTAGTGCTGTATTTTCTGGAGAAGATGCAGCTGCTCATTCAAACAAATTAGTAGGCAGCACCTATTCTGTTTGCCAAATCGGGGTATTTCACCCTGCAGTGAAATACCTTATGGCCACTTCATTAAGCTCCATGCTGTGCTACAGAAGAATGAATTAAAATTGCATTTTTGAGTTAAAAAGTTGGGGGCTCTGAGCAGCCTGGGACAGTGGGAGGTGTCCCTGCCACGGCAGGGGGGTTGGAACTGGATGATCTTTAAGGTTCCTTCCAACCCAGGCTGTCCTCTGGTCCTGTGATTTTGGTTCTGAATCCCTACCTGCCCAATGTCCCTTTCCTTGTTATTGCAGTTTTCTTCCCAGGATTGTCCCACCTCCCCTCCAGCTCCTCATGGCCCTATCCCTTTGCAGTCCCTTGTGTTGGCTGTAGCTGAGCCACTCCAGCTTTTTTTTCCCAGCAGAGACTCTCAGCTTTCCCAGCAGAAGACAATGGGACTTTTTACCCCTCTGTTTCCTTATTCTGCCTCGGAGATAAGGCTGGTTAGTCACCTTCTCAAAAGTGTTTAAAAACCTGGGCAAGCAGCAGTTCAGCAGTCTGCAAGCACAAAGCACCACTGTTAATGAATGAAATGAGATAAAAGTGGGTTTGCTGATGGTACACTGAGACAAAAGCCCAGGTGCAGGGAGCCTTCCCAGCCACTCTTTAGTGCTGGGCATTACTGCAGAAACCCGGCAGTTCTTTCCTTTGGAGCCTCAGCCCCCAAAAGCAAACAGCAGAGGCACCGAGGCAGCCAGTCCAGCCTCAGTTTGGTGTCTCCAGTTTGTGTTTTCCTCCCTGGAAGGTGCAGCACTGCGTGCCCCGTGCCCTGCAGAACCTGTGTGTGCTGCCATCTGCTCCCCTGGTTTAGGAATGTTTCCTGTCCTAAAGCCAGGGAGCATTTCTCCAGAGGAGCAGGGGGAAGGTGGAGGTTGGCTGGTTTACTTGTTACTCCTGTTTGGCTCCCACAGTATTTAAGAGTGACCTTCCTGCACTTTGGGTGCCTTGCAGCAGAGACAGGAGGTGCTGCACAGGCAAGGGGATTCTTGTTTTTTCTTACTGGCATATCTTTTATTTCGAATTTAGCAGCTCTTCGTTTTCCAGTGGGTTAGAGGGGTTCTTTTACACCCTGCTGTGTAACCTTGCTTGGTGATACTGCAGTGATTCTTCAAAAGAATGGGAGGGTTTGCTTCACTTTTTGGTTTGGTTTTTTTTGAACTTCAGACCTGTTTCAGGTCATGCCCACATTTTCTTCATGCCTTTGTTTTTATCTCAATAACTAATACATAAATGAACTTGAGAGATAATACATAAATAAGCAAGAGTCTGTATCCAATTTCTTAGGTTTAACATTACCTCATCATGTGGGCATCTACACACAAAATATATCCTTCATCTACACATTGGAAAACCCTTGAAGAATCTCTTCATAAACAGTGCTGGGCAGGTTTTTTTTTTTGCAGGAGTTAAACATTTGAAGAGCAAAGTCCCATGCGTGGTTCTCATGGGCCTATTTTTAGTTTCTTGTATGGGAAGAATGGCAAAAAATAGACCAGGGCTGTGAGTTTGGATTTAGTGCACAGAATGTTTATAGGTTGGTTGACAGGAGTGTCTGTGCCACAGGACTTCAGTACTACACTTGCTGTACACTCATTAACAGCACTCCCAGCAGAGCTGCTGCAGTTTCAGCACTCAAAACACTAATTTTAACATGCTATAAAGGGTGTAGCCAGAGCTCTGAAGTGCTATTTTCAGCCTTGATTAGGGATTGCTGACCTGAAAGATCTTTATTTCTCCACTGATAAGCTTTGTGCTGGGCAGGCATCTCTGGGTTTGCCCAGAGTGCTCTGGTCCTTCATCTCTCCCTCCCTTCAGAAGCTGTGGATGGGTGGGATGCACCCACAGCCTGCAGGTGCAAGTGCTGCATCTTTCAGGTGTGCATCATTGTGAACCAATTAAAATATTTAAGACAGTCAGGATGTTTGCTTCTTTGGTTATTGCTTTTCTTCTGTCCTTGGGCATTTTTTTAGGTGTTGTTTGGTGCGATGGGCTCAGTCTGGAAGGCTGGTGTTTCAAAAGTGCAAAGTGCAGTTCTCCTCTGGGTGGGTGGCTCCAACACAAGGAGCTCTTAAAGCAAACTATATTTTGATGCATATTTTCAAATCATGACTTGACAAGAATCAGAAACATAGACATTTGTTGTCTTTTCTCTTAGGAAAAAAAAAGCAAACCCAAAACTAAGACTAAAACATCTAAACTTTTTCAAATTTTAGCAAAATAATTCTTGTAGCTATTAAACTTCCCATGGAAATACCTGCCTCGTATTTTCCAAGTCACTTTCCATTGCAGCTGTTTCCTAACTAAATAATATGTCCTGCCTTGTGAATGACCTGCTAGCATTTGAAAAAGAAAAAGGTGAGCATCTGACTGGGCAAGGCTTGTCTTGTTTGAAACCTTTAAAAGGAGGGGGTGATACTTGAGCAAAAAGCTTCCTATCCCCTGAGACAGAAAGGAAAACAAAAGCCCCAAGTTCCCCAAAGTGGAGCAAGAATTGAGGATGTTTCAAGAGTGTCCCCTCCCTGTTCTGTTTGACACTTACAGAATACCTGCACTGTAAAAAAAACCCTTGAAATATTGACTTGACTGGAAATAAACAACTAAAAGCTCTGGCCTTTGTTTTTCATCACTTATTGGGCAATTACATGGCAGCTTGGCATGGATTTCTTGGCATGGCTCTGAATTTGGTGTGCAAGACTGAATTGTTCAACGCTCGGTTCACTGGCCATTAAATGAGCAAATTATTCCAGTAGCAAAAAGGGCAAATTTTTACCTTGCCCTCATGTTTCCACCCATCTCTGTCATTCTCTGTTTACGTGAAAGGGAATGAGGAGGAAAGTCAATTATTTCCCTGCCCCCAGGGTTGCAGACAGTTGGAAGAGATGCTCTGGTCACTCCAGTCCTTGCTCCAGATTTGGTCCTTTGCTTTTTCACATGTGACTGCAGTGGGAGTAGATCTCTTCTTTATAGTAGCACACAGATTTGAAAAGCCATTTTCCTACGACTAGTGTGTACTGATTAAAACCCAAACCAAAACCACAGCAGAGAGCCAGGTTAGGGTGATAAAGTGTGAGGTTGGGGTAGCAGTTTTTCTTTTAAAAACTGACTTAATCAGGCAGCTTCATTCCAGCTTGGATGGAGGCTGTATTGCATGTGTGGCACGCCTTTCAATTTACATTTTATAAATGCACAGAATACTCCAAACAGGTACAAAAAACTGATGGCTGGCCTGTTAGAACTGTGGAATTACTGTGAATAATGAGGCGTGGAACAAGAGTAGAGGGAATAAAGTCTCTCAGCAGTCTTCATCAAAGTATGTGTATTTAATTTCCCCTGTCCTCCTGAGTGTAAAAACAGCAGGAAGGTCCCAGAGCACCTCTGAGCAGAAGAGCAACTTGCAAAGCCAGGCTTTCAGTGAGGAGATGCAATCCCAGAGCTCCAAGTCTGATGTTTCCCCTCGCCCCCTCCTCTCTCCTGTATTTCTTGGCTCCCCTCAGCTCCCAGGCTGTTGGGCTGGGATGTGAGTGACTCCCAGCCAGTGACCCCCGTGGCAGACCTGTAAAACAGCCCAGAGCAGGAATAAGAAGTCTCTTATGAGGCCTGCAGCTGGGAGATGCAGCCATGTGGCAGCAGAGATGTTTTTGAAGAAAGGCAGGGCTTGACAGAGAACCCAGTCTCTCAATAAAGGTTTATACAGGCTCTTTCCTGTGTTTATAACACCATGTGCCAGGGCCATGGCCTCTTTTTTCATCATATTGTTGTTTAATTTTTTTTCTTTCTCTAAATCTAATCAGCCCTTAGGCTGAGGAGTCTGAAAAGCAGAAACTTGATATCGATTTGAGTTTTTCCTTAGAGTTCTTTGACAGGAGTTACACTGTTGTAACTGCCTGAGCTCAAATCTGCTTCATGTATAAGTTGTCAGGACCACTTCTTCCTGTTATGAAAAGAAAGTTTTATTTTTAAAAATATTCTCAAAATAGATTCAATATTACTTACTTTTTTGGTTGGTTAGGTTTTTTTTTCCTCATGTAGATATTCAATCTTGCTTGCTTGCTTTTTTGCTGTGTTGGTTTTGTATTACAGGTTGATGATGGTTGTTTTCAAGGAGGGTTGCTGTTTTAGTGTGTTTTTAAAACCTCTTTCCTCTGCAGCTTCACCATCTCAATAATAAGCTTTTCTTAGGTCTAGGCATCTGGTCTCTGGTTTAAGAGCTGCACAGTCATGCTGTTCCTCTATCAATTATGTGATACCTGGTACTTTAAATAATGATCCTTGGCCTTTTTGTAGTCTTCCAGGCTGATTGATCGGTTAAAACCATATTTACAGTGGTAGCCAGAGAGGTTTTTGTTCAAGGGCAGCTGCTGGTTTGGGGTTTTGCTATTTACAGGACTTAGGATTCCCCCTTGGGTGTCTGCCCCCTTGTTCCAGAAGCAGCACAGAGCCAGAACAGAGCTACACTTTCTTCTGGCTCAGAGAATTTTCAGAAAACTGAGTTTTGGCTGGAGGAGAGTTCTACCTTGAGCTGAGTCAATACCACCTGGCCCCCATTTGTTATGCCAAGAATGAGAATTTCCCTCACATTGGGAAATCAGTGTTTTAAAATGCAGCAAGTTGTTTTTCTGGGGTTTTTTTAATGCAGCTGCATTCAGTGACAAAGCAATTTTTTGGCTGCTGAAAGTTGAGGTGTTGAAGCTGTATTGCCTGTGTCCTCTTAGGGCAAAAAATAATTCTCCAGCAGTAGATAGGTACCCAATTTTTAGCAGTCAGGAGTTTGTTGGGCAATGCACTTTGTGAGGTGAAAACTGAAAAGAAATGGTTATAGCATAGGAGAGATGCTAAAGAAATGGAAAAACAACAAGAGCTAAAAGAACTCTGGACTCTTCTTTTTCACTTTTTTCTTGACTGCTCAAGTTACAAGTTAACCTTGTCTTATAGCTCTTGCATATCTTGGGGTTTTTTTCTTCTGGTTTTGGCCAGAACCTGGCAAAAATCATGAATTAGCTCTGCCCTGGTACAGCTAATCCCATGGGCCTTTTCTCTAGGTGAAGTTACTGCTTCCTGTTGTTCCCACAGGGACTTGGGAACAATTAGAGGAGATTGGTAAAGAAGATTGGAGCAGCTAAATTGGCCAATTCACCACTGTCTCTTCCTTGTTTGCTAGATTTAGGGATGGATTTTGTATCCCTCGCCTTAAAAAAAAAAAAAAACAACCAAAAAAAAGGAAAAGAGAACACTTGTCTGCCCACTGAGCAGTTAGGTGTATCAGCTAGAAAAAAGGGTGAGTTGTATGTCCTGCAGAAGTGAAATTCCTCCCTGGTATGGAATCCTGGACAGTAAAACCAAGCCAGCCATCTGCATGCCACATTCCCAGCCCATTTCTGCCTGGGGTTTGTTGTTTGGTCACCTGGTGGTTGTTTGAACTTGGAGGATGTTCCTTCTTCTCCCTCTGCCTCCCATTCAGTGATGGGATTATTGTAAATTGCTGGCCTAGATTGCTGGGTTGCAGATCAGCCTCTGGCCTTGTTCTGTCTCTGATTTTGGATCTCCCAGGTCCTCACAGCTTGGCACTTTGGAGGTGTTTCCCTGCTGCTCTGCACCCAGGGACGCGTTTAGCTGGGCACAGCCGTGGAGCTGGACGTGTGCTCCAGCTCACCAGCGTGTCTGCACTGCCCTGGGGTGATCACACCCAAAATCAGGCACAGCAAGGACACCAGGCTGCGGTGTGTGAGGTTTCCTGGAGCACAGCACTTCCAGGACAATCTCCAGCTGGGTACCAGGCTGCCTGTGAGCTGCTGCCAGCTCCTCATCAACCTCTCCTGACTCGCTCTCCCTGCCCTTCTCCCAGGTGTGCAGCTCTGCATCCTGACCTTAGAGAGACTGACCAGCCTGTAAGCTCTGAAAATTTGGCCACTCATTGTGAGTCAAGAGCTCCCAACAGCCAGGTTGACAGCCCAGTGACCAGACTGGCAGGAAGGACTCGGGAAGCATTTCAGGAAATGCAGCCTGAATATCTTGAGAAACCCTGTGAGTGAAGTCTGACAGCAGCAGAAAAGCTCATTTCAGTCAGTAAACCCTTCACAACTTGAAACAATCGTGTGTGTGTGTGTGGTTTTCCCTGGGTTTTGGGGCTTTTTTTCCTTTCAGATTTCATTTCAACACTCTGTAGTAAAACAAAACTGAGATGCTGTTGTCCTAGACATTGAAATATTGGAAAAGGATGTTCTGATGTCTCATAAATATCCTCTTTCTCCCTTCAAGTATTTGTATCAAAACCAAAATCTTCAGCTGATTCAATTTGTGAAGCATTTGAGTTTTGAAGAAACCTAGGTTTAATTCTTCCAGCTAAGTCAACTGGTTGTGTTACTTGCTTGTATGCAGGTGCTCTTTGAGTTCTGGAGGCAAGGAATTAATTTGTATCTCTACAAGATACTTCATATTGAACACAAATCAGTTTTTTAATAAATCACCAGAAGGCTATTTCATTGAAAAAAATGCCCAGAGAATCTTGTGTATAAGGATGTGAGGACATTGGATACTACAGATTTAAAGTGCATTTTTAACTCATGCTCTTCAAATAAAGACTTGCCACCTATTTGTGCTGTAGGTAGGAATTTTTGTGCTCTTCTGTGCTGTTGCAATAGCAGATATTTAGGCAGTGGATAAGCTACTGGGTAAATTTTCACATGCTTTCTGACCTTCCTGATGCTGGCATTGCCTAGTCTTCTCAAGTAGAACTGAGATAATTTGGCCCTTGAGATAAAGAAGGAGAGATAAAGTTATTTTAAGCATTAGCTTGCTTTAGTTCTGGCATTTTGTTCTGCCCTGCCCATCCTCCTGAGTGGAAGGATGCAGCTTGTTTATTGTGTTTCACCATATCTACTCTGCTGGCTTTTGATACCAGGCAGAGCTGAGCTTTACCCCTCGGCAGGTTTCCCACCAGTGCTGGGGCACCAGACCACAGATCAGCCATGAATGCTCAGATTTCAGTCCTTGCATTTATTTTTTTCTCCTCTTTGCAGTCCTGGTAGTAAAAAGCCTTCTTTGTCTCTTAGAAGAAATGTTGCTTTTCTCTCTCTCTCTTTCTCTCTCTCTCTTTCTCTCTCTCTCTCTTTCTCTCTCTCTCTCT
>WEZZ01024787.1:64102-147827 GCA_013400585.1 Chloropsis cyanopogon | reverse complement strand
CTTCTTTTTGTTTTTTTTTTTTTTTATAATTTCAGAGGGTTTTTTTTTTTTTTATGTTTCAGATTCCAGGAAGTGAAATTTCTAAGCAAATGAAATGCTGTGATGTAACACTGTAATTTTTACAGCAGCCCAAAATAACCAGCTGTGTCTTCTGTAAGTTACAGCATGAGGATTTAGTGCTGTTGTCTTTAGAGGTTCCAAATGTTTTCAGTAGTTATCAGTGTGAGCACTGCCTGTATTTCCATACACTTTTTTCTCCATCCTCTGTATTTAATACTGTGGAAAATATTGGAAGCATTATGCAAATGGAGGCTGGGTGCCACTTTTTAGTCACAGGGGCAACAAAATGTGGCATTACAAGCAATTGGGAACCTTTTTCCCCGTCTTTGCTCATGTTTTCCTTGATGTCACTCTCCACTGGGAATATTCACCTTTGTGTGGCTCCTTGGTGAGAACTGAGCACACAGGCAGCTCCTGGATCCACCTTGAACTTCCTGATTTTCTCTTAAAGCACTGCAGGTGTTTTACCATGAGCTGTCTTTCCCTGGAAACAAAGGGAAATTCTGGTTCCAGGACCACACTGTGTGTGTTGAGGGGAACAGGGAGGATGTGTGGCAGGAAGAGCGTAAGGTTAGGAAAACTCTTTAGGTTATATACATTTTTATTTATGTTCTATATTTAGGTAAGAAAAGGGAAGGTGGTTTTTTTTTTTTTTTTTTTTTTTTTGCCTTCTGTAGTTCTCCCAAGCTCATAAAGCATCTGTTTCTCAGCCTCTTGTCACCTTGGCCTGAACCAAAGTTGTTGGTGGCCCTGGTTCTCCTTCAAGGAGTCTTTGTCCTAATAAAGGGACCCATTGAGAGGGCCCAAGGCACACAGGCACTCAATATTCAGAATACAACTGCTTTATCTCCTGGCAGCATGCTCGTGGAATATGGGTCTTTATACTGATAAAGTAGGTAAACTGCAATTATCTGTGATTTCTCTTTCTGAAAGAAAAAGAATTGCATGGAAAAACTGCAAGTGGAAGAGAAGAAAATGGAGCTCTTGGCATGAACACTGTCATGTCAGAGATGCTTCACACACCTCAGTAAATCAGGGGGTCTGTGAGAATGCTCTCTCCTGGCGTTTTGGTTCTTCATCTCTTCCTCTTCATCTCTGCATCCATGGGCAGAGCTGGAGTGGACTCGATGTCTTGAAAGCTTGGGCAAGGTCTGGGGCACAACTGTAAAGTTTTTCACTTTGCTGAAGTTATCTTCTCTGTGTGAAGTCCTTCTCACTGAGAAAGAGGATTGCAAGATGCCTGAGTTCAGCTCAGGTACAGGGGTAAATGTTATTTTTTTATCCTTTGAGTCTTTCTGTCTTTCCTGCTTTGCTTTCTTAAAAAAGGAAGGTTGTTGGTATGTGAGGCCTGTCCTGATATTTAGAGGGCTGAACAGTTCATTTTCAGAAACAGTGATAAGATCTCCTGGCAGCCAAAAATAAGAATAATTCTGTTCCCTGGTGTATACCCTTGATTCCCCCCAAAAAAAGAACTTGGACATAAATAGTTGATCAAAACAAAGCCTATGGTCTGATCCCATGAGCTGAAGATATTTAGTTTCTGTTCCCAGTTTTGCAGTACTGTGCTGGGTAAATGCCTCAATTCTCCATCTGTGAAATGGAGATAATTTTTTTTTTTTCCTCAGGAAGGCTCTGTCTGAGTTAACAAGTCTGTATGGTGGCCTGGAAATGCTTTAGAAGTGGTTGCTACTAAGATTTCTGTGATTTGCAGCTGGCAGATAATAGCAGGGAGGGACTCAAAGCCACCTTACAAAGACTCAGCCTAACTGTGTTTAACCACAGCTCCTGGAAGAGCAGGCTGGTTCCCAGGCACAGGAGGAAAAACAAAGCACAAGCTCCAGGCCACATTGATGAAAATGATGTTAGCATCAGGGGCTCGGGATGGAATCTGTAATCAATACAGATCTGGAGAGCTCCTTTTTCATGGTCAGAAAACCAGATCTGCACAGCCACTTAGCTCTGAGCAGAGTTCCCCCTCCCTCCTTTTTTTCTTTTCTTGTTTGTTTTGATAGTTAGAAATATAAATACCTTTCCATATGGACCCTCCTGCTTAGGGTAAAGTGATATATTTCTAGTAAAATAACACTTCTGCTGAATCAAAAGAGCATTCTTGTACAAATTGAGCATAAGATGAAAGGAAAAGTATTTGGGACACAGGAAAAAGGAACTTAAATTACTTTCTCAGCAACAAAATGAGGGGACTGAAGACATTGTAATGAAATTAATAGAATGAAAGCTCTTATTTCTCAGGCAGTGTTGAACAGCTTGTCAATAAGAAGAGCTAACACTGCTTTTATTGATGAAATTTGCATTAAAAGTATATTTCAGCAGCACATAAAGCTAGATCATTCAGGGATCAAAATTCTGGGGGAAAATGGGGACCAATGGTGGAGGGGCAAACAAAGAAAGCAAATTTTAAAGATAAAAAAAGAAAACAAATTTTAAAATTTTCTGTTTTGAATAGAGGGACCTTTTTGACATCCCTTTTTTGTTCACCACAGAAATGGTACTTAATTTTGTTGAAGCCTGTTTCTGAAAGGCAAATTAGTCCAAATACACCTTCAATATGGGATATTCTTCCAGCAAAGAACATTTCAGCAGTTTCCACATGATTCAGTTGAAGTGAACCAAAACTAGGGACTTGAAACAGAGGGTCAGCTACGTGTTTCTCCTTTGAGGTGAGAAAAATTCCTTTCCCCTCTGTGCTGCTCTGCCTTTCTCCTTCTCACTCTGAAATGCCTCCTGGTACATCCCTTTGCACCATGACCCCCCAGATATTGGATATTCTGTGTATCCTTTGCACCGTGGCAGGGACTGCAGCTTTGCTGGTAGCAGTGCTGTGCCACTGTGGAAATGTGATGAAATAGGACTTGGGTGACCACATGGAAGGAAATTTTGGCAGACAGTGTTGCAGGAGAATGTGTTTTATGATATCTCTCTAAGAAAACATTCATGGTTTTATTTAAAAATAAAATCTGAGCAGCAAAGCTTATTAAGAGTCAGACTGGTTTAAAAGGCATGGAAAATCATGGAAAAACCTGCAAATGCCACAAAATCGTGGAATTTGTGAAAAATCTGCNCAGACTGGTTTAAAAGGCATGGAAGATCATGGAAAAACCTGCAGCCATTGTGAAAAATCTGTCTTTACTCTGCCTTCTAGAAACCTCCAGTGCAATCACTCCCGTTAGGGTGCCTGACAGCTCCCCCTTGCACAGCACAAGGCTGGTGTTCATCTTCCTGGCTCTTGCTTGTTTATAGGCAGCATCTCTGCAATCCAGATGGGGAAGAGCACATGTGACAGCATGTGTGTGTGATTTGGAGCAGCAGATGGGTGTGAGTGACAAACTGTTGCCTGTGTAGGCACCTACCTAGAGCTGACTCAGAGTGCTGCCTCTGTGTGTGCTGTTCCTGCTCTCTGTTAGGGGCTCCTGCCTCTGAGGCTCTGCCTGACCCCACAGGGATCCCATGCAGGCAGCCACATTTCAGTGCTGGTGTCTCTTTGTGATGTGCCTCGTGTCTAAGAAAGCACAGACCATGTTAAAAATCATGCAGGGGGAAAGCAAGATGGTTTTGAGTTGATATTCCAGCTCTGTATGAAGGGAGATCTCGCTTCAGAGCCTTTAACCCTCAGGTGGGGCTGTCACCTGGCATTTCGTGCCCTGCTTAAGCTGCCTTGCCCTGTGCTGATCTTCCTCTGAATGTGCTCTGCAGAAGGAGAAGGGTGATGGAAAGTGGAGTGCACTGAGGCAGGAGGGGCTGGTGTTTCTGCCCTGCTCCTGCAGCTTTTGATATTCCCCCTGCACAGGAGTGATGTGATCAGTGGCACAAGGTGTCACACACATGGCCCCGAGGACACTGGTGCCAGTTCCAGCAGAGGGCAAATTCATGGCCCAAATGTGTTCCTGCATGCATTTCAACTGGACTGTCACTTAAAATTGTGGGGTGGGGGAACCTAAAATGTGAGTATTTCCTTGAGCCAGGCCCTGTAGAGTCAGCAGGGTCATAGTGCTGAGGCCATGCATGCACAGGGACTTGCTGGGCTGGGAATGCACTTAGCACAAGGTTTGGTGTCTGACTCCTGGCATTGATTTAAAACCCGCAAATTCTGCAATTGCTGTGTGTTATTATTTTGCAATTGCTGTGTTAGTCCTGACAGCTCTGCTGTAAGGCCTGACTGGGGTATCAAAAGCAAAGCCCTGCTCTTCCAGTGCTCTGAGCTCTGCTCTTTCCATAGAGCCAGCAGAGCACCAAAGTTTTGGTGCCTGTGGTCCCACAAGTCTGAGGTAGGCAATCAAATCCTCCTGCTGTCTGGCTGAAACACATATTCTGTGGCCAGGAGCCTGCACGTGAACATCAGCGGGAAATTATCATTGTGAATTTTCTGTGTGACACTTGGCTTTTTTTTTTTTCCCCTTTTTTTTAAATCACGCAGTTGCAAGGATGAGTAGAAAAGATCCCTGCAGAGACATCTGAGCCCCATGTGAGCACCCTGCCAGGGACAGTTGGAGGAGATGGGAGAGCTGGGGATGGAGTGGGTGAAATGTGTCGTGCTGGGAGAAGATCACTGAACTGATTTAATTAGTTCCGTTTCAGAGGATCCATTTCTGCTCGGGTCACTGCTACGTTCATCTATTTTCTGTTTTTCCCCCCTCTTAGCAATAGACAGACACAGGGTGATAATTAATTTGGCAGGTTGATTGAGATTGGGTGGCAGAGAGAGGAGTTTTCCTGGGTGAGTGATGAAGCCTCGCTGGTTGAGCTAAAAGTGAATAGTCTGAAATAGAAAGTAGTTAGTATAAAATCCCCCCAAGGGTGTGTTTAAACTGAATGTACTTTGGGTTTTGACTTTGAGGTTTTTCAGTAAGCTACCAGACTCTGTGGTGTAATTTTAGGACATTTGCTAGCTGGGATCTAGCTGTTGAAATATCAGTGCTATTCTTCTGCTTTGTGAAGCTTTAGAGCCAGGAAAATGGGGTGTTGGTGAAAGAAGTGCCTCGTTTGTGTGGGTGTCAGGCTGAAAGAAGCCTTGGCAGAGCAATGCTTTTTCCTTTTCCAGGCCAACCCTGGAAGCTGAGGCTTCACCTGGCCAGGCTCAGAGCTGCTCTCAGGGTGGGAGAAGGGCTGTGGGTCAGTCTGCTTTGTGGGAGGCCAAATTCTCTTTATCTCAAAAGTTTCATTGCTTCAGCACGGCTATCCCTCAGTGCTGCCATTAAAGTTAATGTGTTTCAGTAAAAGGAGCTGCTGAAGCTGTGTGACATTTCTGCCTTTCTGCCTGCCTGTATTTTGGCCTCACCAGAGGCCAATTCCTGTGGTCACCCTGCTTTGTGTCTCACACCAGATGGACACTGAGTGACCACATTACCAAAGCAAAGTTTGTTGCTTTTCTTTCCGGGGAGTGCTCATGTTACCACAAGAGATCTGATTTGGTCAGGCTGCTGGATTCTGCTGCTTGCAGAATTTCCAGTTTTGGGGGGCAGTGGCACTGCCACCTTTGATATCTCTGACCAAGCAGTTGGGGTTAGGATGTTTTCTCTCTGTCTCTACCCCCTTCCTCTTTGTGACACTGCTGAGAGGCTGGAGCTGACAGCTGTGACAAAATGCCATCCTGTGTTCACGAGGGGACACGAACAAGTCATTCATGTCCCTGTCCCTGCTGCAGTGGCTCAGTTCCCTTGCACTGGAACCACCTCCAAAGGTCTGGTGAATTTTTTTTAAATCACGAGTCCTCTATGCTTACTCAGTCCTCAGGGCTTTTTTCTGCTGAGACTGCCAGTAAGGATGTCAGTTTGATGATGGTTTGAGGTTTTGTTCAGGATTTTTTTTTTCCCTGTGAGGTAGACACTTATCCACTGGAATTCGAATTGGAAAATTCCCATTTTTATGCAAGCTACCAAGAGAATGGTCAGCTATTTGATTAATGCACTTCCTAAACTCAGTGGGCTAATTTGCCTTCCATATTGTGATTTATGCTCATATTGAGGGTGATCCACCTGAAATCAGAGCTTGGCTGAAAAAATCCCTGAAATGTTTCCCTGCTTTTCCAGTGGGTTTTTAATTGCTGTACAAAAAGACATTCCCTCTATCCTCAAGACATTTCTTGGGAAGCAGAGACCCTTGTGTGCACTGGTAACTAGCCTAAAAGGGCACACATCACCTCTGAGGTTTGTGTTAGCAGTACAAAGTGCAGATGAACCCTACGTGGCACTAGGGTTTCTGAACAGATGAAAGTGAGAGAAAAACCATGCACTGAAGAGAGAATAGTATTGAGAGAGAAGATCGTTTTGTAGAAGTTTTTAGACTCTTCAACAAAAGAGAAAAAAGATTTTAGACACCTCAACATGATTTCAGACTTTGCTAACTCTGCCTGCTGCAGTAGCTGTCTACGTTATCAAACCTGTGCCAGGCTTGCTATTGTGGATGGGATTCTTATTGCACAGGGAATGATTCCTAATGGGGAAAAACCAGTAAATCAGCTTTCTGACCTTTCTAGGAACTTAATTGCACAAGAATGGACTTGGCTGTGTAGCTGTGAGAGCCAGGAACTTCATGTGTGTACTGTGAATAGCAAGCAACATTTAAACAGTAATTTTTCTCCTTTTTATCAATATATTTATGTTTTTATTAACTTGCTGTTATGTTCAGCACTCTTGACGTTGCTGTGCTGCCCTGGCATTCCCACACTGAGGAATCTCCTTCTCCAAGTGACTGTTTTTAAATTTTGTCTGTGGCTAAGGTGTGAGGGTATCAGAGTAGCTCTGCCCACAGTTTTTATCTCACCACTAGAGACATTTTTCTCTAAGGCTTTGGTTTTCATGACTATGCTCAGAATGGGAAAATGGGTGTATGAAAAACTTGGTGGGCACTTTCACTTGTGGATTACTACTCCACCAGATCAATATACCTGTTATTCATCTACTAGATCAGTTCAAGGGGATAAGAAATCTATTTATGATCAGTTTAATTGTTTTACTCATTTATTCTGAAATTAAATATCCAGGTTAAGATCATTAATTTAGGAAGCCTTTGTTAAAAAATCTGCAATACATCTGCAAGTAACTCTGTGTGGAATCCATCACTGAGGAATAAGAATTGCTTCCAAAAACTAAAATAAAAAAGGGGCAAAAACCGCCGCCACCTCCTCCCTTCCATCCCCCCACTCATCCAAAATCAGGTCTTTTCTCTAATTTACCACAGCTCTGCCTCCCAAACCTGTTGTTTAAAATCCTCTTTGATGTGTGAAGGATTAATAGGGACCTGAGAAATTCAGTGGTAGGAGTGAAAATAATAGAAACACGCATGGATTTGTTTTACTACTGTCATCTGTTTAAGTAGTTGTGACAAAAATCTGTATAAAACCAGATACAGGGTGTGGAGGTGGATATTCCTGTGCCTTTTCTTTTTCCCACCTACGGGTTTTTTGTTTTTTTTTTTCACTTCCCAGCAGCTTGCCATTCTGTGAAGTTAAACCTGCTCATTTTCAGGGGTGCTGGGGGTGGTTTCCTCGCCGTGCCTTCAGGACAGTCTCTGCTGCTGCCTTTGGGGTGTGCCCTGTGCTGCCCATGGGGCTCCCCTCAGCCTTGCCTCACCATGGTTTGCTGCATTCCCTGCTGCCTCAGTGGCTCCTTGGATCTCTGCCTGATCCATCAGTGCTCTGAGCCCTTGCCTGCCCTCCCAGCCGGGTTCTGGGAGGGATGGAGGAGGCAGCTCCCTCCAGGACTTCCAGCTTCCCCAGGGTAGCAGCTTCAGGGGACTTCACTGCATCCCCAGGTGGGGCTCAGCCTGCAGAGGAGCCATTCACTGCAGCTCCTCTTCAGACCCATCCCTGTACCTTGTTGGCCCTGCCTTCTGTTCAAAGCAATCCAGAATTCCATTTCTGCCTCTGCTGTGGTTTAAAAAGCTTATCTCCGCTTCCAGCTGCTGTCCAGCAGCCCAGAACCCTTTGAAACAATGTCTTTGGTTAGGAAGCAACTGAATGGCTCTCAAATGCTCACCCCCAGTTTATTACTTTGGTTGGTTTGTTGTGGTGAATTATTGTGTTTGGGGTTTTTGTTTGGTTTTTATAACCAGTCTTGGAGCTGAGGCTGGCCTTGGTGATTTGATGGGAGCATTTGGGTGGAGAGTTTCCTCTCCACAGTGGCTGGGATGACACCGGCGTGCAGCTCACACATCTGGCTGAGCAGCGCAGCTCTGACATCTGGTGCTTTGTGCTGACCCTGGGAGCTGGCCAGGAGAAGGGATTGTTTTTCCAAACACTGGAGCTCTGTGCTGTCTGTGTGTGATCACGCTCAGCACACGGCAGGAAGGCGTTTCTGGCACTTGGGATGCCTCAGGGCAAGGTGCCCTTCTGCCATTTGGTGGAGAAGGTGCTCAGAGCAGCCAGTTGCTCCCGTGTTGTGTTATCAGGGTCTGGCAGTGGTGGATCTCAGCAGCTCCAGCCTGCTTAGCTACTCCTGCTGATGGTGACCACACCAAAATTCCCTCCCTAAATCAATCGAGTCAGTAAATCATCTCATTTATCCTGATTGCCGTGAAAATGCAGGGAACGCTCTATGGGATAGAAGGAATCCTACCCAAAATAGCATGTGCAAAAACACCCTGTTGGTTTCTGCGTGACCTGACTCCTGCATGTTTGCAAAAAATAAATGTTTCCTCTAATATGTAATCAAGGAAATAATTTGTGCGCTTTTTCTTTTTTTTTTTTTTTGTTTGGTTTTTTTTTGGTTTTTTTTGTTACCAAAAAAAGAACTTATCAGGAACATTTTGTGCCTACATGCTGGTAACAAACAGTTTCTTATTAGCAGTGGAAATCTGATCCTGACTGGAGCATGGCTAATACCCATTCAGACAGAGGATATGGATCATACTGTGCCCCATTCAGCACAAGCTGTAAGGAGGCAGTGTCAGAGGACTCAACAGTGAGACACTGTTCCACATCCTCAACATGCCCATTCAACTGAATCTCCTCCACAGAGGGAAGATGTTATGCTGATGTTTAAATAGAAGCTCTGCTATTTTGGTGAAGCTTGAAACCAGGTGCCAGCCTGCTTGGGTACTCCTATCTTGTTCTTCTGGATGCTGATTCCCAAATATAAACAACTCCTAAAGCTGTTGGCTACCACCCAGCCAAAACTTCTCCTAATCTCATTGGTAATTCATTTTTACCACTACTAAATGTGCTAAATCCTTACAGGAGTGGCAAAAAGGCATTTTTGCAGGTTCTCAGCTGTTTGGGAGAGCTCAGGCTGCCCTATCCATGTGTCACAGCCAGCTCAGCAGGAAATATTTGCCAGTGTTTGGCTCCCAATCCCAGATGGAGCAGAGGAGCAATTTCTCTCACAGTCCTGTGCTTTGCCTTGTTCACCTTCCACCAGAGAGAGCAGGAGTGTTTTGTGTTCACTATAATGGGAATGAGGTATCCAGCCAGAGTCTCAGTCTTTAAAAGCCAAGGGCAGTAGCCAGTGAGCTGGGGCAAGGCTCTCAGTGCTTTTGGACTGTGTGATCCTGTTTCAGTCTTCTTGAATCTCATTTATTGTCTTTGGGGACTAGTGGCTGATTTAGCTCACTTTTGTCATCACCATCTAATTGTTTTTAGAACAGTAAAAGTGTTGTGTGTGTGTAAATATGTGTCGAAATAAAATTCCAGAGTAATAGACTATAATCTGAATAGAATTAGAATAGACTTTGAATTGATTTAAAGAGTTTTATTAAACACTAAATATAACTAGTTCACTGGTCCTCTTTAATGCTTAAAAGGAAAGGATCTGCTCATTCCCTCTAATGAGACTGTGCTGAGTGTCATATTTGCTTTAGTAAGTCCATATGGTTTCAAAATGCTGTTGCACTCTGCTGCTGAGAACTCCCTCCCCTTTCAAAGAATATACATGGGACTGCTTGTATTTTAAATGTTGGGTTTTTTTCCCTGACCTGTGCCCAGTTGGAGAGGTTGTTACAATAAGAATATGCCTTTTCTATTTCTCTGACTCATTTTTGGGGTTGGTTTTTTCTTTTTTTTTTTTTTTTTTTTTTGGTTGGCTTTGTTGGAGGTTTTTTATCTCATTGTTTTTTTTCCAGCCATTGCATAGTTAGCAGTATTGCTGTTTCAAGAGTGCCAAAATTAAAACCCCTGTCCAGAAAAGATTGTATGAGGGAAAAACTTACAGGACTTACAAACAGCTGAAAAGGTTTAAATTATCATACTTTACTTTCTGTCTTTTTATTTATTTAGATCTTCTACAATATGTGTGGGTCACATTTTCCTGCAGTTCTCTAATACTAAGGAGGCTAAGAATTATGGTTTATGAATTTTAATGAAAGTTGAAATCCTTATGTAATCATTTGCTGGGGCTTTAATTAAATAACCATATAGGAGAAGAACTGTATTTAGAGAGGCGAGGGCTGAAGATGCTAATTTTCAAACAGCTTTGTTCTACCTCAATATGGGTATCTCAGATATCTGATGTAATCTAGACAGTCCTTTTTACCATTCCTTACTCCTTTGAAGGTATTGCTGTATTAGTGAACCTCAGTTTTAAAACCACAAGCTGAGAAACTTCATGGTGTTTATAGCAAAAACTTGAAATTTAGAGCACGGGCCACCACCCTATATCTTCAAAAGGAGATGATCCCTTTCTGCTCTCCTTTTCTTTGGAATTGGGGTCTCTTCCACTCCTGCCTCCTCTTCCACTGACAGTCCTCACCCAGCTGGGATGGGGGAGTGTTTTCCCTGGAGACCTGTAAGCCAGTTAGTGGGGTAGAACCAAGCAGTTGGTTTTAGCAAAGCCCGTGTTCTTGTGCATTCCTGAGCATGCAAGAGTCATTCTTGTTGCTAAAAGCTGCTTTCATCTGTGAGCATTAAAACTGGCAGAGATGGGTTTCCAGGACAGTTTCAGATGAAATGTAAAGTAGCTCCTTTTCTTCTAAGAGAGACTGCATGCATATAAGCTGTGGGGGAGTTTGAGTTCAGTTTTATCCCTCCTTTTCTGCTGCTGATACACTTAGCCTTGGTTCCTGGGCACTAAGAATAATAAATTTGATGCTCTGAGGCTGTTTATCATCACTCTGGACCAAATTGATTCCAGAGAACTTTCAGAGGAGGTGGTGGGGTCTGGAGCAAACCCATCTGTTAGTGATAAACATAAATCCCCCTACTTCCAAATGCGTTTTTATGTCAGTATCTCTGTTTGCATGCATGCACCAATTAAGCAGTATATTATTTTCTTTTTCCATGATTTCAGAAGGTTGACTCACTCAAGTGGATTTATGCACATGCTCTGTTTTTTCTGAGTGTAGTTGGTTTGTTGTTTGGTTTGGGTTTTTTATTTTTGTGGGGGTTTTTTGTTCATTTTTTGGGCTTTGTTTTTGCTTTTAATTCTATTTGCTTCATCTTTTGATTTCTCTTGAGCTTATGGAAATCATGATTTCTACCTCGCCCAGTAGTTCAGGCATACTTTCTTTCCTCCTTTTCTGGGTGTCATGCTCCAGCACTTACTGCTTGTCCATGAAAAGAAAATCAGTTTCAGAAGCAATTGAGCAGAGTGTGGCTTGTTGAGCTAAAGGGTGTCACACTGAGGCAATCAGCCCTCTGTAGAATGCTGCCTGGCAGAGATTTTGTCATAACCTCTGGGTTTTCCTCTTTCTTTCTTAAAGCTTGAGGCCTCTATGTGTAGTGTCCTTTTCATTTCATTTTTCATTCCTTCACTCCTGTGTTAATAGGGACCACAATATGCCAAGAACGTTCTAGCACGAGATGAGCACAGTTGTTTTAGGTAACATGGGAGAAATTAATTTTAAAGCCAAGTTAGAGTTTATAGCAACAGTAGGAAAAGGTTGGTTTCATTGCATGGGTCATGGATTAGACTATAATGCTTGGGAATAACCTCACTGTTTCAGCTGGGGACAGCCACAGCCCATGTCACCCAGCACAGTGAGAGAGGAGAGTTCTGTGGGTGTTGTTTTACACTGGGGACAGTGATCTGTCAGCAAAAATAAAAACCTGGCTGATTCCACCAAGGCAGCCTTGTAGGGAGATTAAATTGGACCAGAGCTGTGTAAATTGCTATAAGGAGTTTACTCATAAGATGGTGACAAAGTAAAGAAGGGGTCTCTGTTGATTCCAATGAATTTGTGACTGCTTCACTGGTTTCTTTTCTGTAAGTGCTGTTGCTAGTGAGACTCTGGGAAACGGAGCAAGGATCTTTGTTACAGCCTTTGGACTCACTTTTCACTGTAGCTCTGCTGCAATATCCAGTCTGTGGAGCCCACCAGGATTGCCCACGCACTGGGGAGGGCAGGATTAGAGATGGGGAAACAAAAGCTGCCTGCAAGCTGGGCAGGAGGAGGAGGATGGAGCAGAGCAGGAGTTGGCTGTGGGGCTGAAAACTCCCTGTGGAGATGGGAAGCACCAGGCAAGAATGGGGATCAGGATGAGCAAACTCTGCCTAGAGGTGAATGAATGTTCAGGGGACTTGATTTAGGTGTGAGGATTAGTGGTGAGCACCCTGGCACACATCAGTCTGGTTTCCTGGGAAAACTGCACTGGGAGCATCCCTACACGTGGGAATAGTGATTCCAGGCCTGGCTTGTGACTGCACATCTCAATTTTGGTAGCAGCAAATAAATAATAATAAAGCAACCTTTCCCTTTTCAGTGAGCTGTGGGTTCAGGGAGGGTAGGAGCATGAAAAACCTGGAGTGGGATCTTGTGCTACACTTGGGTTTGAAGGTGTGCTGTGTTGCTGTAGAGCCTGGAGAACCACAGTGGCCACAGCCAGGCTGGTAATTAATCCTTCTTTCTTCACTGTGAGGCTTCCTTTTTGTGCTAATTCCACTGCTAGGAACCTGGAGGTAAAGACAGCCCTTGTCACACCGGGAATCACCAGTGGTCAGACTCAGGCTAAACTAATTTTCTTTTAGCCAAGTAAATTAAGAAAGCAGGAGTTACTTCCTCCCGAGGCTCAGGGGCTAAGAAGTAAAAACTGAAGAGGGTTTTTTGGTCCTCAAGGAAAGAGGGGTACAAGGGTTCTGGCAGAGGCTCTTTGAAGCACATCACCTTTGGTAGGGGCATCTCTTGGTAGTTTTTGCGCACCAGTTGTTTACTGAGGCCAGCTTTTATAAATAGCCAGCTGTGCTTCATGCAGTAATGGAGAATAAATAGGGAAACCCAGCATAGCCAGTGTTTCCACCAAGAGTAGATGGAAAATAGGAAAAAAATGCAGTAGAATGAGGGGGCCAGTCACAAGGTGTATCAGGTAAAAAAAATGATGTGATATTTCTGATTTTTGATGCCTATCTGCATATGTGGATTGCCTCCAGTTATGGAGGTAGCTAGTTGTCAGTAATAACTTAAAAAGAAGGAGACCTTGGAAAAGAAAAGGATAAGTAGGAACAGTTAATGGAGAAGATAAAAAAAAAATCTCATCATAGGAGATGCATGTGGCTTTCCTGATTTTGCAAAGTAGTTTTAAATCTCTTGTCCTGGGATGAGTGTTTTGAAAGCGTGTTCTGCAGTAAGTGTGGGTTGTAAATCTCCTTGCCTACCTCTGAACTGGGAGAAGGCATTTCCTTTGGGAAAGAATGTTGGGAAAAACGAGCAAGGAAATGTTCATGACTGTAAGTCATTACATGTCACATTAACCCTCCTATCTTTCATTCACATACTTTTATATTTGCATTAAGCAACACTTCTGTGTGTAGGAGCAAACAACGCCCAGGAGAAATCCCTACGTAGATGTACAAAACCCCCCATAATTCAATGGTGAACCAGATTTAAAGCTGCTGCTAATTATCATGGCTGCTATAAAATGTACATTGCTGATTAATCAAATGTCCCCTGGTTCTGGGAATCTCCTTGTTGATGTATCAGCTGTCCTTTTGCCAGAGCAGTATTAAAGATTTGGCTAAAGCTGAACTGTGGGAATGGCAGTGGGAATTTTATTGGCACAAGCAGATTTGTGATGCCAGATGTGTTTGGGTTCTGAATGTAAAGGTACAATGTTACATGGCTTTATTATGAAGCTAAAAGCTGTGTGAAATAAATCATAAAAGCAAACCTGTTTATTTCCAAGAAAAATGTGTGATGGATATAAAAGCATGAGTGTTTCAATTAAAACTAATGAGTGCAATTTATGACTTAGCTCTGCTTTTCTTTGTCTTTCAGCTCATGGGGCATTCTGAATGGGATCACAAACGAGGACTCAGAGGCTCACAGGTCAGTTGCTCAGTATTTCGTGTTTGATTTTGGCTTTTGCTATATTTGAGGCATTCAAGCAAGTTTTCCATCTGAGTTTGGCAAAGTTGTTAATTTTGTTAATATTTGCAGGGTTAGGAGCAATGGAAAAAAACCATAAAACCATGACAGCTTTCATTAATGTGATTTTTGAGCTGCAATCCAAACAGTTGATCCAGACAGAGCTGAGTCATCCAACAGAAAGGTTTTTTCAGTAGCAGAAAGATGGATTAGATGTATGGAGAAAGCTGAGCAAGAAATGCTTTCTCCATCAGGACATCAAAGCAATGCAATTTCAAACCATGTGGGTATGTTTTGTTTGGTGGGTTTTGGCTTTTTTTAACCTGACAAATTTGTGATACTTGGATGGCCCTCTCCCCATGAATCCTTTCATTATTGACCAAGGTGTTAGAACTGTCTGGGGAGGTGCAGAGAGGCCATGTGTTTGCCTTGACCTGCCACTGGAAGGAAATTATGCCAGTAGTGTTAATGGTATCACAATCCATTTTAAAATTATCTGTGGAATTACAATTGCTGCAAACAAGATATCACTACCAGTATTGATTTTTGCAGAATAGAAAACCCTTTTGTGATAGTTTTGGTTTATCCTTTTGTGATTCAGTTTCATTGTTGCCACTGTTGTAAAAAACAAGGTCTTGCTGAAAAATGAAGGTGAGTGATGTTAGGTATGCTTAAATACCTTAAAACCTAGGAAGAAATAAAAGGGAAGTGGAATCACTGGTTTGCCATCACATGAAACTAAAATGCACGTATGAAGTCCTAACATTATCCTATCAAGACTCATTAAAAAAGCTCTGATTCAGTGAAAGGTTGGTTTGGTTTTTTTTTTAAGACCTAGTAGGTTTTCTGTGGCATGTGTTGAAACATGAGGGGAAGCTACTAGAGAGCATGTCATACTTCTTAATAGCCCACCTGGAAAAGATGTTCCTTTTCTGCAGGTGGGAGTGGAATGCAGAGTGCTGCACTCACGGGTGGGGATGGATCTCAAATGGAATGCACTGAGGCCTGTGGGAATTTCTGTTTGCAGCAGTTTGTCTCATGATGGGCGTCTGCAATTCAATAGAATGTTCATGGCACAAGTAAAAGGCTGCCTTTACAATATTTAACTTGCTCATGGCTTCCACCATGGCCATCATTGCACTCCCCTTTTAAGAGACTGCCCACATATATGTGTATGTATGTTGTAGGATTCCTCTTCTTTTAGAATAATTATACTATTAAATCTGCTCTAATTAGATTGAATTATAGGCTGCCTTACAAAGAGCAGGGAGTTCCTGGCTACATACTTGTTCTTTTTTTTTTTTTCTTTTTTCATCCCTGAAGACAGCACTGCCTGCTGTAAGTGCTTCGTGCTGAGAATTTACTCCATGGATTTGAAATGAAGCAGGAAGTGCAAAGTGAATTTCATTACATTTCGTGCTTAATTTTAAAGATTAATACATGCTAGAATTAAGAATTTAGGCACGAAACTTCAACATTGAGTTCCAAATCAAAGAAATTCCTAAGTGTTCAGGAATATTTAATCCACCTAAGGAAACCTCTCTCTCTTAGATATATACATGCAGTCTGCAGAACCACATCATGTGAGGGGAAAATATTCATACCCTTTTATAATGCTGCCACGTGCCCCAGGAAAGTGTGACTAGCAGAATTCATCCTTGGAATACTTCTGCTCTGCAGAAAAAATATGCAAATTGTCCTTTAATCATTCTACTAGAGCACAGTACTTGCTACTCCCAAGCTCTTGCAGGTGGCACGCTCCGTGCACACGTTTTTACGAGGGCTCCTGGATGTGTGGGAGGAATTTGTTGCTCTGTCATCAAGACTTGTTTGGCTTGCTGGAGATGTAGGCGTAGCCCCAGAGCCAGGGAAATCGAGCAATCCTTCCTCCAGCACTGTGGAGGAACGATGATGGGGAGAGAAGCACAGGTCCAGCCTTTTTAATTCTCTTCCACTATAAAAGCTCTCAATTATCCATCCGAGGTGCTGCGTTTTACCCCTCCAGTTCCTAAGCAACAGCTATTTTCAGATTGAGTGCGTCTGGTGTTGTCTACCTACTCCAGGCTCCTTCCTGGGAGGCAGGAGCTCATTGCTGAGCTGGGCTCTGAGCTCGCTGCCCCAGCCTTTTGTCGTGGCACTGCCAGGGCACAGCTGCTCTGAGGAGCAGCAGAAGCTGGGCTCTGCCACTCCCCACCTTGCAGCTCACAAAAACTTGCGTGCTTCGGGGAGCTCCGCCGTCTAGGATGAAGAGCAGGAGGCAGAAGTAAGGTTCTTGCCACTGGTTTGGGACAGAAGCCTTTTTGTGAAGTCTGGAGAAGCCTCTAGAGCAGACTGAGGATGATGAGCCGGAAATCTCTGTACTTGCTGAAGCGTAGGTGGGAGTCCATTCCCGCTGCTGACCAGGTACTGTGCTCTGGGGATCTCTTGTGCCTTAGCCTGCCCTCGGTGCCACTGTAAAGAGACTGAGAGTGACTTCAAGGGGGTGTGGGGGCTCTCTGGACACCGTGGGAAGCAGCTGGTAGTTATCTGTCGTTTCCAGGATGAATGCTGCCAAGTGTTGGTAAAGCTGATTTTGCAAGAGCGTGTGCTTGTGAGCGTGGAGGTGCCATGGCAGCCCGCTGATGCAGATGTATTTAACAATAAAGTCTCAGAAAGGAGACCCTTCCAAAGGCTTCAGGAGTATTTAAAACTGAGTGGCTGAAGAAAATTGTGGTCTGCTGTTGATGGGTTCCTCGGTGCATGACTTTTTTGTGTTTCCTGTCTTACATGTGTGTGTCTCTGTGTGTGAAGTCACTGAGGCTTTGGCAGAACCTCCGTGCTTTCAGTGTCATTCCAAGTGTTTTAACCCAGATGAGAGTAAAGCAGATGTAAACAGGACATATGTCAACATCTGCTGGGAAAAGCAAATATCATCCCCAGAAGCAGGACTAAGATGTGATGAATGGCAGTGTGATTTGTATATTTCCTGCTTCTTGCTCCAGGCACTCCAAGATTCTGATTTTTTTAAAATTCTTTTCTCCCCAATACCTTGCTTGGGATGTACAGATAATAAAAGAAAAAATTACTGAACAAATATTGGTGAGCTAACAGCTCCACTCCCTTCTCAATCATAACTCCATCCCAGTTTTCCATTTATAAAACAGTTGACTATGAATGGTAGTCTTTATCTGTAGAAAAGAGACAACTGTTTGACAGGAAGAAAGATGGACAACAGAAATGCATCCCAGTTTTTGAGAAGCATCCTTCTGAGTATTTTTTTAAGAGGGAGAAGGACAGTGCAGATTACATACTGTATTTTATTGAGTTGTGGATTTTAAAGATAAATCATGCCACTTGGAACTTTCAGAGATCTCAGACATATTAGTTCTCAAAAAAATTATTATTCAGAATGAAAAAATAAGGTATTGTTGATTTCTACAATTTTATTGTACTGAAAAGAATTTAATTGATCCAGGTCAGTCCAGCATACTTAAATTTCCTAGGAAAAAAGGATAACTAAATGCTCTGTTAGGAAGTGAATCATTTGTCATCTTGTTTCTGTTAAGAAGATGTAGACACACTAATGTTATTTCAAAGGAAAGCTGGTTTTCAGCCCTAATTTTCCAGCATTTCCTGTGAATCACTCTAACCCTAATATTGCATTGTGTCACACATCATATTGTAACAGAGTACATGGGAAAAATAAATATTCCTCACCTGGGTGTGAGGTGTGCTTGGCTGCACCACTGAGCTGTCCATCAGTTCCACCATCAGTCCCTCAATCCCTCTGGAGGGTTTTAAAAGAGGAAAGGAAATTTCCCTGACCCATCTACCGTGGTGGGAGAGCGAGACTCAAAGTGATGCAGGTAAATGGAGTTAACTGGAGCACTGTGTGAGTCTGTGAGGACTGACTGAAGGAAAATGCAGTCACTGTGCAAGGTGACAACCACAAAGAGGCAAATCCTGAGTGCTTTAGGCTGATCCTGTTCTCAAGTTGTTGTATAAAAATAATACCTCTGCCTTTTGGTGCAAATTCATTCTTTAGTCCTTGAAGGGTTGCGGTCCCTTACTGTGTTCTAGGCTGAGCTTGACAAAATTACTTTAAATTTGGGCAGGTAAGCAGTAACATTGTAGGTTACTTCTCTACTCAGTGTAGATAAAAGATGTTTGTGTTAACAAATAACAGAACCACTCCAAATGGGCTTATGGCCACCTAAAATGAAAACAAAAACCAAACAAAAAAACTAAAGGAAGGAAATAAAATCCAACTGTAAAAGTGGGACATTTGGCTTGGTCTTGTTTCTAGTGTAAAAGAATGTGGCAGGTCTGGCTTTCAAGAAAGTGGAAGCTGTAAGTCCACAGTGAAGTTTGATACTCTATTTGAACACACTTTCTGGTTTTTTTAAGTCACAAAGTGATTTTTATTCCTCATCTTGCACACTCTGCATGCAATCAAATGACACCCAGAACTGTTTAGGCAAGGATGAGAAGTAAAGAGAGAGAAAAAACAAGAGCAGTTATGATGTCTGTAGACAATGTAGTTGGAGGTTGGTGGTTTGGAGGTTTTTTTGGAGCTAGGTTGTTCTACAGTTTTATTTTTGATCTTTGGAGCATTGTTTATGCTCTCAGACACTACATCACAGAGGTCTCCATGGTTTCCAGGCTCTGGTATGACAAAGGAATTTTCCGCTCATTGTTTTGTGTTTTATGTGTGTGAAAGAGGGAGGAAAGTAGATTGAACTGTGGACCCTGGATTAGATATTTTTGGGTTTGGTTGATGAAGAATGTCTGATCTTCCTGTTCATTTGTATATGTGGAAGATATATCTTTGTCCTGTGGGTATTTTGCATGGGTAAATTTAAGCTAAATAGTGATAAATTAAATACCATATATTGGCCTCTATTTAACAAACTGTAATATTTCTTAGCTCCTTAATCTTGAATGGCTTTGTCAATAATTTCAGAAGGAATTACCTTTATATAACTAAGGAAAGAATTTGTGAATGATTTTCTTTCTTGTCCATCCAGCTGTTCAGATTGCTTGAAAGCCCTCCCTGAAGTTTCCGTGCAGGTTTGAGGGAATAATTCTCTGTTGGTTTTATTTGGTGTGTGTGCCTGAGGATCTTGTTTCTTAGACTCATCCTCACTTTTTATTCCTGAGAATGCTTTCCCTAAATGGATATGGACTTAAAATGTTGTGGTAACCAGATGAGCCAGAGGTGTTAAATATTTGCTGTAATGCTGTTGAGTATTCCCACCTACCTGAAATTCCCTGTAAATTTCATGAGCTGTAGCCTTTGAGCATAAGTTGGTTTTGATACTGGTCCTAAGACAGGGAAAAAATCTTCCCATGTTATCCCATGATGAAAACTTCTAATTGTTTCATTGATGACTGTGAAATTAAAAACAAAAGCTAGATTTCCAAAACGATGAAAGAACAACATATGGGAATTTATATACTTCTATATATATTTTTTTTAAAGATTTTTTTTTAAATGTATTATTTTTANAAGTTTTCAGTGCAGGTTTGAGGGAATAATTCTCTGTTGGTTTTATTTGGTGTGTGTGCCTGAGGATCTTGTTTCTTAGACTCATCCTCATTTTTTATTCCTGAGAATGCTTTCCCTAAATGGATATGGACTTAAAATGTTGTGGTAACCAGATGAGCCAGAGGTGTTAAATATTTGCTGTAATGCTGTTGAGTATTCCCACCTACCTGAAATTCCCTGTAAATTTCATGAGCTGTAGCCTTTGAGCATAAGTTGGTTTTGATACTGGTCCTAAGACAGGGAAAAAATCTTCCCATGTTATCCCATGATGAAAACTTCTAATTGTTTCATTGATGACTGTGAAATTAAAAACAAAAGCTAGATTTCCAAAACGATGAAAGAACAACGTATGGGAATTTATATACTTTTATATATTTTTTTAAAAAGATATTTTTTTAATTTATTATTTTTATATATTTATATATATATTTTTATAGCTGTGGACAGTTGAAAGGAATGTACTGTGCAGTTCAATAAAGGCACTACTATTTTTTAGGTAAGAATTGATGCTTACAGCAGTGTAAGCAGTAGCAGTGCTTTCTGTAGCATTAGATTGTGATGGATTAGTGTAAAACCCATGAAGTGATGCTCCCCTTACCTGCCAGAGATTTGCAGCACAGCTGTGCCTCAGGCAGTTTGCGTGTACACTGCAATATCCTGTTCCTTACCCTTGATGGGACAAACTTCCACAGGGTTTGTGGAAGCAGCAAATAAACTGATCCTGGCTGAGTCATAACTGCAAAATGATAAACCAGGGGATTTTCTGGGTTTCATATAACATTTCATCATGCAGCCACCTTATTCACTGTGTGTTCATGTACAAAGCAGGGACATGTTACTGCAGTGATCCTTGTACCCAACCAAATCCCTTCTACTTGACTTGAAAACAGTTTACAATTAAAAAATAAATGAATTTTAAAAAAAATTTCCTGTTCAGAATGTTTTTGGGGGTCTTCACAGTTATTCATTGTTAATAAAACCTTACATGATCCTTTCATTCAGCAGCCAAGCTTTCAAAGCTGGACTGGCAGAGCAGAGATCTGCAGGGTTTGGGATGTGATGAGAAAGAAGCCTCATGGGAGGGTTGTGGCTTGGTTGGAATATCGAGCTGGGGCTGGGGGAGCAGAGTAAGATGCAGAGCCTGGGATTAAGAAATGATCTAGGAAATACTTCCTTGCTTTCCAATGCAGCAGATGAGTGATGCAGAGCAGAAAGCGATCTCAAATAATCTGCCTCAGATTTGTCCTTGTTCTCTTAGAATGAGGAGTTGAGCCACAGGCACTGTCTGGGGCTGTGGGACCATTTCTTTTTGTCCTGCAGGCTTTCTGCCCTGCTGCCCTGAGGTGTAAAACAGGATCTGTCATCCTGGCAGCAGTGACCCAGGTGATGTGGGCAAACCTCCTGCAACCTTCCACATCCATCACCCCTAGGATGGAGAAAAACCTTTGAAATGGTGTCAGCCACCCTGAGAATCCTCTCTGCTCCCAAATTCTCTGCCTCAGAATGACTGGCAGAGGGGCAGGAGTGGACTGGAAGCTCAGTAATGACTTTCACTCTCTCATGTCACTCTTCTTCATACCTAAGCAGGAGCTCAACACAGATTTCCAGAAATGTTGGAAATTCCTTTTCAAAACCCCTCCCCACCATTATTCCTGCCAGGTTTGTAGTGCAAGTCCTGGTGCCAGTCAGGCATTCCAGTTGTGTGGCACAGAAGCTTGCTGACAATACTGAAATTGTATTTTACTTCATTCAATGAGCAAGCCCCAGTTCAGGAAGGCTGCAGTTTGTAGGATCATAGCCATGCTGCAGATGGGTGCAGTTTGGAAAAGGAATCAGAACTGGAATGCAAACAGGAGTGGGAAATCATATGCTGGTGAAATGACTCCTTGAAGAA
This sequence comes from Chloropsis cyanopogon, assembly GCA_013400585.1. NCBI lineage: Eukaryota > Metazoa > Chordata > Aves > Passeriformes > Irenidae > Chloropsis > Chloropsis cyanopogon. The sequence continues at coordinate 126,102 of WEZZ01024787.1, read as the reverse complement.
GCAGCATGGTAGGAGTGTAAGAAGTTTGGCATGGTGCCATTTGTCTTGGTGTTTTGAAAAGCACAGATTGTGGCAGAAGCTGATAATTGTCTTTTTGTTTTCCATTTTCTGTTTTCTTCCCCAAGCTTTTCCTTATGCTGGGGAGTGCCTGTCCACTGGTGTGATGCAGATACAGATTGCCTATGGCAATTGCCTTGAGAAGATGAGATTGTGAACTGTCATCATTCTGAGCAGAGGAAGGAGATTTTTTTTTCCATCTGGAGTGATCAGACACCCCTTGATCTCCCTGCAATTTTCTCTCTTTCTGGCAGTTTTCATAATTCAATTTTCAGCAGTTTTCATAATTTTGTTAACTCGTTTGTTTTCAGAACCCTGGTTTTTATATGGTGCAATTTTCTGATTAAGCATATATTTCTCAGTTGCCTTTTATGAATTTAGAGTCTTAAGATCTTCCTTCAGGTTAAGGGATTTTTCATGTGCTTTTTGGGGGTGTTGGGGTTTTTGTTGTTTTGGGGTTTGGTTTGGGTTTGTGGGGGGTTTTGTTTGTTTGCTTTGGGTTTTTTGGTTTTTGTTTTCTAGTTGCAAACTAAGGAAAAATTTGTTTGTTGGATTTAAGGGGATTTGAAATTTATTGGCATCTGATGGTTAAAGTTGCTGGCTACCTTTAAGACCTATAAACTTACAGACTTTCAGAGAGTTTAATCCCCTGAAATTGAAGTCCTCTGCTTTAGCACAAGCTAGAATTCCCTGCAGGTTTTCAAGTTGCAAATTGTCTGAATTGCCAAAATACAGGCATCTGTATGCCAGTGTCTGAAACAAAAGCTGAGAACGTTCTGAGACCGTTCTGAAGCACCTCAAAAGAGGTGAGGCATTAAAAATGAGAAAAACAGCATCCCTTAGCCTCCTGGAAATGCCTGTGCTGGGTAAAATTTCCCAAATAAAGGCCAACTATTGCAAAGGGAAATGTCAGTGTAAAAGGTCTGAGAAAGTTTTAAGCAGCTGCAAACACGATTTTAGGAAGGGAGCAATGGCCAACATGATAATGACTGATACAGTAATGAAAATGAAAATTGTAATGAAAAAAACACACCCCACATTAAAATGAGGCAGCACTGGGGCTTTTGTGATGATAGAAGAGACTACATTTTAGTTCCTGACAGCTATGAAAAGCTGAGATTCCTGCCACGGGGTGTCCTTTTAATTTCCAATAACACCTGAAATTTCACTTAACACATATGTGCGTTCCAGGTATTTGTCACCTTCCCAAGCACATTTTTTAACACAATCATTGCAAAATTTTAGCTTTCCTCTATTCAGAGATGAACCCAATTGTGGAATGAATGTGATTAATGTACTTAATTTTTTAATGAGCAGGGTTTATTCCTAGTGTTCAGCCAGTGTCTTCCACAGGCATGTTAACAGGAGCATTGCTGGGGGATGTGGGCTGCCCTAACCTTCCCTACTGAATTTCCACAATGCCATTGTTGCTGGAAGATGCCTTCATTAATGAGGACAAAATGAACTGGCTGATTTCACTCTACAGTAGAAACTTTGTTTTAAAATAATTTTTATTAATACTGATTTGTTTTGGCTGGTTTTTCCCTGAGTTTTGTGTCCATCCTGGGGAAGATATGTATGCTTTAAGTGCTGCTCTCTAGGATAGTTTTAAAGAATAAGTAAGTGAAAGCATTTCCTATTGTTCTTTCCTTGCAAGAAAACATGCTGAATTCTCTAGTAGCTCATTTTATGAGTTCCCCAGTGGAAAAGCTCACAGCTGATCAGCTCTGCTCTCAACAGCAGATGTTCATTTTCTTGACTTCAGTAGTAAGCTATAATTTTGTTCTATGTCTGACGGATCAGTGCTCAAAATTTCAAAATGAGTTATTGGAGCAGCCTCCTGAGATTTTTGAATAAGCTAGAGGTGGAGTAAATCTTAACGTCAAGTCATAAAAAAGAAGATTTCATGTCGGGTTGGATTTTAGAGATCAAAGGTTCATTGTGTAATGGCTCTGCATTGCTCCATTTTCAATTCCTGAATAACCTTGAATGGTTCAAGAGCAGTATGAATTCCCACAGTCCATAAAGGAAAGCTGGAGATTGTAAGGTGCTGAATCTGGAGTTGGTAATTATGAAGTTGCTGGTCTTTATGCAGGGTTAGAAAAGCTACTGGTTATGGTGACTAGCCAAACTCTTAGAGGAGAGATAGAAGCATCCATTACTGAACTGCAAAAAAGTGAAAAAAAACCCAACATGTAGCATGAGAGAGGTGTCTCTGTTAATCAGCTGGATGATGGACAGATTTCCTCAGGAGATTTGCAGGGGTTCCAGAACCAGTGGCTGCTGCAGGGGGGCAGGCAGAGAAGGGGCCAACAGGAGCCTTACTAAGCTCAGCAGGCTGGTTTTTATTCCTCCCACACCTCAGAGCTGCAGGCACCAGGACAGACAAGGGACTGCTACAAGGTAAAATACAGAAATTCCTGTTTAAAATAGGAAGGAACTTGTTTAGTCCAAGGGTGACCAAGAGCTGGAACGGGTTACATGGAGAGGTTATGGAGCCTTCATCCTTGGAAATACTCTTGGTTTTCCCCCTGCACCTCCCCCCACAAACACACAGAATTCATGAGGAGGCAAAAAAAAAAGCTGTAGATGGAAAAGTGAAGCCAGGAAAAAATCTTTCCCAACAGAGCTGGAGCTGTATTAAAAATGAGATACCAAGGTAGTGATTTAAAACATGTATTCCCTTTTCAGACTGCATGGATGGTACTTTGGTGGAAATCCAGATAACCTTTCTGTTTCCAGTAACTTTGCTTCTGAAGCACAAAAGCTCACTTCTCTAAAAATGAGGAAAATATCATTGTTAATATTGTCTATTCTGGTATCTGAGAAAAAAAATGGCGATTTTCAGTCATGTACAGTTTTGAAAGTTCATATGCTGTTCTCACATGCGTGCCCTTGGCTTCAGAGCCAGCCCCACACATACAGCATTTTCAGTTTTCACATCCAGGATTGGGGGACCTGAACCTTCAAAGTTAGGGGATGGATATGAACAGAAGTGTGGAATGGCAATAAGCTTTTGTGTCATATTGCCATGGTCCAATCTTTATAGGTGTCTAAAAATAATAACTCTGTGCATATTGAGATTGTGTTTGAGGACTCCTGGAGGGCTTCATGTGCTTGCTTCTTTTAAATTAACAGTTGGAGTTGAGTGAACAATCTGCAAATAATTATTTTAGATTAAGTTCTTCATTAAAATGCAGAATAGGAGGGGGGCTTAGCTGACAAGAGAAGCTGCAGTGCTGCTTTCTATTCCTTACAACTCTGTGGGATGTGAAAGGGATGAGCAGCTGAAGTCAGTGATTAGAATCCTCAAGGATCCACAGCTCTGTCTCAGAATGGTGATTTTGCTGGGATTGTGATGTGGTTGCATTTTCATCCCAGAAACAGCCCCTGGACAAAACCACCCTGTAGATTTTGACTCCTTTCCATCCAGACAGGAGTTGTTAAAATTGTACACGTGGCTGCTGTTGTGTCCTGTTGTGAACAGACACCAGGTTTGGTTTTTGAGCTGGCAGTAGTTATCAGTGATGGATGCTGCTTGGTGTTGGTGGGGGAGCAGCAGAAGGCACGGGGTGTCCTTCAGCAAGGGACACTGCAGCTGGGCAGGGTGACACTGGCTCACCAGCTCGCTGGTGACAAGCTACCCCTGCATGCTCAGGCTCATGCTGTGCAGTGCACATTTTCTTCACCACATCTTTTTCATAAAGATCAAGTAGAGCATGGAAGAGGAGGAAAAGTAGAAACTGAAATGGAAGTGCTTTGAGTGGTGTGAACATGTAAGGCACGCTGATTTATACCAGTCACAGAGTAAATCCCTTAATCCCTTGGTGCAGGCTATCCCCTTGGCTTTGGGGCTGCATAGACAGCACCTTTCCTTCAAGATTCTCTTCCTCCACCCCACTTCACCCCCCACACACTGTCTTAAAGTTGGGAAGAAGAAAGTGGAAAAGTTATGCAACTGGGCACTGGATTCCTGAGATGCTCAAGGTGCTATTTTTGTTGCTACAGGCATTTGAAAAAATGTACTTCCAATATTTTGTTTTGGAATTATTGCTGGAGTTCTGAAGTCCAGGAATTTTTAGCAAGTCCTCACCATAGGAGCAGAGAGAAACAAATCCAAGATATTTTAACATGGCACACAGAGTTCTGTTGTTGCCAAAGGGAAGTGCTCTACTTAAATGTCAAGACAATGTTAGCAACAACAGACCCAGGAGAAATGAGCTGGGGATCCCAGTCCAGTTTCTAATGGCCGAGTGTCTTTCACTGAAAACTCTACCTCAGTTTTTCAGTGCTTTTGGGAGGTGTTTCTGGATGTGGAATCTGCACTCTGCTTTTCAGAGTCCTTGTAGCAGGGTGGATGAGCCTCTCTTGGTCAGCATGCCCTCTGTGTGCTCTGGAAGGAGCCACTCGAGGTGGCAGTCACATAAAGGCACAGAACAATTTCTGGGTCAGCCTTTTCTTCTGGTGGTATTTCAAAGTGCACCTCCTATTTTTCTTTAATTAGAAATTGGTGTCTCTTGATGCCTTTACTAGGGAAATAATTAGGCAGTACTGTTTTAACTGGAGTGATTCTTCCCATCATCTCATTTCATCTCATCTGGAGGAATGTTCTCTGTGTTTCTCTCACTTGCCTGATCACCCCTCCTACTGTGAAGCCAACTTCTTAGAATCTGTCCCATTGGTATTCCCTGCCATGTTGCAGTGACATGCCAAAGGCCTTTTTTGCCCATTGCCATGAAATTGGAATTGAACTTAGCCCTGCCTGTAAGCTTCTCGTGCTGCCATAACATTTTCTATGTGTGTTGACCATGGGTCTGGTTTAGATTTGATTTTCTCAGCTCAGTCATATGACTGTTATTTTTCCAGATATCACTTTGGAGTCCCCAGCTTGGCTGCTTGCTTCATTTCAATTGTGATGCCTGCCTGGTCCTTAATGGATGTTGCTGGTTTCTCTATCCAGACTGGCATTCCAGACGTGTTTTCAGCTGCCCAGAGTGCATATCAGCATTTAGTAACTGATCTTCATCTCCACATTTGATGATATTTCTTCTGTATTAGGGCCTGTGTCCCCTTTTTTTCCTCAAGAAAAGCTGAAATGCCTCTTTGTTTTTCAGTAATCAGAAGCCTAGTTAGTATAGAGCCCTCAGCCCTGTGCTTCCTCTGAATTCCCAGATTCCTCTCAGGCCTCCTTTGGATCATCTGCCTCTATGCAGGCCCCCAAATCCAAGCAAAGCTGCCTTAGCCTTGCCAACCTTTTTTTTCTTCCACAGCATTTCTGATACAGAGCTTTTCCCATCCACAAAATGTGGTCCAGGTTCTCAGTATTAAACCTTAATCCCTGCAGCATCCATTGCTTTGATATTTTAAAATGCCTTTTTCAGCTCAGGAAAAAAAAACTTCATGTTTTTTCATTATTCATGTCCATCCGTTAGTACTTTTAATAGTTTGACATGCTCTCATCAGAGCCTATATATACACCTTTCTTTTTTTATCCTGTATCTAAACTCAACCCTTTCAGTGTGCCATTTGACAGTATCATAACCTAGCAATTCTCTCTAAACCAGGAAAATAAAACTAAGATGAGTTCCTGAAACTTATTTATAATTCATTTTGTTGCTGATGAGCTTCAGTATTTGTGGTGATGCTTTTTTTTTTCTATTTCGAATATTTTTTCACTTTTGTTGTCATTACATTTTATAAGTCAAATCCTACAGCCTTCATTATACTACAAAGCCTGTTGTCTTACTCACAAAAATATTGATAATTTACAAACCAAAAAGTACTATACCATAGTACTACAACTCCTTTATTCTTGTGTTTCACTCAGGTTACAGAAAATGCAGTATTTGACTTTATGAGCAAGGACACTTTCATGGCTGCCTTCTGCTAGCAAGAGAGCACTAAGTAATCCTTTCATAAATTTAATCCAAGCTTTATCTTACTGTTACTTCACTTCCCCCCAGCTCTCCTCTGGTGGTCAGGAACAATCTGGTAATTTCCTAATTATACTTATTTCCACCCCATTTTTAACAGTCCAGCATTATCCTGTAGTATAAACAAGCCTGCTCTGTAGGGTATTTTAAAGAGCAATCACATCCCCAGCCATCAGCCTGCCAGGTTAGATAGGGGCTGTTTTTACTAGGTGATTTTCTTCCCATAGGTTATTTTCTTCCTTCATCTAAAGGCTCCTTCCTGCATTTATTGCAGTTTTGTAGAATTCACCTTTCTGCACAAATTGAATATAGAGTCTGTCTAGGTATCTGATTAAAGGAAAGACATGAAATCAAGTTTAAAGCTTCTTTTTAATCCTCTTGTAAAGTAGAACCCATCTAGATTTGTAGAACACACAAATCTGTGAGGTTGGAAAATAGCTCTAAATTCATCACACCCGTGCATGTCTCTTCCAGGCTGGTGATTGTGTGGGTGTGTGTGATTCTGTGTGTGCCTGGAAGAATTCTGACAGGTAAGGACCAGAGGGCTGTCCCAGGGCAGGAGTTTCACTTCCCACCTTTGCCCTGGACACCAGGGAGGCAGCAGACTGCTGTGAGAAGTGGGTCTGCTCTGCATATTGGGCCTTCTGTTCCCTTCTCCAGTGACAGGAACACATCTTCTCTTCTTTAGGGAAGCAATTTTGACAAAGGGTGTGGGCCACCTTAGCCTTGGTGACACCTCCAAACTGGATGAACCATCACTCCTGTTTCACCTGCATCAATGCCTGCTGTTTGGTCATTTGCTGATCAGTGAACATGATCCTGACCATCTGAAATGCAGAATCTTTGGATTTGGGCTGGTTCTTGTGGCTAGTCTCCAGGAGTACAACTTTTAACTTCTGTTCTGAATTTTTTCCGTTTCCTAACGCCGACCTGGTCTTGGAGAAACTCAAAACCTGATCCCTGCACTCTGACATCTCCTCCTAGTGGATTCCCCAGAATTTTTGTCACTGATTTCCTCGGTGGCAGCAGCAGCCAGACTAACACCTGATGCAGGTAGCAGAAACACCACAACTGTGGAAAAGCAGCCTGTGGAATGGCAGTGGGGAAGAGGGCAGACTGACACTGAGTGTGTCTCTGCAGCCTGGAGAGCTGCAGGGGCAGAAGTGCACATCGTTCAGCTGCACAGAGGGGACATTCCTGGGGCTCTCATAACAGAAATGTGCAGTCTGGACTGGCAGGTTAACCTGCTGTGCGTGGTGTGTTTGATGAGCAAACAGCAAGGCAGATGTTGAGCAAAATATATTTAGTGAACAATTTGCATCGTGTGTGGATGGTGAAAAACGATAGCATTCTTGGAAAATTGCAGAACAAAAATTCTTAAATTAGCCTTAAAGTGCTCTCTATATATGTTTTATATAGAATATATATAATGATGATATATGTACATATATAGATTCTCACCAGAAAATGAAAATGGAGTATAGAGATGGCAAAACTGCAAAAGACAGAGGTGTTGTGCTTACTGTATTTGTACTTTATGGTTTAATTTAGGAGAAAAAGGGGGGAGGAAGAATTCCAGTTTTAGAGAACAAGAACTGAGTTTTCATGACCTTTTTCCCTCCTGAAGTTGTATTTAATTTAGCTATTCGTAAAAGTAGTTGAAGAAAAAGACAGGAGGAATATTCCATCTTGCACAAGCATGGACAGAAAACAGAAGCCTCCTTCAGGCAAATAGTCTCAGGAGATGGATAAATTGCCAGTCATCCATCTCTTTCCTGGATTACCTGATGTATTGGAGCAGTTAGAGAGGAGTCTACTGCTTAAATGCAATCAATAATTTGCTTTTATTGCTTTATTTTTCTTACTCCCACTTTGAGGTCGTGGTTGGAGTCAGGAGCTTACCCCAGCACTGTGGTGAGATATGCTTCCTTTTCAAAATCTGGTGTTTAAAGGGAGGGCAAGGAACACCTTCAAGTGTCAGCTGAATGGCAGAAACGATGACTGACGTCCAATAATTGTAATGGCTTTTAACCCAAAACAAACTTTGAACCTGCATTAGGAAGTGTTTTCCATCACAGAATCACAGAATAATGAGGTTAAAACTGTGTTTGCTGGTTTAGGAACTGGTGGTGCTGGACACAAAAGTCTCCTTTTGGCAGACATTCTCCAGGTATTCTCTGGCAGAGGCTTAGCAGGAGAGGGATTTGAGGCTTCTGGTGTGGAATGAGTGAACATTGTGACAGCCCATAACATTTAATTTAGTTATCTAGGAAAGGGATGGGATCTCACATCTTTCTCAGGTGCAAAGGTTATCACATACTGTGGGACAAATCTAGCAGTTGTGTGCTTTTTTTTTTCTGCTCTTCTCTCAAGATGGAGTTTCTTCAGATTTGCATTTTTTTCTGAGTAATGTTTAAATAATATATTTTTCATAGGTATATGGACAGACTGTATGGGGAGGTGGGAGGGAGGTGGGTGTCTGCTGCATTTAAAAAGCTGTCTTATGTAATGCAAAAAAAAATGAAAACATGAAGAAATGTGTCATATCTTTGTTAGAAAAATTTTATCTGTTATTATTTGGATCTGATGTATCAGGAAAATGTGCTCTGGAGAACAAACCAGGGATTTGGTGCATGTGCTGGGCTGTTTTGTTCCAGCTCTGGCCTTGGAGGAAGCAGAAGCAGCATCATTGCAGAGCCTGTGTTTTCAGCTTTTGAAATTACTTCCTGACCATGAAACATGTCTGCACTATTGGATTTTGAAACCAGTTCTTATTTTTTTGCTCTCTCCCTGATAATCAGCCTGGTGGAGAAGTGCACACAGGTCTGCAGCTCCAGCTCTCCTGGCTCTTCAGCAATCTGCAGGACTTCTTTCTAAGTTTGAGGAGTTTTCAGAGGAGTAATGACTTCTTGGATTTTTTTAAGTGATTCATTTTCTGTAGATTGAATAATTCTATTATCTTTTAAAAGGAAAGGCAGGAAGTATAAATCCTAGGAAAGAGCAGCTGCTCCCTTCTGGAGCACAGATGATGGAGATAGCTAGGCAGTGCTCCTAGTGTAAATGCCATCATTCAGGTTTCAATGCCTTGCATTAACAGCTTAAATTAGTTGATCTACAGGCAAAAATCTAATTAAACCTAATTAGTCAATAATTTGTGTTCCACATCCTGTGTACACCTCAATTCCCTAACCCCTGTCACTGCTGGAAGCAGAGGAGGTAACCACTGACTTCATATTGAAGGCATCCCCTCTCTGCTCCTGAGGTCATACCAGGCATTACCCCTCATGAAAACTGATGGGCATCCAAAGAAGCTTGGCCAGAGTCAAGATGTTTTTGGCTTTTATTTTGCTGTCAGCCTTGGCCATCACTGGCCAAGGAGCTTCAGCTTTTTGAGGAGAAGGTATCTGAGGGGTGGCAGGAAGAGGGGGGTACCACAGGATTAACTTTATTGTGCTAAAATGCTGCCACTGCACAAACAGGGAAGGTGATATGCCAGACATTTTGGATTTATTCCTCTGTTGTAAGTAACTGGTATTTCCAGCCAAGAATACCTAGTTGACACCTGAGCCCATTTGGGTAATTTTTTTTAGCTGCTGTGCGTTGTAGTTCAACATGTGTGGGAGCATCCAGCACTTCCAAGGGTGCTCATTAATTGTGGATTAGCACATATTTGTAATTATTGTCTTAATTGCTTCCTTGATTGAATGTAAAATGAATAGCATACGTGGCATCACTCATGTAAAATGCATGAATTAAAGACTAGGATCACAGGATCTTTGGGAAGAAGTTTGGCACTTCCCAGCAGGAGGACAACTGAAAGAATAAATTTCTTTTCTTTCATACAGATCATTACTTGCTGGTACAGCAGGTACAAATTTCCTTTGACATTCCCACTGAAATTAGATCATTTTCCCTCCCTCTGTTTTCTGATAAAATTTGTTAAATTACATTACATTAAAAAGAACAAAAGGAACATGTGACCACAGCAAAGAGGCAAAACAGATTTCAAAGCAGATAACATCTTTTATGCTGCTGGACTCCATAGGAGCCCAGTACTGGATGCAGTCTAAGTCTTCTTATCTAAATTATTTTATTAGAAATAGGAGCAAAATATTTTTAAACTGCTTTCAAAGAGAGGTTGTGGTCTGATAGAGGTTCTGAATTCTTAGACATACACTGTTGTTGTGGGGTGTGCTGGTTTTTGGGGGAGGTAGCAGAGGGCAGTGGAAAGGTTTCCTGAATAGAATAGATGCAGTATAGAGGAATCTATTCCTCTGCCTCAGTTTTAATCTCTTTCACTTCTGATTTGCTTAGACTACAACTGACTGTGACTACTTGAGGTTTGGGGCGTGGGTTTGTGAGGTTTTAGGGTTATTTTTATATTAAAGAACTCCAAACAGTGTAAAGTTTCACAGTGACTGCAACTAAAGAATTTAAGCAGAGGGTGCAAAACAAATGTTTTTTAAATGAGCTGGCATGCTCTTAATTTTGAGATTAAAGGGTTCTTGTAGTGTGGCATTGTTTCCTTCCTGACTTACCAAACTCAACCTGTTTTGGGAAGTATTGATCTTGACATATACTTGTGCAGACACAAGTGAATTAGCTTTGGTGTTGGGAACAGTTCAGCCTATACTGGGTCACACAATCCCTCAATAGCATATCCAATTTCTCAGCTCACCTGGCTTCTCTGCTTCCAGCAAGGAAGAGATCTTCCCTGGTTGGCGTGCTGGTTTCTGTACCTCACTACATCCCTCCATAAGCATCACTGTGAAGGCATTCAGCATCTGTTCTGTGTCAAGTGCCGGTGGGCTTGCTGATCTGTGTCTGTTCAGCTATTTCCTTGCCTTTTGTGGTTTCATTTTTCCCCCTTCACACATGAGACGCTTGGAAAAGCATCAGCAGCACACAGGTGAGGAGTACATGGTGGGTAGTGGATACAGCTCACTGAAGATAGACCAAATTTTGTCTCAAAAGCAGAGAAAACACCCATCCCATCACAGCTGTGTGGAAACTGCTCTTAGTGCCTAAACACCCTGTGCAGAAAGGTTCAGATTTCTCCCCTAAATGTGCAGCTGGGGTCACAGGAGTGATGCTTCCCTCAGAAGTGCTCCTGGCCCTGCTCTGCCTCCTCTTTCTGCTTCCTCTTGCACTGATACCACAAGTCTTCTGGAGGAGTGAACCAGGTTTAATCCTCCCCACAAAGGATCACCAGCGCTGCCTCCCTAGCCAGCTGCAGGGTGTTTATCATGGATGAGGCTGTGGGAGCAGAAAGAAAGCTGCCTTTGATTTCCCAGTCCCAGGTGATGTAGCAAGGATGGCAGGAAATTCACTCAAAGACCTGCTAACTGACCAGAGTTGCTGAGATTTTAGCAAAGTAGGGATGGTGTGATGGTCTGGCACTGCTCCTTTTCCCGCGGTAGCTGTGTTGTAACCCTTTTTGGAAGGTGTCTGTGTTCTGCATGTCAATGTGCTAATCAAGTTTTAGGTAAATGGAGACACAAAGGACTTAGTCATTGCTTCGGTACTTTTCTCAAAAAGCTCAGTTCCAGCTGCACGCACAAACACTTTGCTTGTATATAAATCCCCTCTCCTTAACAGAATTTGTGAAGCACAAAATAATTTTCCCTGGGATATTTGTTTGGATTTTTTTTTTTTTCCTGTGTTATTGCAGAGGGGGAAAAATGCCAAAGAGTTTGTGTGCTTGGATGTGTATGAGTCAGTGGCTGCATGCATGTTTTATTCATCCCTTCATTTTCAGCCTGCAGATAATGTGGCACCCAGCAGGCGTGACTCAGGTGAATCTGTGCCACTGTCCAAGAACTCTGGTGCTTCACACCAAACCTTTTGTCCCATTTGACTGCACTTCTTTTTGAAGGTACTGCATGGCTTGGTTTTTAGAACGTTTAAGCTATTTGGTGACCTTCCTGCCTCCAAAAAAAACAAAAAAAAAACCCAAAACCAACCCACCAAGAAAACAAAAAAACCAAAAAACCAACCAACTCCTCACCCCCCCAAAATTAACCAAGACAAAGAAGGAGATAGTGCTGAGAGGGGACACACTGCTTTGCAGAGGAGCCTCTGTAGAAATGGAAGAGCAAAATCTAAAAAAAAAAAAAAAGATGGTATCTCCCTGTCTCTCCTTTCTGCCAGTTCAGGATTCATCTGTGTGGGCTCTCCTGTGTCACTCTCCAGGCAGACAGCAGTGGAAGTGAGCGGTGTTGCTGTCAGATGTCTTCCACCCCCTTCTTATTCTCTTACATTGAATTTAAATATTTTGAAAGTTAATACACTTAAATTCACACACAGATTTTAACAAGAAGCCCAAGTTTGTGGGTTTCAGTGTAAACCATTAGAATGCCAAGTAACTGAGGTTAAATTTTTGAATGGTTGTTTATGCCAACAATTTATAAGAGTGGAGGAAATAAACCTTTCTGAGCAGCTTTCCTAACAGAAAGTGTGACTTAAGCCAACAGAAATGTGCAAATACATAGCTTAGAGCCAAAACTGCCTTACATGAATTGGATTTATTATACACCAGACAGAAAGAAATTCAAACACTCACTTCAGGCCGCGTTCTGTGTTGAGATTTGAGTAGGGGGTGTTGTGTGCAATCTGTGTGAGATAAACTGCTTGGGAAATTAAACTTTGGAAGACCCCCCCCTCCACCCATGACATTTTTTGCTGTCAGGCTCACGTGATTGCCTGTCTTTAGAGTGTGGGTGAACTTTGTGAACCCTGACATTGCAACTCTGCTCAGTGTCACAGCTACAGTATGTCGAGCTCATAACAAAATAAACCTCCCACCGGAAACAACTCCACTTTGAAGTTCACGAGCTTGCTCTAGTCTTGGTTTTAAAAGAGCAGTATCATATATCAAATACACTGAAAAGTTATTTCAAGCTACTTTCCTATGATAAAGCACTATGGTTTGGCCACTGCTGTAAGTGCAGATGTATTCATTGCATTCCAGGCTTTGCCAGCACTTTATTTTATTTATGGCTTGCTCCATTCTGCTTTATTTTTAATAAGTGTTGGTAAAATCTGTCACATTACTTCATGCTAAAGACTTCAACACAGTGGTAAATTAAATTTGAAACTTTTCACAATGATCTATGTGCTAGATTGGATGGCACAGCAGAGAGCTCAGGGGTTAGCAGAAAGGCAGGTTCACAAACGTGAATTAGCTACCCTGTGTCAGAAATAATTTTCTCCTGATGGAATCAGAAAGTAAAAGCAGTAAATGGCAAAGCTCAGCTGCAAGTCCAGTGTGTCTCTGCACCAGCTGGCACCGGATGCCCTGGCAGAGCTCTTCCCTGCCACGGCCCCGTTTGGTGATATGCTTGACTGTAAGCACAGTTGCAGTTTGTAGTCTGCATGTGGCTTCTTGTGGTTCCCCATTTCCCTTGAAATCCTTTCTGTCTTGTTGTGGTGATAGTGAAAGTGTGGCTAGAGTGCATTCTCTCAAATAAGCATCATTGTACACACCAGCTTAGGTTCTGAAGGCTGCTGTAAAGGTTGTAAAGGACCCTAGTAAGAGAAACAAATTTGGTAATACCATTATGAAGTAGCAGTAATGAGGTAAACACCTGCTTAAGTTGCTTGATGGGCACCTATGTTTCTAATTCTTCCTCTTTTTTGAGAGGGTAAGATCGTGCTGTCTCTGTGACCCACAACTTTGCAAGGCTGTTATGTCTGTCATGCAATCAGATGACCTGTAATTTCTTACCATTGCTGATCCTAGTGCAGAGGTTTTATCTTTGTCATTTCTGTCCTTCCCAGGATATTAGCACCTTTGCACTTTTAGCCTAGTGGAAATTCTAAATTCACTTGTTCCATAATGGCCTATAAAACCATGAGCATAGCACCTGCATCGTGAAATTTGGTTGAGCTCTGACTGTGATTTATGCCGTTGTTGTAAAATCTGTGGAGGTGCGCCCAGATGAGGACACTGAGCCTTCAGAGGAAGCCAGGGAGGGCTCCAGGGGACCCTTTCAATCTCTTGGTAAGCACACTGCTCTCAGCCTCACCAGGGGGATAAAAGGGCACCTTGGAAGAGTTCTAGCCCTCGGTGCATGAGGCTGGGATTTCCATATTTTGCCTTCCCTGGCTGGGTGTGCTCTGGCTGCCCGGATTGTGTCAAGGCCACATTCTTTCCACTGCCAGAGGTGTTTACTGCTCTATCAGCTGTGAATTGGGAAACAGAGCCCTCAGCAAGGGGCTGGCACACCAACAGGGACACAGGAATCATCTCAAGTGGCCTGACCACATACATGTCCCTGGGTTTATATTCATTTTTTTTATTAACAACTCAATACTGTATTCAGGAGCCTGAAATATTTTTAAAAGCCTTTCAGTTCAGCTCAACTTCAGTTTAGAGAAGTCTTTCAGTGCAGCCAGTCACCTGCCAGCCTGCTGTGCTGGTTTATCTTGCTCAGCTCTAGTCTCCAAGCTGAAATATTGAAGGATCTCTGAGAGAGAAGAGAGTCAATACTTGAGTATTGACTTCAAGTGGGAAGCCCACAAGTAGTTGGAACAGCAGATGAATTGGCCCAAAGAAATTTTCAGAGGTACCCGGCAGGGGAAGAGGCAGCACTGATTAGAGAGAGAGAGGACTTGCTTGGAGGGCAGAGCAAGTAGAAAACATGAAATAGCCTTAGGAAATGCTCCCCGTGCAAGAACAAACAAATATTTGTACAGGAGAACTGCAAGTGGCACTGCTTTCCTCCCCCACTCTGTATGGGTGCCAAAGTGATGGGCTCCGTCTGAGTAAGTGACATTCAGTGTATGCATAGGGGATGTCAGGGTCTGAATAATCCCCACAAACCTTGAAACTTAGCCAAAGACTCAGGATTGTGGATTTTATCTATCTGTCTGGACATAATGTGAATGAGAAACTGAAAGTTCATGGGAGTGGAGCTGGTAAGATTTGCTGGGAATGTCTCTAGAGCTATTTCTTTTTTAGCTGAGGAGCTCTGGGGCCTGCAGCAGCTTCAGGAAGTAAAACACACACTTGTCATGCAGTCACAGGGAGGACAGCTTTCTTTGAGTGGGTGATTGGAACGGATGGAGAGGCAGCTTGCTGATTTTGAAGATAACACAGTCCTCAGGATGACCACACTTAGGTGTAGGGGTTGTATTTGTCATGATTTCATTGACATATTACCCTGGGACCGGTGCAAGAAGGCGTGAAAATTTCTTATTTATTGCTGAACATGAGCTTTACTGGAGAGTCCTCTGTGCAGAATGGCTGGGTGGGACTTAGTGGTGAACTTTGAAAACTGTTTATATTTAAAACAGACATGATGTGGTGCAGACCTGAGAGATAGGAGAATCCAGAAAATCTCTCTCATCTGTAGTGTGTGTAGCTTTAAGTTCATTCTACATCTTCAAGTGGAGGCTTAATACCTATAAAATTATGGAAGGATGGTTTTGTTGTTTATGCATTTTATGAAGTCAATAAATAAACTTTAAGCAGGGGTGATTAAACCTGAAATGGCAGCAGGGAATAGCTGTAGCTCTTCTCCATCCTCTGATTCATTCCTAAGTCAGGATTTACGACTAACTCAATTAAATACACACTTTCTGCATAATTGCCCATGTGCTAGCAGAAAGTAGTCAGTTGTCAGGGATTTTGTTCATTTCTGGGTTGGCTGCCTGAGAACATAAGGAATTGGGAAGAAACTGTGGAATTACCCATAAATTTCCTTAATTGAATTGAGCATAAGCTTTCAAGCTTAAGATGTGAGCAAGGAAAACTTTCCAGTTTCCAGGCAGAGCTGTCTCCTTGCAGTTATTTACACAGTGCTGCTTTGACTTGCTGTTAAAAAAAATTACACTGAGGCAGAGATTAGGAACTCAAAGAGCAGTTTTGTAAGAAAAACGCCTCGGTTTCATTCAGTAAGAGGTGATGTGTTAAAGGAGGGAGAGAAAGGGGGAATGAGCAGGGCAAAGAAAAAGGACCATTGCTGCAGGCAGGTTTGAATACTCAGGGAAACCTTGACCCAGTAGAGCATTAAAAATGTAATTTGTTGGAATACTTTGGTGAGACAACTGAGAGCGTGTGGCCATAAATGACAGGTCAGCCTCCTCCCTCCATCCTTCCCTCCTCAGTGTCACCCACCTTGTGTGGTTCTAATTTTTTTGAGGAATACTGTTGAGGGGATTGTGTTTCTGTCCCAAAGCTACTGTAAAATTTCTAATCCCTTCTTAAAAGCAGCTCATGAGCTCCTTTATTCAGGGTTTAAATGTGCCTCACGAAGGACACGTCCATCCTTCTAAAGTTTGTGTTAAAGCAGTACTCTGCTGCCATTTCCTGCATTTTGACGTGAGTTGTTAGCTGAGATCAGAAATAGCTGAAGAGATCTTTGATAACAGGAAAATGTACTTTAATACAAAAAGATGTATGCTTCTTTTGCATGCACATGTGTTCACAGTATTATTTTAGCTCATCACAGATAAGGTGACTTACATTATTGACTTCAAATATTGGCATTTTTCATGAACATGCAGCAAATTTTTCTGTGCCAAATGGCAAATAATACTTAGGAGCAACATTATGCCTTCTATTACATGTAATTTAAAATTAGTACCTGTAGCTTATATTATCCCCACAGGATTTGGACATCTGTCCTAGGGTGACTTTATGATGTTGAATCATATTTTTATTAGTTTATTTAGTCTAAAAGTAAGTTTTGTACTTTTAAGACTAAGAACAAAGAAAGAAAAGTGTAGAGTTTGTCACTCATCTTTTGTACATCATCTTTGGTCGTTTCTCTCTGGTCATCATCACGAAATGTCGGCGTGAGGTTTTACCTGTATTAGCACAGAATTTTCTTCCACCGTGTCCCAGATGAGTGTGCAAGAAGCGTGGCCAAAGCAGCCAAATGAGTGGTGTGTTTTGCACACCCTGCAAAGCAGTGCTGGAAGTTTTGTGTCCTTCCCTGTAGCCTGAGAGATTCATCCCTCACATACAAACTTCCAGCAGCCCGACAGTGACGAGGCAGAGGGAGAGAGGAGAGCTGTGTGATGCTTGGCAGCTCTCTCTGAACCAGGGATGCTCAGCAGGGTAAAGCAGAGGCAAGGGGCTGCATTTGCCTGCCCTGCTGGTGCAGAATTCCAGGCTCTGGGCTGAGGGTTTCAGTAGCACCAGCCTGGAGCACACACACACACCATGGAGCTGCGTTCCTCCCCCTCCCGCCCAAGGCTTTTGCTTTTTTGGGGGAGGTGGTGGTTGTTTTTCTGTGCCTGCTGACGTCAACAAAATTGCCAGATGGCATTTCAATGCTTTGCAAAGAGACAGGAGCCTTTTATTGCCGGGGTCACGTGGATCCCATTCATTTGCATTCCCAGAAGTGGTCTAAAGCTTTTGCTCGCTGGATAGGCAAAGAGTGCTCTGCACCTTCCAGGGACCCAGAGGGCCTTCTGTGGGATGTTGTTAAACATCCTTCAAGGGATGCAGAGATGAAGGGTTTGCTTCGTGTTCATTTGGCTAATGTGGAAATACTGAAAGTCTCTAGAGGCTTGTGCTTTGCAGAGGTTTGGTGGGTTTCATTTTAAACGACAAAGGAATACTTCTGTGAATTTAGGGTAATAAACAGACTTACAGTTTAGCTCCAAGGGGGTTACTGGCAGTCTCTCAGGTGACTCAGTAGCTTGTGGAGCAAACATGCAGGTCCAACACTGTGATAAATATCAGCAGAGAAGGGGAGATATCAGGGTTTAGGTTTTGAGGGTGTCAGGCTCCATCACTAGAGCTGGGCTGTGACATGATGGGTGCATTGAAATGGAACAGAGTCCCTTTATACCCCTAAACAGATGACTGGGAGCTCAGTACCAGATGCACAAGATTAAACCAATTTACTTTGCTGTGCTGGAGCCATCCCCACAGCAGCTGGGCAGGGGACATGGCAGAGTTGGAAGGCCAGAACAGTCTCTTACTGGTGTAGTACCTCCAGTACTAGCCCTTGTCTGGCAGCTAACCCAGCAGACAGGGAGCTTATGATCAGATTTTCAGTGGACCTTGGAGGAGTGGACCTGGAGGAACCTGCAGGGCTCACAGGGGAACGTGTGAGTGCTGGAGAAGGGAAAGCCACACTTAATTTTGGGTAGCATGAAGACTTCTGCTTCCTGTAGATTAATTGATCTTTGGAATAGTTTCTCAGGTTAAAGGGAGCAGAAATGTCTTTCTCTCTGAGAAGGAAAGGTGAGAGCACCTTTTATTTTTCCTTGAAGCAAACGCAAACTACCTGTGTTGGAGCACGTGGACTCTGTGGTGATGCAGAAAGGAGGCTCAGTTATCTGTTTTTGATACCTACATCACAATTTGAAACTAAAACTCCCCTAAACCTGTCTGAGATTACCATAGGCTCCAGAATGAGCAATAATCTGAGCTCACCAACCAGGTTTTAATACATTGCTCTTCTATTTTCTAACAGTTTCAGCTTTTAGATGTGCCCCTGTGGTGCCTCCTTGCTCAGAGTACACTGCAGTGACAAAGATGTGTCTAAGTTCCCAAGGGCCGTATGTCTGAAAAAAAAATGGGACAACATAACCCTGTGATCTTTCCAAGTGTGAATATTTTGTTCCTTACCAAAGTGCTATTGAAAGGCACTTTGAAATGCAGCATCACAAACTCCCCTTTCCTGCTTGATAAGCCATGTGTTAATATTGCTTACCCTTGTCTTCCCAAATTCCCAGCTGTATGACACGCACTACGTTCCGGTGATTTATCATGGTGTATGTTCAGCATTGCTGCAATTCACATGGTGTTAAGTGATTACAGAAGAACACACAAGTAAATATAGTGAATTATTGGACTCTTCAAATTTGGTGCCATTATCTTCTCCACTAGGAAGTGGAGAAATAATTTTGAACTGGCTCAGAGCAGACTGGGTGATGTTGCAGAGTAAGAAGAGTAATAACCAACTTGACCCTGCTTTCATAACTCCATTCTTCAACTGGGGCAAGAAAATGTGGAGTTTCTTTAGGGCTGGCATCTCAGGGAGAGTTATTGCTCATGCTGTGCTCCGATACCTAATTTAATTTCACCGGGGAGCAGCGATCGGCGTTCACGTCGTGATTCACAGATCATGGAGCAGGAAACAGCCTGTCAGCTTCTAGGGAGCTGAAAGGGGGGAGAGCTGCTTAGAGACAGACAAAAAATCTGTTTTGTGAGGGAATTCAGCTCACGAGCACAGCAGGCAGGCTTCAGTTCTGCTGTGACTCCTGGTGAAGTTAGACGAGTCACTCCACAAGATTAATTTGCCCCTCAGTTTTTCAATTTGTAAGGTCTTGAGTGCAGAGGAGTCCTGTGGTGGATTATACACAAAGCAAGCAAGCGAAAAAAGAAATATCACTCTTTCTCATCAAGAATCAGAGGTTTTTGAGACTTCAATGTGAACGTGTCCCTTTCCATCCCAAATTAGCTGTATTCCACAGCCTGACATCAGCTTGTACCCAACTGAAGACATGCAAATGTGAATGCTTTGCATCTTTTTGCAATTCACATCAATAACTGAAAGAAAGCATGCTTGCACTAACATGCACGTGGAAACATTGCTTTTTGTGTGTGTATGTGTGGATGTTTCTTTATTAGCATTTTAATGTGTTTTCATTTTCTATCTTCCATTATTTTTTGTATGTGGATACTCTCAGCAGCTCTTTTTTGGGGGAAAAAAAGTGCAATAAACTTAAACCAAATTTAGAAAATACTTTCATGCTAAAACACTGTGCAATTACAGGTAGAGTTTAGCATCTTCAACAGCTCTGATAACAGACAGGAATAGAATGTGGGGCAAAGAGAGAGGCATGTATATGTTAACCTTACGTGTCGGACTTATTTCTCTGAAAGGAATTCTGCTTTATTAATACAGTTGTGAAGCACTGCATGTATTGCTGGGGAGTTTTGTGTTCCTAGAGAAACTTCTGTAATCCTCCTGCTATGGAATATTTTAGTATGAGAGTCAGTTCAAACTGTTATGAGGCTCCCTCCACCTCCCCCAGATGCAGTAATTTCTTTGTTGTTTGTACAAGATTTGCAAGATGGTTGGAAAGAATGTGAGCAGTGAGAGATTACTGGGCTAATACATAAAAAACATGGATTAAGATCTTTTTCCTCCCGAATTGATGATGGCATTTCATGGGCACAGCAGAGCTGCAGTCCTGATTTGAAGGAAGAGTAGTGCCATCTGGTGATCCCTGGGAAAGGCTTTTCTGCACCTAAAGCTGCAGGATCATAAAGAATGGTCCCTGTGTGAACAGTTCTGCTCAGCTGGACCATGGCTGCCACCTCACAGCCTCTGCTGAGGCACTGGAGTGGTCACCTGGCACAAGGTGTGCTCATTTATGGAAGCATTTGTGCTCTAGCCTGGAATAGGTGTTCAGGCTAGCTCTTGTGTCATCTTCTTGCTCCCATCCCCTTTCCTGCTCTGGTTTTCACTTGTGCAGCTGGATGTCCTCACATCTGTGCTGCCTGACCCTCTCTCCTGCCCTTTTGCTGTGCTGCTGACCCCGTGAGACCCTGGTGGGCAGGCAGAAACCCTCAGAGAGAGGAGTGACATTCTGGGCTCCCTGGTCCATCCCCTGGGAGCTCCCAGTCGGCCTGGCTTGGTTTCTAGGCGAGGCTTAGGCTCGGTCCCAGCCCAAGAGCTGCTCTCTGATCTCCTCTGATGAAGGGCAGATCATCACCAGTGCTGCTGCTGCTGCCCCAGGGGGAGCAGAGCTCATCCTGCTGCTCTGCAGCCACGTGGGCGTTTGGTGCAGGGAGAAAAGCTTGTCTTATGTTAAAGATGGATTCATAAATTGTTTATTCAAAGCCAAATGAACATTGCTTTACAAGCAGAAATAGTTACTGTGGTTAGAAGCCTGCCCATGGACAGGTTTTATTTGAAATAATTTGTTTTGTCCACTTGGTGGAACGTCCTTTGGCTGGTTTGCATTTAGGCTGGTCACATAAGCAAGCACCTAAAGCAGATCCTAAATTTTATGTAGGGTCAGAGCATGGCTTTTATCTTGGTTCCAAAGTATACCCAAACCCACCCAAATCAGGTTTCAGAGTGGAGTTTGAAGTCCTGTTTGTAACTTGGCTGTTTGTTTGTACCTGGCTCAGGCCTATACAGTTGTCTTTATATACAAAACATTAAAGGGTCTTTTGAGACAGTTTTTGATTGCATTTTCTTCTCTGTTTAAAAAATGGCCAACTAAATGTTAATTCATTTCTTTCCAACTAATTTCCCTTCCCTTACTTAAACTGAGCTATTAACATGTGTATGAGGTATATTACTGGGGCTCTGTGCAGAATTAGATAATTATATACTTTGTTATTACTTAAAGACACGTTTATACCATGCCAGAAAAATACTGTCCTAACTGAAGGCATCTTTCCTAAAAGGCAGAACAAAGTGGGATCTCATCACGTTGCCCTCTTGTGCCACCTTGATTTTATTGATGGAAATCAAAGACGTTTCTTTAATCTGTCCGTGGAAAATAAAAGGGCAGGTGGATAAAAGTTCTGTACATAATTAATTTGGTTGGGTATTTCATTTTGCTGTAGCATCATACAGAATGTTTCAGCTTTGCTCTCCACAGAAGTTGTAGCTTGCATTAAAAGAGGAAATGGGTACAAATAAATTTTTACTTAGATTAAGGGCAGTCTTCAGATTCCTGGCAAAATGCCAACCTGTTGCTCAGTGAGCATTATTGATATGCATTTTCTGCTCTGTGTTAGCTAGGAATGACAGTAATTAAAAGAACAAATCATTTAAATGAAGTGATTGTTCTTTCTAGAGAAGGTTGTTTCTTAATGTTGCTGCCAAAAGTCTCTCAAATGCATTAGGCGAAGGAGGAGGGCGTACAGAGAGAATTGATCAGCAATTTAAGTCTTTATTTTTTTTACTTTAATGGGATAAACAGGATATCTGGGGCCACTTGTAGCACTCAGATGGAAGCAGCCAGGAGGATAGCAGAGAATTAGGGAGACAGAATCCATATGCTTCATCAGCTGATCAGCCAGAGCACCGTATGGCAAACAATTCAGCATGTGGTCTGTTTCAGTGTGTTAACAAATACGTTTATATCAAGCATTGTGATGAGAGAGGCACGTGACTGTTCACCAAGGTCAGGGCTATGAAGTCAAGTGTTTTCTTGTGGTTAAACTGGTCTTTTATCTTCGTTGTTCTGAGCTTAACCCCTCAAAGTTAAACTGACTTTGGGGAGAGATCTTTTGCTTTAATACCCTGCCTTAGGTCACCAATAGTAACAAACCTGAATATTGAAGTCATCTTGGAGTCTAATCCATTATGGATCCCCTCTAATTCAACTAAGAGCCTCTGACCACAAGAGACACACTCGGCCTCTACAGAAGTCTAGTGCAGAAAACAGTGCAAATATGGACACCAGGCTGTCCTTCACTAAGAGACACCATAACCTTTTTGAAAAAAACAACTGAGGGGCTCTATTTCATCATTTTCAAACTAAAGATTTAAGTTTTGAGAAGTTGACGTGATTTCTTGTTCCTATCTTTTAATGAAACTGTTCTAAAATTGCTGAAGCAAAGCCAAAATAAGCCCTTTCTGTCGCTAGAAATTCCAAAACCAATAATTTTTCTGTCAGTACAAAATACTTTTTGTGTTTGTCTAAAGTTGTCAATGCACCCTGAATCCTTGAGCTGCTGTTCCTCATTTGTGAGGACACCACAGTGTTCTCTGTGTTAGAGAGCTCTGTGGCAGAGTCATGTGATTGTAAGTCTCATCAGCAAATAGCTCAACACTGTGTGCACCAACTAACAGCATCAGTTCTGAGCTAAAATGTCAAGTCTCTGTATTGATGGGTCTTCCAAAGTCTTTGATTTTAGATGGTAAAACACATTTGTGTGTTGATGCTCCTTTCCTGTACCTCCTTATAAAGATTCAGTAAAGACATTTAACCTGTCCACCAGGATCTGTGCACTACTCAGTAGTAGTGAGTGCTTTTATTGCACTTACTGGTGCATCATCACTGATTTATTACTGCATTAGATTCAGATGAACTACTGAAGTCCAGCTTCACAAGGAAATTTAACATTTTAAAAAACCCATGTGCAACCCACAGTTGATTTTTTTTTGTCCTTAATATCCACATCCAAGCAGAAAACATAACTCACTGTGGAGATAGAAATCGTTGTCTAGTGTGGTTGCCAGCATAAGCACCAGTGCTTCATGATCTGTGTCTGTTTTTTGGTCTCTATGGTTCTGTTGCCTTTTGTAAATGAGAAGCTGGTGCTGTTATATTTAGATGTGAATTTGAATCCAAGCTTTCCAAAAACACAGAAGTGTTTGGCCCTCATAAAATAGTGCAGACCCTGAGCCAGAAAGTCAGAGTTCAGTGTGGTGAGGTATTAATGATGCAGAAGTACAGATTGGGTCTATGTCTAATTAGAATTGTGAAGCAGCCAGGGTGTCATAATTAGGAACATTACATGCATTTTAATTTTTTCTTTTTCTAACATGCAGTCAAGCACTGCTCACAACCTAAAAGACACAAGTTGAAAGTCTTACTTTCCTTAGATTAGAACTCTGCACAAGGCAAATCTGTCCCCAGCTACATGGAAGAAATCAGAGACTGCTGAAATGATTTAGAAAGTCCTAGAGCCTTTAGCCTCCAGTGTGTAGATGAAAGGCCACAACAGTGTGGCTGAAAATGGCCATCTGATGCAGGCATTGACCTCTTGTTATCAGCTGTGTACCTTGTATCTCAGCAGGCAATTCTTTTTTTTTTCCATTCGTGACAGCAAAGGCAAAATAAGCCCACAGTATAAACTAACCTAGTGTGTCTTTAAGTTGGTCCTTGCAGGTCAAGGATGAAGTAGGTTGAAAGCAGTCCTCAGGGCTTGCTGGTCTGTCAGTTTTTATCTGTGGTAAGTGAAAAAAATTATTTTAATATTATAGAAGGCATGTAGAGGATAGTGTTTTGTATTTCTTGTACATGAATTGCTGTTTCTCTCTGGTCTTCATTGAAGAGTCTGCCTATAAATAATCTAGGAGAGATGGGGGAATTTTCACTTCTAATGCTTGCTTAAATGTGACTTTTGCAGGTCATGGCTTTAGATGTTAGTAGCTCGTGCTTTAGAGAAATAATAGCTCTGCAGCAGCTAGGATGAAGGATTTGGGGGCTGCAAGTCCCTAGGGCTACAGCTGTTTGGTTTTTTTTCTTTTTAATGAGTCATAATATAAGAATGCAAAGCCCAGTGTTAGAGAAAAATGATTAATTCTTTTCACAGAGGAGTTCATTAGTGACATAAAGTCATGAGGAAGAGGAGGAGGCTTCTCCAGCACTCAGTGGCTATTAACTGGTATTAGTGTGAGCGCTTGAAATCAGGAGAACTGAAATAATGCAAACCACAGGGTCTGATGGAGAAGAAAAAAATGTTGAAATTGGACCAATTCAGCCTGCAGTGAGGCTCTCACTGGAGCCTGATGTGCAGAGGATTTATCCTTTTCAAAAGGCGCAGAATATCACTGCCTGCCTTTGGCTTCAGGGAAATCCTGTTCTTAAAAATGGACCACTAAATATCATTAGTGTTCATGGTCACTGGAGAATTTAATGGGACCCTTCTGCTCTGTTGCTACAGCATATGGAAAGCATGGCCCAAGATCTACATCTGGCTCCTGCTGTCATTTCCAAATCCCTGTTGTAATTCCAGTAAGAACAGACTGAACATTAAAGGCTCTTTATCTACAGCTTCCCTGATGATTACTTCCTAGTTTCTAATTTTTTTCATATTCTGGTTTTCAACACATTCTTAAAACCTTACCAGGTTGGTTTTTGTTTTTTTTTTTTCAGTTTCTTCTCCTATGGCAACTCATTTTTAGTAATCAAAAATATATTTGACACCCTGTGTAGCAACTCTTCCCTCCACCCTCCCCAATTTTGTCTTCATTTAGAGGCTGCATTTATTTGCATTACATTTTTAATGATATTTGATAATGCTCTCCCTAATATTGTTCAGCAGTTCTTAGTGAAGGGCTGAGATGGATGTGAATCTTTAGCTGGGTTTATTTTCATACATATTTCTGCAGTTTGCTTCTATTGTGAGGTTGNTCATTAGTGACATAAAGTCATGAGGAAGAGGAGGAGGCTTCTCCAGCACTCAGTGGCTATTAACTGGTATTAGTGTGAGCGCTTGAAATCAGGAGAACTGAAATAATGCAAACCACAGGGTCTGATGGAGAAGAAAAAAATGTTGAAATTGGACCAATTCAGCCTGCAGTGAGGCTCTCACTGGAGCCTGATGTGCAGAGGATTTATCCTTTTCAAAAGGCGCAGAATATCACTGCCTGCCTTTGGCTTCAGGGAAATCCTGTTCTTAAAAATGGACCACTAAATATCATTAGTGTTCATGGTCACTGGAGAATTTAATGGGACCCTTCTGCTCTGTTGCTACAGCATATGGAAAGCATGGCCCAAGATCTACATCTGGCTCCTGCTGTCATTTCCAAATCCCTGTTGTAATTCCAGTAAGAACAGACTGAACATTAAAGGCTCTTTATCTACAGCTTCCCTGATGATTACTTCCTAGTTTCTAATTTTTTTCATATTCTGGTTTTCAACACATTCTTAAAACCTTACCAGGTTGGTTTTTGTTTTTTTTTTTTCAGTTTCTTCTCCTATGGCAACTCATTTTTAGTAATCAAAAATATATTTGACACCCTGTGTAGCAACTCTTCCCTCCACCCTCCCCAATTTTGTCTTCATTTAGAGGCTGCATTTATTTGCATTACATTTTTAATGATATTTGATAATGCTCTCCCTAATATTGTTCAACAGTTCTTAGTGAAGGGCTGAGATGGATATGAATCTTTAGCTGGGTTTATTTTCATACATATTTCTGCAGTTTGCTTCTATTGTGAGGTTGCTTCACAAGTTTGCATCCCAAAAGAGTCTGAAGTAGCTTGAAAGGGTGAAAATGTGGCAGTCTGTGGCTCCTTTGGCTTTGCTCTGCTGTAACCGAGGCTGTCAAGTTGAAGATGTGGGAGGATTAGTTAGTACACCGAAGGCAGAACGGTGATTATTGCTTTCAATGGATCTTTTTTTAACTCATGCTGTGTATTTGGCTGCCCTGTTTTAGCTCACTGTAGAATTAAAATAGCTTTCCGTGCTAAGCAGGCGTGTTGGAGCTGTAAACTCAAAGGGGTAAGATCACCAGGTATTAATAGATGGTTTATCCTCCAGTGTGTGTGCACCCAGCACCCCTCTCCTGCTGGGTCCCAGCTTGAGTTGCTGCAGCTCCAGCTGAGGCTGAAGACAGTTGTCACTGTTTTCTTCATGTGAACACAAACTATCAGCTTCAAGCTACCAATTTGTGGCCATCTGATGTACAAATTGAAGAACAATAGTGTAAGACAATTGAGGACAGCCTCTGAAGTACACAATTGTTTTCCTCAGTCTGTGTTACTCAAAGCAGATTTGAGTCCCATTTAGAATTTAATTTTTCCCATCTGCTGTGCTTTAATTAAAAGCAATAATTTTTAAAGTTCCTGGTTTAGTTGGAGCGGTGTCTGCTTTTTAAGTAATCGAGCCTGACTGTGACTGACTCTGTGATCTGCTCTACATCATCAAGTAGTTCTTTGGGCTGGATAGTCGTGATGTTTTAATGTTTTTAGGCAGCCAAACAGCACGGAAAGTCCCTTGGAGCTGGGTGACTGTGTCCCCAGGGCTCTGCTGAGAACATCAAACACCAGCGTCAGAGTTTCCACGAGGTCTGCAAGCTGCCACCAGCGGCTCTCAGCCAGGACACTCAGCCTGTCCTCTGCCTCCTTCCAGGAGCTGCTTTCCCTGGATCCTCCTCAGGGCATGCCTGATGCAGAAGGTCATCCCAACTGTGTCTTCCCTTGAGCTGGGATTTCCCCAGGAGCCCCAGGCAGAGCAGATGTATGGCTGGTGGCAGCTTGCCCCTTGCCATGCTGTGCCACCCAGCACGCTGGCTGGGGACAACCCTCTGCCCCTTTTCCCTGTGCCTTCCAGGCTCTCCTGTGGCAGGGGGAAATGTGGAAAATTAAGTGCTACTTTAGGTCAGGACCAGTGGAGTTAGTTTGTGTGAGGTCCTTTCTGTCAGATATAAATGGCAGGGATTTAATTACGTTGCATTGGGTTGTGTCCAGTACTTGCATCCACACGGGTTCAGACTTTCAGTCTGTAGGTCTTGAATCTTAACAAATCCAGTCCTCCCACTCTTTGAGATTATTTCTGCATCTGTCTTTTCATTGTTGCTTGGTTGCTAGGGACCATGAGGATATTTTCCTTTGGTGTGTGTAACAAGTGTGGAAAAGCCTGCTAGGTGACCTGAAAGCAAGAGCCCATAGCCTCCCTCAAAAGTTACAGATGGCACCAAAACTTCAGAGCAGCTCAAATGTGTTCTCTGTTTCTTAAATGTGATCCTTTTCCCTTTGGAATGTTGTGCCCAGTGCGTGAGGACACGTGTGGAGGTGAGCTCACTTAGGGCAGATCTCACAACCCACAGAGGTCATGCAGGACTAGCTTTGGTTTAATTTTCCCCAGTTTTACAATCAAATCTGGACATATCAGGGCAGGGAAAGCAAAAAGCCATCCTGCACCTTCAGTGCCTGCTGCAGATTAAGTGGTATCAGTTTACGGAGAGTTTTTAGGATGGATAAAAGACTCCAACAGTCCTCTCGTAAATGTCTGAGCAATTTTTCTCAAACACTGAAATAACTCACCCCAGACAAATACCTGGCAGTGTACGTTTCAGTCTGAGCTCTTTGGCTGACAAAGCTGTCACGAACTGGAAGATCCTGTAATGGAAGAAAGTTAGTCAGCTGTAACTGTGAGCTTTGTGAGTGGTGTCACCTAAGGTAGGGATGCAGGGTGTGGGGATTGCAGCTGCCTCCCCAGACAAAGTGTGCTGTAGACTATGAGACATTGCACAGGTTTTATAAGAGGGGAAAAAGCATTTCCTTCTCAAACCAGCACCTCTTTCTTAAAGAATGGTGGTGTTGTCATCCTGGTTTTCTAAAGGGAGTAGTCTTATGTGGCCATGCTCCCCTGTGGCAGCTTCAAACAAATGTGGCAGATGGGAGGAAGTTTCAGAGATTATTGTCTTCCTAGAAATTTTATGTTGGCCAGTGGTGGCATACAGGAGGAAGACCCAAATCAGTGGCCTTGCTTGGTAGAAGAAGACTGGTGGTTTAATATCCTGTGAGATTACAGAGGCTGCTCAACACCATGGCAGGGCTGCCTCTGCTGCCTCTGTGGCCTCAGACCTGCTGCTGAGGAAAGGATTGCAATGCAGGGAGGGCACAAAAAGTGTGACTCTTTAGTGAGACCCATTTCCTTAGATCCTGCCTTACTTGGAGAGGCTTCCTCTGGCTGCTCTGGGATCCTTGGAGTCCAGATCTTTCTGGTATTACAGACACACTTCATGTGGCAATCATGACACAGAAATGCAGTGTAATTGTTCAATTCAATTGCTATCAGGTAGGTCTGCTTTGCTGTGCTAGTGCCATCCCAAGCATCTTAGAACCAGGATTAAAATTCAAATTGTTATGGCTCAAGCCAGATTGAGAGTTTCCTTCCTTGTGGGCTCATCTTTTGTGCCTCGGTGTCTGGTTTATGTTTATGTGGCTCTGGGTGCTTTAAAGACTCAATAACAAACCCAGGGACTGCCTTGGAAGGGTTTTCTTTGATCAATGTGATGAGACAACAGGAAGATGCTATTTTCAGCCCTACCAAAGAGTGTGCCTTGCAGAGCCTGTGGCTGGTTGACCTCCAGAGAGCAGTGGGAATGCTGTGCTCCATTAAGCTGGAGAAACGAGTCTCATTTTCTTTGCTCACCAGAGAAGAGAAGATCTGAAATCTTGCGTTAGTACAAAATAAGAGAGGAATGAAAATAAAAACTCTCCAGTTCCAGAGCTTTAAATAGAGAAAAGTGAAATGTGAAAGAATTGCATGCACGCTTTTTTCCTTAGTCATTCAGTGGAAGGTGGAGCAGCTAAGTCTGTGGCGCCTTTAAAATGATTCATTATTTCCATAGAAGCCAATTGATGTTTATCCTTCAAATTGCTCTGTGGACATTAAAATAATGGAGAATTATATTTGCTTTTAATTTTGTTTCCAGACAGCTTGGCCTGAACATTTATGATGTGACTTGGAAACCGTATCAAATTGTGATTTATAGTTGCTCGTAATTGTGTGAAGATTGAAGATACGCTGGATGCCTCTTCCTTTCCTCTTTTATTCTCCTTGCCTCCCCCATTCTTCTGCTTACAGAGTGTTCTTGAGTGTAACGTGGTGAAAGGGCCAGCATCTCTGCCTTCACTGCTTTTCCTTGTACAAGCCACAGCAAATGAAGATTTTATTTCCCCCCCAACACGAGGCTGTGTGAGATGAACTGTGAACGTGGTGAAAGAATTGGTTTGGGTTTTTTTTTTTTTTTTTCCTTGCATAAGTTTCGGCTGGTTTTGTGTTGTCATGATCATCACCCCCTTTGTAGGGTGTAGAGAGTGGGGTATTTTAGTTAATCTGGATGAGAATCATATGCAAAACATGAATGGGGAGGGGGAAGACTTTTCTTTGTGGTAAGGCATCTGTTAAGTGTATGGATGTCAAATCTGCTCCACAGGTGAGCCAACACCAATAGTTCATGCCTATATTTATCTCTTGGATTTGGTGGCTAAAGGCATTTGTTATTCCTATTTTCCTAAATTCATTTTTCCTGCACAGTTTTATCTGATTTTCCCTCTTACTGAGTAAAAAGCTATTCTTAGAGTTTTGTGCATAATGTAATTTAACAGAAGAAAACAAAGGGGATTTTGTGGACTGTCATAGAAAAGCCCAGTGCAGGTTGTGCAAATTTTGAAAACTTTTCCAGTCATGTTGCAGGCTCCAAAATAAATCATTCAAACCTAAAAATTCTAAATTATTATTAAATTTTCCAGATTATTGTTTTCATATTGGATATGAGAGTGTTCCTTACAGTTGTTTCCTGCCCTGACAAAAATCATCTGTGTGATACTGGGATGTGCTTTTTTTGTGGTTTGGTCCTGCACATGCAGCAGTGTGTTTTAGGTTTGGGTTTTTTTGTTTGTTTGTTTGTTTTTTTAAATTTCTGTACATAAAAGGAAGCCTCAAAACATGCAGCAAGTGCATTTAGGCCCACTTAGTAATTCCAGATGGCACTGTGGCCTAAACCAGCTGTTTTTCAGCATTGTAGGAATTATTTTTTTCTTCTTATCTTAGTTTAAATGAGCCTGTTTAGTTTTGCTTTTGTTCCCAGCCTGTTTGCTTTCTCATTCTCATGCCCCAGAGCATTTCAGTTTTAGTCACTGCATGACATTGCTGAAATCAGGGCTGGAATGAAGTCACAAAATCAGCCAGTCTTTTCCAAAATTCACCAGAGGGAACGGCATTCACAGTTAGTGGCATAGATGAGAAAATGAACACTGACCGTTGTGAAATGAAGTCCACCTTATCTTAGCTCCTTGTTGTTTTGTTTTATCAAATAAGTTGTTTGTTAGCGTTGATTGCAAACGTTGCTCGTGCCACTATTCCCGAGCATCCGGCCCCGGAGCTTCAGTGAGTAAAGTGGTTTGGAAAGAATCCAAATCACTTCATGCAGAGGCTGTGCACGTCAGTAGAAAACAACTTACAAAGGCTGAGCATGGATTTTGCCTGCATTTTACCCTAAAAGGAGACTCCCTGCATATGTGTCTGTGTGCATGTGCATTTCTACAATATACGTGCATATATGCCATTACATGAATCTCAAATTTTCAGCAGTTTACTCTCCTGCTTTCACATCATCACAGTGATTTACACTAAATTCCAGGTTTCCTTGCCCTTTAGGGAAGCACATTATCATCTACTTTCTGAATAATGGTCTGCCAAGCATATACAGTTCTCTACTGTTTTTATGCAGAGACTCTGAAAAGTAAAATATTTTTAAATGTTCTCGTGCATTCAATTTGTAATAATTTTTAGAAAACAGTCATTTAAATACCTGTAATTTTACCTGCTCAGACTAGTCTGATCGTGCTCTAAACTGACTCTGAGATAGATGAACCATTCACACTTCTTGACTCACATAACTCTTCAGCCTGTCCCACTACAATTTGAGTGGGACAAATCTGCTGGGTCTCAGGTTCAGATTAAGGCAGGGATCACCAACACACATGACAGCACAGGGAGCTGGAGGCCCTGTGGTAGAAATCCACCCTGGAGAAGGATTCTCCCTCTCCCCACTTGGTACTAGTCATGGGGGACAATGCTGGCTGCTTTGCAAAGTATTAGTACTGCGGTACAGAATCTCTGCTTACAGCCCGCTGAGTCAGACTTGTTTACTTCATAGAAGTATGACTCTCTGCCTCTGATTGGAGGTCAACTACTCCAGGCCCCAGGCTTAATAGAATTTCAAGCTGTAGATGACACAGTTTTGCTGAAAATATGAGGCTTCTGTCGCATTTTGGGTGATGTATTCTGCCTCACTCCCCTTTGGTCTGTTTGCCATGGCTGTTAGATAATTAATTACTCCCATCCCAAGCCTTTTCCTTTAATTTAAGAATTTTCTTTAGCATCTGCCAGAATCTTCTGCATGCACTCTTGAGATGTTAAGCAATGAAGGAGCCATTAAGTTAAATTCAGGCATTAATTTTTTTCAGTTGAATGAAATAGCACTCCAGTAAATTAAGTGGTTTCTGGTTTATGTTATTTCATAGCATGGCAAGGAAATGTGGGAAGAGGCTGCTTTTCTGGCTGCAGGAGAGGATGGTGAGTGAGGAAGCCTATCTTCTGGTCCTGCAGCTTAGCTCAGTCTCAGCAAGAAATAGGACATGAGGAAGGAATCAGTGGAGTAAAAC
The DNA here is from genome assembly GCA_013400585.1 of Chloropsis cyanopogon. Lineage (NCBI taxonomy): Eukaryota > Metazoa > Chordata > Aves > Passeriformes > Irenidae > Chloropsis > Chloropsis cyanopogon. Next base: position 94,268 of record WEZZ01024787.1, on the reverse strand, counting down.
TTCCATTTGCCAAGGCCTGATGTCCACGTTATGCAACTGGGAAGACAGAGGGAGGAGGTTTAGCTATGCTTAACTGATGCATCACTTTCCTCAGAAAGACTTTTTTATTGCCTGTAAAGCCTTTTCTGAGAACGAAGCAGTGTCAAGTTGTGTTTCTCTGTTCTTTGTGTTTTGAGCTCCACGGACGCTGTCACTGATGAGTCATTCCTGGCTGGGGCTTTAATCACTCTCCTTCCAAGTCTGACCAATTCTCCGTGCTCTCTGCTTGCCACTCCAAGTAACTCACATGCTCTTTTCACAGACATAACTTCGCCATTTAGCAAACTATGTATTTTAGCTTTTTCTAAGAAATACATGAAAGCAAATTAGTACAAAATCTGCTGCAATGGTCTCTCTGGGAAACTGCACGTACACCTGCTAAGCCCCAAACAGTGGCAGCAGGGCTGAGCTTATGTGTCAGAGACACAACAAAGGGAAAATGGTCACTCTTGAAGTGCCTTGAAACAGCAATTCCATGTAGAATTTATGGTCAGTTTTAGTGCACCAGCTAGTGAGGCTGAAATATCACTTCTGCATTGACGTTCCATATCCTTTCTGCCTTTTTAGGTGTTCTACTTCTGTGTGCATCCAAGTCTCACTGTTCTTTCTTAGACTTTAAAGGTCCTCAGACCTTTGCAATTGTACTATATAGCTGTCAATTCACAGCTTTAAGATTTAAAAAAATCCACTTTTTACTCCATTTCAGTTTTGGTATTGCTGCCCAATACGCAATTGCTTGGAGAAGAATGTTGTTGCTACCACATCAGAATACTGTAATTTAGTTGTGTGGAGATATTTTACTAATCTCAGTATATGCTTGGGATTAATTTCATTCATCTAGGCATAAGCACTGAACATTATTTGTTCTAGATTAGTTGTTCTGTGGTTAGTACTCAGGCATCTCTCAGGAGAGTTTCCTCACATCCTAAGCCATGTCTCCAAAATTGTTTGTGCAAATAGGCCCTGGCTATTGACTGTGTCTCCACAGGGAGCCTGAACAATTTATTCAGATGGCTTAAGTCAGCTGCAGATGGTGAAAGCTGTGAAATCAGATATGATGGAATTCCAAAGCCTTTGCAGACTGTTGATCGATCTAGTCAGCGTTGTCCTCAGTATTTAAAGAATTATATCACATTATTATTTTTCCACCTGCAACAGCTTTAACAGAAGCTGTGAGAGAGCTCACCCCAGCTCGAGGCAGTGCCCAGCAGGTTGTTCACGTCTGTTGTGTCACAGGTGTGATTTCTCTCTCCTCAGTCCTCTGGCACCAGCATCACCGTGGACATCGCCGTCATGGGAGAGGCACACGGGCTCATCACAGACCTTCTGGCCGACCCCTCGCTGCCCCCCAACGTCTGCACCTCGCTGAGGACAGTGAGCAACCTGCTCAACACACAGCTGACCTTCCAGGCCATCCACAAGCCAAGGGTGAGCCCCTTGGTGTCCTTCAGTGAGAACTACACCTGCTCCGACTCGGAGGAATGTCCGGAGAAAGGAGAGAAGCTGGCTATTCCCAAGGTGAGTGCTGGAGCCTCTCCCTAAAGGGGCGTCACTGGGCTTTTTGTGGGAATTGCCAGCTCTTCTTCCTTCCCTTAATCAGAAGTTTGAAACCTACAGAAGTCAATGAAAAAGTCTCTACTGATGACCTTCAGGTGCTTTGGATCACGTCTAAACTGTTGTATACCCCGCAAACTAACAAAAATAGCACCACAGTCATTAGTATGACAAATACTGTGAGCTCATGGAAGTTGTCTTGAGAAGAAAAAGAAGACAGAACCATAAATATATATATTATACTGCCTTGAAAGATGGTTTTATGAATGCTAAGGGATCAGGCAGGAAATAACCAGTGTTAACCACCCACACTTAGCAAGTGAACAACTAGAAAGAGCACATCAGATTTGAAGTGGTGTGAATTGTAGGTTTGTTGCTAATTAGCTGTCCTGTAAGGCTTACATTTCATTTCTGAAACTAAACCAAAATGCTTTTGTACTGCAGCCTCTCTTGTAAAATTAAACATAGGCAGAGTACATTACACAGGCAAATGCTTTTATGTTTTTGCAGTTTGAATGGCACAGCCAGTCATTCATTCCAGCATTTCCAGGCAGCTGAATTGCAGCGCTCGTGATTCTTTTATTATAGTTTAGTGGGATGATAATTGCCACCCTATTTGCCTATTCAGCAGCTGTATGTACGACGTGGATGCTCACTGGTTTTGTAGCACATTTCCCAGTGTATTTTAGTGGCCGTGTCTGTAATGGCTGTACCCTAGGCTCTGAGGGGAAGAGTTAAGTGGAAGAGCACTGCTATCACGTGAGCACACGCAGGGACCAGATACTAGTTTGCTGTTGCATAATACCCTGTGAGGGGAAGGGAAATGAAGGATGAAGAAATGAGTTAATGCTACAGACAACTAATTTGATTGTAGAATTCACTGACCTAAATGTGTTATGGTTCATAAAACAAATAATTTTCAGTTCTTTATTTAAAAGTGTATAAAAACAGATTTAGGAGCTGCACCTTAACCATCTGACACTGAGCACTTCATGTAAGGAGATAATGTGTTTAACATTTATCTGCAACTTTGAGCTTCAGAACCACAGATGTCTTCCATCTCATATTTCTTAACCCTTTGGCAAAGTCCAGGCTCTCTATTGCAGACATTATTTTAGTTCTTAACTGTAAACACGAGAACTTCACAAAAGAAACTACTTAGNCAAATAATTTTCAGTTCTTTATTTAAAAGTGTATAAAAACAGATTTAGGAGCTGCACCTTAACCATCTGACACTGAGCACTTCATGTAAGGAGATAATGTGTTTAACATTTATCTGCAACTTTGAGCTTCAGAAACACAGATGTCTTCCATCTCATATTTCTTAACCCTTTGGCAAAGTCCAGGCTGTCTATTGCAGATATATTTATTTTAGTTGTTAACTATAAACATGAGAACTTCAAAAAAGGAACAACTTAAAAAATTATAGGATCTGCAACAGCAAATCTGGATCCAAAAAAGATCCTTTATTATCTTTGCCTTCAAAAATTTGAAAAAAACGTGTGAATCCTGTTAATTGGGGAAATGGAAGAGTCAGGTGAAAGAAAAACACAGGCTGGTCAGGAAAAATCTGCTGTAAACAGTGATGCTTTCTCTAAGCTTTTTGAGACATCATATCCCAGAGCATGAAAGTTTTATTTCAATGTGTAATCTTTGGGTTGAGTAGAAATGGCAGGAAAAAAGGTTGGAGCTCCCCTGCCTTATTTTTCTTACAGCCTTTCTTGCCTTGAATCTGTGATTCTGAGGATTCATGACAGTTTAAATCACAGATTAGTTGAGGTTGAAAGTGCATCTGGAGATTGTCTGGTCCAGTCCTATCCCTCAGCTCATTGAGGAGAAAGTTCCTCTAGGCTCAGCCTAGGTCAGGTTGCTCAGGAGGATGTCCAGTTGGGTTTGAGTATCTCCCTGAACGTAGACTTCACAGCTTCTTCAGGCAACTTCTCTGTGTTCAGTCCTCCTCACAGTTAAAAACATTTTCCTACATTTTAATTAAATTTCTCGTACTTCAGTTCTTGCTCCTCTGCCTCTTGTCTTGCCCCTGGGCACCCCTTCTTCTTTAGACCCTCCCTTTAGGTATTTGTGTACACTGGTAAGATCTACCCTGAGACTTCTCATCTTCAGACTANTATTATACTCCCTCAGCCTTTCCTTTTATGACAGATGCTTCAGTCACCTTTATGGCCTTGCTAACTTGTTTAAGCACCCTTGGCCACATCAGGTGTTGAACATCTGTGCCTATGGGGATGGGGAGATATATATATATACACACACACACACACAGACCTGTTTTTTAAACTTGAGATAGGGAGGATGGTCCAGACTGTCCAAGCATTTAAAGCATTGTCTGTGTTTGAAGTGAATAACACCAGGGAGAAGCCAGGTTTGAAGCTCCTCACTAGGACAGAATGAAGCAGGTGGAAATGGTTTTGTTTCTGTAAGCCTGTGCCAACTGCAGGAACTGATTTCTCCGCAGCGCCTACGGAGGAGTTTGCCCCCAGGGCTGCTGAGACGAGTGTCCTCGACGTGGACCACCACGACGTCAGCCACAGGGCTGCCTACTCTGGAGCCAGCCCCAGTGAGGAGGGATCGCAGTGCCAGCATCAAACCTCACGAGGCATCTTCATCCAGGTGACAAAAGGCCTCCTCTCACTTTTTGTGTTTCCCTTCAGGCAGATTTCTTTGTTCTGTATGACGGATGATGTCCCACATTCAAAAATGCTGGCTGTGAACTGTGTTAGAATTACCTCTTCATGTTTCTCTGAATTGATTTGACAAAGAAGCAGCATTTCTACTTCTTCTCAGATTATGCCAAAATTATTCATATTATTGGGTAGAAAAATGAATTTTAAAAAATCTATTTGTGCTAATGAAGCACAGAATTGCCCAATAGAATTGTATGCCAGAAGAGGCCAAAATCTTCTGTACAGCAAGAAAACTGTTAGAAGAAAGGCAAGGTAATCTGGTTAAAGTTTTCTTGATGTGCAGGGGTTGCCTATGTGGTCATTGCCCAGCCAAGAAAAACTGCAGCAATCAACCCAGCCATTTCTAAGAACACACCTGATGATGTGGTCCTTTCATTAAAAGTTCCCAAAGCACTTCTCCATCTTCCATTCTTCTCAGGGTCTGATCCCTGAGCTGGTATCATGAAGCACACGGTCCTCCTATGAAATGGAGGGAGTTGTGTCTGCTCAGCTGCTTACAGCCAGCAGCCAGTTTGTTTGGGGGATTTGCAGAGGTTGTAATAGAAGTTATAATACCTGCACATCATGTCATTGCAACAGGATTTCCTCCTTTGTGGCTCCCTGAATGCTTTTCTGTTCTAGTCAGAGAGGAGCAGAGCCTTCAAAGGAGGGTGGAGAGCAGCGAGCTGTGGTACCACCCTGTGAGAATGAAGTTCAGGTCCCCTCCCCACCTCAGCAAGGGCCCTCATCTTGGAGCTGGGGGATGAAAAAAAGAGTGTGGAGACTCTTTTTGTCTGGGGAAAGGAGGATCAGAAGGAAAGCACTACCTTCAAGAGGAGAATTCAGAGCTGTGACGTCAGTAGACTCACGTGCTTTTCTGAAATTCGAGATTTGGTGCTGGTAGTAGAGAAAAAGATAGGACCTTGGCAGGCCCAATATCACCAGTGTTGGCTGTTGGATAGCTTGGGGGAATGCACCCCAAATAGCAGCTTTCTTCCAAGGTTAGCCTTTCTTCAGATACCTAAATCTTTCCCATGGATGAGGCTGTCATCCAGGGTATGGAGGTGCTCAAGGCAGCCTGCAGAGTACCCTGAAAGTCTCATGCAAGAAAAATACGTGGTTTGCCAAAGTTCCCTTTGTGAGAAGCCCTGCCTGTCTCAGTAAAAGTAAATATGAGGAAGCTGTAGCCAGTTGCCAACGTTGTTCACTCCCAGACCCGTGGTTCCTGGGGTGCCTTTGATTTATGCTGTTGATCCCACTCTCACGTAGTGTGTAAGCATCCCAAGATGGGAATCAGAGGGAGAAGGAGAGCAATTAAATATTATTGTTGGTCCTTTCCTGGGGTGGTTATATAACTCTGCACGAGGAGCCAGCTAAGCAGGCTATCAATTCTTCCTATGTCTAATGTCTCCAGTCGTGTAATTATAGCTCTCTCAAGCCTCCCAGCCTACTGTTTGCACTACTTCTTTCACAGTAGGAGAAACAATGTGTATTCCAGGAAGGGAGGAAATGAATCCTATAAGTCTAGCTTCAAAAATTTTGGCAGACCAAGAGAGATCTGCTTTCAAGGAGAAGAATTTTGAACTGAAGAGGAAAAAAAATATATTTTGGTTATCTGCCACTTCCCCTGTACCAAATTCAAGCGCTCCACTGGTCACAGAGAAAGAAACTTTTCACAAGTTGAATGGCAGGAGAGAGGCTGACACTGGAATTGCCCTGTGGCAGATTCTGTGTTTACAAAACATGCAACTTGTTCCTCACAATGTGGGACATCCCTTCTGGGTTTCTGTAGTCACATATTTGCAAATATCCCCCATAGCTGTCAGTTTGAGATTCGTAATTCTTTGTTCTTCCAACCCTGTGTCACTGAACTGGGTAGACATTATACTGGAAAAATAATAGAGCTCCCACATTCTCTCCCTCTTTCACTTTTATATCAAGTGTTTCTCCTGCAGGAACTCAAAGAATGTGGTTCAGAGATGTTTGGTTTGGTTCATTGAGGTTATTTTACTGTAGAGTGGTCCAGGGTGTTTTATTCTTCATGTCAATTAAAAAACAGAGCAAAACCATAAAACGGACAAATTTTTTTTAAAAACATCTGTATTCTTTCTTTGCCTCACTTCATCACAGATCTTAAGAATTTGGGCCCATGAAGACAACCAGCAAGTATTTTTGTAGGTAGTACTTACTATTCCAAAACAAGTAGAGGTAACGCAGTGTCACATGCTTTTTTCTCCCTGAATGCTTTTTTTATCCCTTCAAGTTTGTTTTTTTCAAGCTCAGCTGGAGCTGTGCTACTTGAAAAGTCTGTCTTCAGCCTTGAGTGTCACCTCATCACTTGGATGTGAGGCTGTGAGGAGAAATGTGGAGCCTGAGATTCCTGGCAGACCTGTCCAGAGAGCTCAAAGGCCTTGATAAGAGCCAGTGTTGCATCCCTGCAAGAAGCTGACATTGATTCAGGAAAATTATTATAGATATAATTTTCTTGCTGTACAGAAGATTTTTTTACCACCCAAAGGCTAAAAGCATAAACCCATGCTACTGTAGGGCACATTTGTTCCCCACACCCATGGACAAGTGCACAAGATTCCTTCAGCACAATTCTCTTGCACAATGTCTCCAGGGTCTGAGAAGGGCGTTTTTTGGGGATACAGCAGGCATTTCACCTGGTTAGGGCAGGAAGGGGCACACCAGTAACCACAGGCACACAGGATGCTTCCAGTCCTCCCCAGCCTCCTGAGGAGTTCCTCCAGTGCCCCAGGCACTGGCTTTCCAGTTCTGCTGTGAGTTTGTGTCACTTCTGGCTCTTTTAAGGAGGTGTTAAAAGAGAACATAAATTTAACTTATTTTGAGCCTCTTTGTACTGTCAGAACAATATAATGAAGGCATCTTTGTATCAATAAGGCAAATAGGTCTCAGCACTGAGGGAAGTCCAGCTTTGGACTGTCTGCATTGTAAATATTTTTGTTGAATGTGGTACTGAGTGCCTCACAAACACTTTGAGATTGTGAGGCACTCAACCTTCCACAGATGTCATTTCAGCCAACCCACAGATGTCATTTCCCTCACCAGACTTTGTGCTATCTCAGTACCCCGTACCCCTTGCCACAGCTCCTAACTTGGTAAGATCTGCCACTGAGGCTTTTTCCTGTGTTGAGTGTTGCTTGTTTGTGCTCTGGTTGTGCAGCTCTGACTCGTGGAACAGCTCCATCCTGATGACAATCACAAAGAGCAGGTCCTTCTCCACCTCCTACGCCGTGTCCTCCACCAACCACCTGAATGCCAAAAGGCAGAGCCGCCAAGGTGAGTGGGCACCCCCAGCTCTGGCAGCCTTGCTCAGCTGGGAATAAATCATTTTCTCCATGGTGGAAAAAGCCCATTCTTTATTCACATAACTCCTTTTTACAGTTTTACAGACCTCGTGTGTGATCCCAATTGGTCAGTAGCTTTCTTGCCAATTAGTTGTTTGGTTAATAACAAGTTCTTATTTTGTATTGATTGCTCACTCAAACCCCCGGTGTGTACATGCAGGAAATGTTGTTTGTGGGAGATAGTTTTCATTTTTCCATCTAACACTGTAAAAACAGTTTACACAGGTGTAAGTTGTTTTTTCACCCAGCAATAGATTGTTGTGCTAACGAGCTGCTCACACCAGGATTGCTTTCACAGGGGAACTTGCAAAGTGCCAGCTTGACAAGGCCAACCACTGATTCCAGGAGAGCAGGCTTGATTTTGTGAAGCATTTCTTTATAATTTTTCTACCTTACTGCTCCCCATGACTAGCTGGTGCATCTGCTTTTATTCTCTGTCCAACCTGCTGCTTTTTTTCCATCAATATAATATGGTTATTTCTTTTATTTAAAAAGACCTTGACCCTGCTTTGCAGATGGTGCCAGAGGACCTGCAGATGGGTCTGTGGCTGTTTGGGGCTGTGTGTCTCTGTCACTAGAACATGTTGATACCAACAGTCATGCCACAAACTTGCCTTTCATTTCATGCCTGTCCAGTTAGTACATCCTGCTCAACAGGGAAGATACGCTTTGTATTTTGAGCCAGATCTCCAGCAGGTGAAAGTGGCTGATAGTAATGGGAGCTCATCACTCTGTGTCAGCTCTGGGCTTGGCTCAGAGTGGAGAAGGCAATTCTGTTATCTGCTTTGGTTTTGGAGACTGTGATGGTGCATCTCAAAAAGAGTATTTCTGTACGGTTAATTGACAAGTCTCTCCTTGTCCTTGGCCAGGTATCCCACCAAATATTTCACCTCTCACCTCCCCGTGCCATTCACCGATTCAGGGGACGCCTGCCACAAGTCCTACTGGAAAAACATCTTCTGCGTCATTTCCAGAGCCTACAGACACTGACACCAAGCAGGGCTTAAAGCCACACAAAGTCTTAACTTCTACTCAGAGTGCACCTAGCCTGTCAGACCCCATTATCAGCCCCTCCATCATCTGCAGCAGGTAAGATGATAAGTTCACTTGCCTTGGAATCATTTCACACTGTCCTCATGAACATGTTCTGTTGGCCCACATACAAGTTTTTGTGATTTACTACAGTGTTTATATTGATATTTCAGGTTTATAGAACTTCAGTAAATGTGTAGATCAATACTTTTAAACTGGAAGACTGTTGGCCGTGTTTATTGCTGTGTTTATTGCTTTTACTCCTGTCAGACATACAGCCTGACACCTAAATAAATTCTCTGTCAATTACCTGCAGATCCCAAAGTTGGATTTCATGTTTACAGCTCGTGTTTCTGGAGCCTTGCCCTTGACATGAGCAGTCACCTTTAGGTCACAGGCCAAGTCTTCCACAGCAGGCTCCTGATGTTGCATAGAGAAATCAGACTGCTGGGGCCAGCAGTGCCTGAAGACTGTGATTTTTGAGCCTTCTCTCAGGAGGAGTGGGTCCTGTCTTCCCTAGGCAGAGTCAGATTAGGGACTGTGGGGATATTTTTTTTTTTTAAATCAACTGCAGATGAGTTTCTCCTACTGCTAAGAGCTCCAGTAAGGCAGTTTAGTTTCTCACTTTGAAGTACCCCTTTATTAGGTAACACAGACCAGACCTGCTTGGCAAAATTAGCATATTGAAAAGAAAGTTGTTCTGCTTATCTTCTCAGAAAGGATTCAGTGGCTAAATCAAATTACTGGAGTTTGCAAAATGTGTCCAGTTCAGAACAGTGGAAAACACTGGTATTCCAAGCCTGTTCCAGTGCAGTTTCAAGGTTGCTTTACTCACCAGATGTTGCTTTTGGTCACAGCACGAGTGGCCAGCCAGCAGAGAGCACTATCAAGTTTGACTATCTTTGGAAATAGTTTTTAGTTTCTGACTTCGATCACATGACTTTGGATGTGTCTCAGTGTGCTGTGGGCAAGGCTAGGAAGTGGCTGTGAGAAAGTCAAAATTGAGACTGCACGTTTGCTCAAGGCAGTCATCCTCACTGGAGTTTGGAGTAGGATCCAAACAGGCTTTTGAGGATTGAGATGACTAAATAGAAACTTAAGTGCTTTTAAGAGTTTTCCAAAGGAATACCAAAATTGGGATTTGGAGAGATTCATTTGAAATTAAAACTGTATTACACAACAGAAGCATAGCATAAAGGTGCTGCAGTCTTATTAAAGCTGTGCCTTTATTACCACTCCAAAAAAATACTGTTATTTCACAAGTGGCATTCATTTCTGGAAGCCCTCTATTAAAAAGAAAAGTTAAGAATTTCATTAAAAATGTCAAAAAAGAATCAATGTAAGGTTGTTGTGGATAGCAATGAAATTAATACCTTTTTCATCTTGTTTATCAACCTGAGTAATACAAGATTTATTTGCCTGGCTATGCACTACAGGTATCATTGAGTACCTGTATTGAATGCAAAAATATTAGCATTTTTATTTGAAAGTCTTTCAGGAACTCATGATGTTTGCAGGGTATGCCCAGCTGCAGGATATGTTTGGATGACCCAGTCAAAAGCTAGCTGGAACAGGAGTTAAGCCATTTTTATATGTTGAACTTAAAATGGTGCAAAGATTCTAGTAAAAAGTTTGACCAATCCAAATAATTCTGAAACAGTTGCTTTGTGAATACTGTTGTATGTAAGATATGCCACAAAATGCTGACTCAAACCAGAGAAAATGTTAAAATGACAGGTTGTAGTTAGGGTTTAAAGGGACCTGTACAAAAGGAATAAAGCTTTTTAATGGAAGGGAAGAGCCCGTCGTTTTAAAAGGTCATAATATTGTGATCCCTCCCAAAATGTGTTTCTGTTCTGGAAATGGTGAAGCAAACTCTGCCCTCTTGGTTCTTATGCATGTATGTCACTTAAGTAATGTATGCTGTCACTTAAGTAATGATAAAATATAATTTTCCTCCTTAAGAGGAACACATTCTAGTTTTAAGCAAGAAGAGTGAAGCCAGATCATGACTGTGTTCAATTCATTAAGATTGTGTGGGACTCTGGCATAGTTTCATAATATTAATTCATCTTTATAGGGCATCTGTAGTATAGAACTAGGGAATTTATTCTGTGCTGCTATACTTGAAGAATAAAAAAAAAAATCAATTAAAGAAATCCCATGGTTCAGGTTTGGTGTTGAAAACATAGGTTTAATAGTGGGGGCAGTTAATCCAAGGTCTTTCTGTATTTTTGTCTCAAGATCCAATAAAACTTTAGCACTCTCCTGTGATTTTGTCTGGAGAATGTACCCTGGACCATGGCTTACACTGTATGACATAATCTCACATTGCCAGTGGGAAATCATTTTAAACAAGACTGTCTAAGGCACATGATTCTTCATATTGTGCGTGTTTCTTGATGTGTTTCAGCTGTGGCAGACCCTACAACCAAATAGAAGCTGGTGATGGGACACTAAATAGAAATGATGCTACTACACACACCCTGAACAGAGCAGGTAATTCTTTGTCAAAAACACCTCACTCCCTCAGACTCAGTAATCACCCACTAAAAGGGCAGATGAGCTTGTCTGTCATAAAAGTAGAACACATACAGGTGAGTCCATACAAATTGACCATTTCATGTCCAAATGCTCCTTCCCTTTTTGTGTGGACAACATGTACAAAATGCTTATGGAGTTAAAATACAGAGGATATACTGTTACCCTCAATTTACTCAAATAATGGTCCTCAAAATTGTTTCTCTCTTCATTCCCTGGTGCCATTTTTTACACTCTGCAGGGTGTATCTTTAATGCCCTTGGACAGATTGTCCGACTGCGGAGCCCGCCAAGCAGCACATATGTATAATGAGTCAGAGATCCTCTTGCTGGCATTCAGAAGGTCACAGGATGACTTCCATGAATCCCTTGCTGTTCCCACCCCAAGCTTTGTGGTTTGTGTTTGCAGATGATCCTGCTCAAGCCACCTCTGACTACGAGACCAACAACAGCGACAGCAGCGACATCGTGCAGAACGATGACGACACGGATTGCTCCAAGGAGCAGCCACGGAAGGGGTCTGGCTGTAGGTCCTACACACCCGAGACCATCATCCTGCATCCCTTGACACCACCTGAGGTAGCTCCTCTGAGTTCCCCCAGCACAAAAGAATGAGCGTGTGCTGACACTGAGGGGGAAAAAATACCAAAATGAAAACCAAACGAACCAAAAAGGCAGATCCCCACTGAAAAAAAGTGGTGTAAGGCTGCTGCAAGGTGTTCTTGTAGGTGCATGTCTTAAACAACAAATGGTGCAGTGTGAGGAACAAGTGATGATTGTCTCACAGCATTCAGCTTTCTTTAGTTAAGTTTCCCACAGTCTGTTGTACAACTGAATTAATAACCTGAAGTTGGCAGGAGCTCTTGAAAAATTTATTGTAATCTGCGGGAGTTGGACATGCTGAGAGAAGGCATTTTGCTTGAAATGTTCTGGCATTTACTCATCTCCAGTTTCTAAGTAAAATGAAGTCCCAGGGAGTATAGTGGGAGAAATGTGAAAGGAGGGGCACAACCCATCTTTTATTTGCAGACCTTGAGGAGCAGGTGGGTTTCAGTTTAAGGAGTACAAGTCTTCTCTTGGACTGAGCTCTGTTAGTCATGTCAGAGTCTGGTGAATGGGTCCTGATGCAGAACTGAGAGCTTTTCTCTCTGCAGCACAGTGAATTTCACAATGAAGGCAGACTCCCTTGGAAATGAATGAATGATTCCCATGAGTGAGTGAATGAGTGAGCCGCAGTGCTAAGTGCAGACACTGCTGTTTCATAAACAGAATTTCCTATCCATTCAAGTGAAACACATCACAAAGGAGAGAGAGTAGCTGCAGGGCTGCAAGAAATGAGGACATCCACACTGAGCTGAGTAAAGTACCACTGGCTTACACATGATGCTAATGTGACTTTAGCTTTTAAGAGCGTAAATATTTGCTTGAGATGCTTCACTGAACTAACAATCCTTTTTATTCTGATTTCTGGCACAGGACAAGCCTGTACTGGCTCCAGAGCCTCTGGTTATGGACAACTTGGATCCCCTGATGGAGCAGCTAAATAATTGGAACTTCCCAATCTTTGATTTGGTGGAAAAAATTGGGAAGAAATGTGGTCGGATTCTCAGTCAGGTGAGAGGTGCACCTTGTCTGCAGTGTCTAAATGTTGGCAGATTGAGACACAGACATGTTAAAAGTCCTTACAAGGTGATGATCCCCTGAACTGTGATCCCTGACACCTAATTCAAAGCTGACAATATGAACTCTGTCTCATTATATTCCTTACTTTTGAATGACTTTATTTTTAAATCGAAAAATGATAAAAAACCACGCACCTGTTTTGCCTTCTGCTCTCTGCTTTTCTGAGTATTCTCTTGAGATGCTTCCAGCCCTTACTGAGTTCTTTGGGAAAGGATTTCTCATGGGGTTTAGCATGGGAGAGCTAAACAGTAAATATGTTCAGTGGATGCAAAATATACAGCGTTTTGGTCCTTTTTTATACTGAAGATTTTAGTTATAAGATCCCAGAAATAAAAGATTTCATTTTTCAGGCTGGGCAAGAAATCAAGGTTTGAGGAAGTGGGGGTAGAAAGAATCCTTGCTATATTCCCTCATTTTTAAAGAATCAGAACTTGGAGAGAAAATTAATATACTATTACATAGGGAAGACTGATTAGCTGTGAGTTGGGATGGGAGAGCTTACTAGTCTTTCTTTCAGCTCTCAGGTTTTTATTGCTTCCTGTGGGTTTAATTCAGTTACTGACACAGCCTGTGTCTACCCAGCAGCATTAGTGTCACCTTCTATAATCACCTTCTTGGCTGAACTTTCTACTCTGTTATGCCCCTTTGCCTGGCACATTGACAAATTAGTTGGGTTTTTTTCTTATAAAAGTATTGAAGATTATTAAACAGGAAAAGCAAGCAATTATTTCTATTATTATTTAGGGATGAAAGAGAAAAAAGCCTGAGAGACTCTAAATGAACGAGTATCACTTTACAAGGCACTATGCAGTGATGAGTGCTGGAAAGAAGAGATAAAGTTAATTGCTACAGTGTGGTACAATTATTACCCCCCCAGAAACCCAGAGGTTAGAGTGTCAGGCGGATTTCAGTGTAACAAGCTCCAGAGAAGGCTGGAGCAAATCACAGTCCCTTGGTGGTTACCTGTTATTCAGCTTGATTCAATTATCTGGTGGTCGACAAGGAGAACCATGGCATGAATTCAAATTTATTCTGTGGTCTGCCTTGCAGCGTTCTGCAGCTTGGCAAGCAACATCTGTGTTTGGCCAGGCTGCCAAGTCTCTGGGTTCATTTTAGAGAAATAGGCAAACTGTGGCTACTGGAGATATTTATGGGATAAATTCAGTGATGCCCATTGAGGCACTTGTGCACTAGACAGTGATTGTGAGTTGGAAATGCTCTTCTAGATCATGTGGCTCATTTTTCTAATGGCATAGAATGATGACTGAAATATAAGGAAAACCAGAACTTTCTTTTAATGGCATAACAAACAGTTTGGAGGAGCCAAAATTTGTCCTGGTTTTACGTGGGTACCTCTGTAGGCTTTAAGCACTTTATCAAGCTGCATGGGGTTCTGTACCTCTGGACACAGGTCCTCTCTGCTTCCCTCAAATTGGACTAAATCTCCTCATTCTATTTCCCAAAATCTGTTTTTTGCACAGGTTCTCAACATGTTATCCACTTCACAGTTCCACAAAATGAGGCTTGAGAAATAAATTAGAGAAGCTTTAATATTTGTGATGAAAATTTAACATTTTCTGTAACAGCTGTTTATAACCTAGCAGCAGAATGTACCAAGTTCAGCCTTGTTCACAAAATAGAGATCCTCATTACCCCCACCTACTCAGATGCTGCTAATGAAACTAATTTCACAAATCAGGAAACTAAAATAAATAAATCTTTTTCTCCAGCCAAAAGCACTATTTTTTTCTGGTTTGAGTCTTAAATCCTGGGATATTAATAACAAAGGTAAACAAAAGCTCTAATGATTTATTCTGTGTATTTTGCTATTAAATGGACAAACCCATTCAAAAAAAAAATTAAATTAAAAAGCTGAATTAACTATGTTTGCCATGCTAGGTTAAATTTATGAGATGGAACAAAGCAAAGTTGACACATGCCTCCAGGGAAGCATTCAGTTTAGAAAGCAAATGCTGGCTTAGCATCTTTGAAGCTGCTTGAGATATCTGTTCCTTCTTTGTGGAATGTTAAATTGATTCAGACACATAAAAAGACCCCAAACCAGCCAGGAACCATGAAAGCATCTGTGCAAACTGGAGTGGCAAGCCCAGTAAATGTGGCAGTGAAAATCTGCATGGCAGGGATCAGAGAGGAGCATGCATTCAGTCTCACTGCAGAAACAAAGAGCCAAGCTCTCAGAACTGAGCTGTTCCTTCATGAGAGGCCATAAAATTCAATAATATCTTCAGTCCCACTTAACACTTTACTTACAGCTCCTGTCAGATTAAAACTTGTGGTTTAGCTTTTATTATTGGGCCTATAGAGAGAGGTGGAGGTGAAAGAAAGAAAGTTTTTATTAAAATGGCCAAATTACTTGCTTGGCTGTTGATGCTTTCTAATGACCACAGAGAATAATGCCATTTTACTCCAAGTCAGAGGGAAAAGCTGTCATTCCTACACATCACAGTCAACTTTGCTTCTTTTCAACTGTGGAATTTCCCAGCCCCCAAAATCCAAGAGGAGAAAAAAACCTGCTTTTATAGCATGCTTTATTTAAGACAACTGTCCAGTACTGCTAGTGTAGACAAGTAAGATCTGTCCTGCCAAATATTATTTCTTTTATTTCTTTATGATTCCTCTTTTTATACAGAGATGTTTTGCTGGAAATAAATAGCTTACATTTCACTGACCTAAAACTAGAATGTAAGACTCATCTGTCTGTTGGTAAAATATGGGATCCCAGCTGATATTCTTAGGCTATGATTCTAGAGAGATAAACTGGGTTCTGTGCAGATTCTAATCCAAATTATGCATGAGGTCACTCCATTCATTCTGCCTAAATTCAGGGGGATCCCATGGGGTTTTCAGAGAGTGATGTTTTGCCTTTTCCAGGCCCTGCCTTTTATTCTAAGCTCTTGTCTTCCAGAGCACAGTAGTTCAGGAGTTCAGTTTATGGTAGGAAGAGAAGTGAGAGCTGCAGAGCCCCCAGCAGAACCCCCCATCAGATTTTGGTCACTAGAGGGTCACCCTGGATGGGGTCAGACACCACACTCAGCCTGCCCCTGCACCATCACTGCCTCTTGTAGTGCTGTGCCAGAATTAGTTCAAAATGGGCAGGTTTTTCCTGGTAGGGAATGACCATGAGGGGAGGAAGATCGTTAGTGCTGCAAATTCATTTCCTTTTTCGTTATTCTTTCCATAAAAATCCACAGTGGCAGGACATTTGGGGTTGATGTTCATTAAGCTTTAGGTGCAGCTCACAGGTCCCAATTTATATACAAAATATACAAACAGGTGTAGATAGATGTTTGACTTATATTCAGATGTAAAGCACAAAGTGTAATTTGTTACCATTTCTTACCCTAGAGCACTCATCAGTCCAAATGTGCTTAGCTCTAGGCAGGTCATTACCAGGCAGATGGCATCAAAAGGACAGAATTTAGCTGACAGCAGTAAATAAATAAAGATTCTGCAAGGCTTTAGGGTCCAATTTGTGAAAGAAGTGAAAAGATCAGGCAGTGATTTTACTGTCTCCCATTATTTTGTATTTCAAGTTGTCTGCAGAAGTGCCCATTTTGTGTCAGCTGCTGTCTACATTTCTGAGCATTCCACTTTCCTGAACCTCTCCTTGCTCATCCATTGCACTCTCCTGCCCAGCACATCCTCTCCTGGATGTTCACAGTCTCCTTTGGTGCAGGAGTGCTCAGAGCAGCTCTGCCTCCTAAGCCATTTGCTGCCTCTGATATCCCGTGGAAGTAATTTTTATCATTTCACTTCCAAAAGTGGAGAGAAAGCAAGGACACAATGCATAGGATCCATGTGGTTCCCCCTTCTGCCAGTCCTTTGCTTGTTCTTCCTTTTCTGAGAATTTCAAGGATTCAAGGATTTGAGAAAATATGACCAGGAAAGCAGATTTTCAGGGGGCAATTCGACCTTAGGAATTTTATATCTAATTTGTAGAGTTTTTCTCACCTACTTAGCAGCATGGGGGTTTTTCTGTTGTTTTGTTTTTTTCTTTCAGGTATCATACAGGCTTTTTGATGACATGGGGCTGTTTGAAACCTTTAAAATACCAGTGAGGGAATTTATGAACTACTTTCATGCCTTGGAGTGTGGATACCGAGAGATACCTTGTAAGTAAAAACTCCTGGCAGATAATGATGCTTCCTTTAAGTTTTGGGGGTTTTCCATACACTTTTGTCTTGAAGCCTTTCTTCTTGCATTATAAAGCTACTTTTTTTCTTCTAGTTCATCATGACCAAGTGGATGGCTAGGCAGAGGCTGGTGCTGAACCACAGCCTGTCATCTTTTTTTCTTTGTGTTTCATCTTTTACATTGTTTCATAATTCATGGCAAAATCTGTACAAGCCAGAAATCACATCAAGGTATTATAAGTAAAGACTGTTTCCTGATAATGCAAGTGTACCCCAGTGCCCCAGTTGGAGTTTCTTGAAAGATTTGACCCCCTAAAGGCAATTTGGACTTTGACACAGTAGCAGTGCTGTGCTACCAAAGGAGATGAGCTTTACAAGCAGAAAAAATATGCCCAAAACATGAGTGAACCCTGTTCTGTTACTACAGCTTAGTTGATATTTTTCAGTGGGAAGCATTTATTCACTGAAAAACCTGGTTTTAGTCATCCCCAAAGTATTTACTAATTCAAATCAAATTTATCAAAGTGCTTCAGCTGGAAAAGACTCTTGTTTTCCCAAGAGGAAAGAGTTACTACCCATTGTAGGTGGCAGATAAACCCAGCACTGAGGAGCATAGAACACCCTGTTTTCTCTACACTCAGAAAAATGTGGGAGACATCATTATAAGAGGTCATGTAGTCTCCCTGTCAAAATATTAAATAGCAGCTGGAGCAGCTACAGTGGGAAGGATTTGGGGAAAGCTGCCTCAAAATGCCTTCAGCCAGGTGGTTTGGAGCTGCTCTGGGAAAGTGAGGGACCCAGTTTGATCCTTTGCTTGTGTTTGAACTGGATCAGGGATCTAAAGCAGCAGATCACAGCCTGGGGGGGTTAGAGATGGAAGTCCCACAGTCTGTTCCCCTGAAGCCATTCCTTTTTGTTCAAAACATTTAACTATCCACAGAGTCTCTGGGATTTTTGTGAACCTAGCACTCTATTTCCGTGGTTTTTTTCTTAAGTGGTTTTTTTTTTGTTGTTGTTTTGTTTTACTAAAGAGGAATCTCTTTCTAATACAAAACCAATTTATCTTCCTTTTTTTCATTCCCGTGAAAAAGGCACAAACAGCTGTGTGATGCTCGTGATAACGTTGGGTTTGTCCCTGCCGGATTTACTGCCACGCGGTACCCACTAGATGGTGCTGATAGCCCTCTGTCAGAAATCTCCCGGTGTTTTATAGCTGGATGCTTTTCTGTCTGTCACAGATCACAACCGAATCCATGCCACTGATGTCCTGCACGCCGTGTGGTACCTCACAACCCAGCCCATCCCAGGACTCCCAACTGTGATCAATGACCACGGCTCAGCCAGTGACTCAGGTATATTTAAAATACATATTTCAATTATATTTAAAGTTTCTCCCAGGAAATTTGCTGTCAGAAAGCCAGCAACTGAGGGTTGCATACAGAATTTTTTTGCAGCCTGTAGCACGGTGTTGAAGCTCAGTAGCACAATGGATGTTGAAGGTGTTTAAGTGTGTTTGTGTAACTTGCAAGAGAACAGAATTGTTCCTGCAAAATAACATTTTTGATGTGTGAATGCAAGCCTTTGTGGTCACTTTTAATGACAGATCTTTGTCACCATTTGAATTTTTGCAAAAGGTTTTTTCCTAGGAAATCTGTATTATTAGTGCTTTTCAGTGCTGTACCAGAGGCAGGGTAGATTTAAATCCTTAAACCCTTCATGGTTTTGCTATTCTACAATTTCTGGGGCAGGCAGGTAGTGCCACGCACTTGCCACTGCTTGGCTGTCATGAAGTGCTCTTTGCTTTTCCTCACTCTCTCCAAATAAAAAGACTTGTTACCATCTGGCAATTGCTTTACAAGGTCACTCTTCTTCTGTTTTATGATTGCTCACTACAGGAAGCTGTTCTTCTTGCATTTTTATATTAACTTCTCCATGTTCAGCTGTGGAACTAGAGGACCTGTCTTTGTTTTGTAGGAGTTCTCAAAAGTTGCTGGAAAAGCAGCAAGTTGTTCCATTTCTGCTTCCCTTTTTTTTCTTTTTTTTTTTTTTTGTGTGTGTGGTCTTAAAGTGTTTTATTCTTGGAAAAATTTATTAGCAAGGGATTTCAGTGGCTTTGTAGGTGAGGTGGAATGAAAGGGGTTGAGTTCTGGGGCTTTTTGATGTTTGTTATTTGAAAGACATTGTTCAGCTGCATGGAAGATCCATTCAAGGTCGTTCAGATTAAATTAGAAAAGCATCTCAGTATCTGTCTCTGAAAGGTATGCTCAAGATGCTTCAAAAGGAGGATAACAAGAGGATTGTCAGCAAAGATCCAAAGTCTAGACATTTGTATTGGAAAACATGCACTGTAATTTAATTATTAAATTCTAGTCCATTGCTTTAAGCACTATCAGTGTCTCATAGACTTGTCTACATGATGAAATAAATTAAAGTAATTAGAGAAAGGAGTGGGAAGATCAAGTTTTCCCACAAAGCTCCAGCATGGCTGTGAATCCATGTCTTACTGCTTGTAACTTCCATAGTTTGAGAGCAGGTTTTGCTGGATGGCTGGAGGATCCCCAGGTGGGATCAGAATTTGTTCCTTTCCAATTGTTTGCCTTATTGTACTGAATCATAGGCACAGAAAGCACTGAGGTCAGGCTGCATTTATTCCTACTGTAAATTCGCTCCTCCTCTCCCTGCTTTATTGCTTCTGTTACAGCAGGTCACAGAAAAAGCGGTGCTGGATTTATTTTTTTTTAATTGTTCTCACTTCTTTATTTCTGCCCAGATTCTGACAGCGGAATCACTCACGGCCACATGGGCTACGTGTTCTCGAAGACATACACCCCCACAGATGACAGCTATGGGTGCCTGGCTGGCAACATCCCTGCCCTGGAGCTGATGGCTCTCTATGTAGCTGCAGCCATGCATGATTATGATCACCCAGGAAGGACCAATGCCTTCTTGGTAGCAACCAGTGCTCCTCAGGTAAATAAATCTCAGGCAGCGTTGCCGTACAGTTTGGAAGGTCTTGATGACAGCTTTTCCTTGCTGGTGGTGCCTGTGGCTTTCCATTAAGCACAAGTCTGCCAAATATTGTGAAACAGCTTGTCAGAGTGACAGAAATAATCACTTCACTTGGGGATTGCTGGGGAGAGTCTTCTCACACGCCCTCAGTTAGCAGAGCTGTTAAAGGTACTGCTAAACTGTGTCAGTGAGGAAGGTAAAGCTCTGCTGGCTGATAAAAAATCTCTAATCCATTCCTGTGGAGGAATGGAGGAGTTATTCCACCAAGTAATGCACAGAAAGATGAAATAAAATAAAACATCCCAGTTGTGTAGTTGACTGTGCTTTGCAAGTCAATTGTGCATGATCATAACACATTTTCTGTTGCTTCTATAGAATATGAGCAGCTGCAGACTTTTTATGAAAGTATTTGGAGGCAGGGAGTGGAAAATAATCTCACTGTTATAAATGTAGAATTGAGGCTTGCCTATGGTTACACAGAAGTTGCTGCCAGTTCTGAGAGTTGAATTCAGCAATTCTGAGTCACTCTTAATTGGCTTAATTATGAAATCATCTTTCCTTACTTTACATTGCTGACCTGCCTGTCACACTGTGCTGGAAAATACTTCTATGGATGAGGAAATTAAAAAAAAGATATCTTAATGGTGGCAGGTCAGGTAGGGATGCAGAAATTCTGGATTTACTCCCCAGCTTGCAACCAAACTTAATGATTCTAGTTTGAAAATATATTATTTAAACTAGAATCTAGTTTGATTCTAGTTTGAAAGTAAATTAATTGGAAAAAATAATTTTCTTGTTATTTTCTGAATGGAATTACCATCACTATGAGAGTTACACATCTTATTTTGGTAAAGAATTGAACCATTTTATATTTCAGCACTGAGATATCTGTCAGGCTGAGTATGTGTTTTCAGGTTGCAAACTGGAATTTCACCTGTTTCTGTGTTTGGAATCAGTCCTACATGGACACAACTGCCTGGTGCAGTTCCTGAAGAACAGTAATTCCTTAAGCTTTTAAGGAATTAAACCTTAAGTGAGGTTAATTCAGGGAATTAATCAGGGAAGCACACACCTCTGTTATGTTAGCTATTAACCTCTGGGCTGAAACAGGATGAGGCATTGCTGTGATTTTGCTGAGATGATTTTGCCAAGGTGATTTTGTCAAGATGATTTTGATGAGGTGATTTTGCTAAGGTGATTTTTCTGGGGTGATTTGGCCAAGATGATTTTGATAAGGTGATTTTGCCAAGATGATTTTGCCAAGATGTTCCTGAGCTCATCCCTGCCCACCTTGCTTCCACAGGCAGTGCTGTACAACGACCGCTCCGTGCTGGAGAACCACCACGCTGCTGCTGCCTGGAACCTCTTCATGTCCAGGCCAGAGTACAACTTCCTGGCCAACCTGGACCACGTGGAGTTCAAGCATTTCCGCTTCCTCGTCATCGAGGCCATTCTGGCCACCGACCTGAAGAAGCACTTTGATTTTGTGGCCAAGTTCAACGCCAAGGTGAGATGAGTTTGGGTTTCTGGGGGATGCTCAGAAAAGATTGTGGGACTTGGGAGCATCCAGCAAAAAGGGTTTCTGTTTCCTCTGAATGGCCTTTTGGCTGCTGTCAAATGTTGAGTAATAATCCAGCCTTTCTGTTGGGATTTACTCATTTAAAGTTAGTGACACAGCTTCTCTTCTTATACATATTTATTATACTTTTTTTCAGAAAGTGGTTAAAGGGTAAAAATATTACGAGCTGTTTTTACATTCTGCTTTTCAACATTGCTTTCTTGTTCACTGGCACTTTAGACCTATTAGCAAAGCACTCAGAGGGGAAAAATCAAAGGTGTTATTACCCAGTTTCCATAATGGCCACTTTAAGTGAATTTTTACTGATTTAGTCATACTGTTGTATTATCAGAGCAGTGTTGACATTCTAATTTCAAATACAGTGCAAGCAGGTCTTCCTTTCCTTTCTCTTTCCAGAGAAAGGTCACTGAAGATCTTTCCTGCTTGCTCCATTCAGTGAGCCATAAAATCGCAACCCTGAGAAACCATTCTTAAAAACTGTTTACAGTGTCAACATAACTTATTGGGAATCACCTCCTAGTAAGATACTTTAATATAAACTGCATCACCCATCAAAGCTGTTGGCACATTAACTAGATACCTCCCTTTGGAGCTGGTACTGCCTTCTTGTTCCTTGTGAGAAAGCCCCAGAAATGGTGGTTTTTATCTAGGACCTCCTAGCTGTTTTTGACATGGGTAAAATGCTTTCCTGTGGCTTTACTTAGGATGGATCTGTATGCTGACACTTTGAAGCCTCCACATGTATGACTGGCTTTGTTTTCCATTAACATCTCTCTTTGTCAGGCTTTAAGAAGCTGTGGAGAAAGGCCCTAGATGTGGTCCAGGGTAGGCAGAGAACTGATCTGTAGATCCATAAAAGTCTGAGCTCCTTCTGCACCCCTGCTAGTCATGTCCCCTCCAGCCTTAACCTGTCTGCTTTTATTTTAGAGCAGCTGACAGTATGTATCACTTCTTCTTGTGAGAGGGATGGGAAGAATAGAGAAAAGGAAAAAGGGAGGAAGTAGTTTCAGCCATGCTTAGGTCAAACAGGGAAATAAGCTCATTACACACATCTTCACACTGCAATCAAACCATCATGATATTTCATAGTAATTTATATTTATACACCAATAGGTATCAACTGCTTGGAAAATGTCATGGAAAGATTGCATTTGTTTGTTTCCCTAGTAAATGTTTTCAAACAGGTGCATATTGTGCTAAATGTTGACTTCTCATAATTCATCTCAATGTTGCTTGCTTTTCACTTATTTTTCTTTTCCCATACTGTTAATTCCAGCCTGGGTTAGCTCACCTGCTAATGCTGGTGACTTTGTTAAATAGCTAGATATATTGTACAGTAGCCCAGGCCAGCTCTTCCTTCCTTTTGCCTGGGACTTTGCCGTGATGGTTTCCCTGTGCTGTGTCCCAGGTGAACGACAATGTTGGCATCGACTGGAGCAACGAGAACGATCGCCTGCTGGTCTGTCAGATGTGCATCAAGCTGGCCGACATCAACGGGCCTGCCAAGTGCAAAGACCTGCACCTGCAGTGGACAGAAGGCATTGTCAATGAGTTTTATGAGCAGGTAAATGCACTCCAAAGCTGCACACCTGGTGTTCTGGGCCGTGAGAGTGCTGGTGCTGAGTGAGAGTCAGAGGGAATAGGGGTGAAGAGGTTGGCTAGAGTCACATTAATCCATTTTTCTGCTGGACCAGTGAAAGTCCATTTGTTGCTGAAGTTTCTGATGTGTCCCCAGAGGCCTCTGATGATGGTATTTCTGCAGCCTGAGCTGTTCAAGTCTGTTCAACACGGTGAACAAGTGTTCCTTTCCTCTTTTTTTTCCTGTTGTCAGTCATCGTGGCTGTCCTCTCCCTCTTCTTTAGTGCAAACTGTGTTTTCATCCTTCTTTCTGTGCTCCTTCAGTAAATCAGCTGGTTCTCATGGCTCTCCTTTGCAGTCTCACACTTTTACTGACACATAGTCTCCAAAAGTGGACACAACATCCTTGCTCAGATAATCTAAACAGAGCAGAGGGATTGTTTTAGCTGCTCTGCTGTTCACACAACCAGAACCTTTGAGCAGGGCTGAAAGCACCCCTGGCTTTCATTTCCTCACAGGCCAGCCACATCTGCTCCCTCCACGTTGATCCTGAGCCATATTTCAATTTTCAAGCAGCACTTGCAGCTCTCAGGGGTTTGTCAGCACAGTGGCACTAAATGGTGCCAGGCCATGCTGGTGGCACAAGGAGGGAGCACAGGCACAGGTTGGCTTAGAAAGGCCTGGGAACAGAGCCAGGCTCTGCTCCTCTCTTTCGAGGTGTAAGGGGGCCCTTAACTGAACCTTTTCCCATTTTAACCTATTTAGCCCTGCTGAGTGCAAGGGTCAGGGCTGTTCCCACACTATTCCTCTGTTTCCTGAGTGGGAACATTTGGAATGTTCTGGTCAGATTAAACTCCACATCCTGTCTTTTCCAGATGAAGCAAACGGGCTAAATCACTGAAAGACAACCCACAGACTTCTCAGGAGGCTGTGCAGTAACCTGGAGTCACAGAGTAATCCCTTTGAAAGCTTTTTCCACTTCCCTTAAATTTACTGCGCTTACACTTTGGGGGAAAAAAATCCACCCAGGATTTGCTGCTGCCATCTGGGGAATGTAAAGAGACAGGGAAAGGGACATAATTCAGACACTGACCTGAACCTTCTTCATTTCTTTCAAATCTCCCAAGAAAAAAGAAATTACAATGAACCTTACATACAATATGAATATAGCTGGTTCCATTTTTGTTTCCTTTTTTTTTTCTTAAGCAAAGGGAGTGTGTCCCAAAACAACCTTCAAGTCCCAAATTTTCTTTCAGGAAATGCTTTTCTTCTTCGTTACAGCTGTCCCAAAAAACTGTATTTCACAGTTCTGGTGGTGATCACAGCTTATGTGGGTGACTGGTGCATGCAGACAGAAGCAGTTAATCAGATATATAATATGATTTTCCTTTTTTCCAATAAAAGTTACATCAGAGGCATGTGCCCCAATATTTTCATATCATCAAAGCATTGGAGAGTGAATCAAGCTTGTGAGGATACAGATGTGGGAAGATACTGATCTATCTGTCCCACAGTATGAAGCTGTGTTATTTTCCATCATTCAGAAATGGGATCCAAAACAGAACTTTTTCTTTCTTGGACTTGTTTTTGGCATTAAGGAGGATAAGCTAGATTCTCAGTTTCTTTTATGTCAATTAAAATCTGTTTTTCTTCAATGTAATATGCTACAAGAGGTGTATCAAACCATGTTCACCATGCTTTTGAGCATTAGATTTTTTTCTACTTCCAGAAAAGTCTTCATATTCCCATTTCTAAAAATGAGGATTTTTTGGGAAGTTTGAATTTCCCTGGAAGTATTATCAAAAAGCACACATATGGGAATTTAACCTATGCTGGGAAAATAATGAAATAGCATTGTTACAATAAACACCAATTCCTTTGAGGAATTTCACTCCAGCATAATTATTTTGAGGACAGGATAAACATATTAGAATAAAAAAAAAAAAAAAAACAAAAAAAACACTGCAAGATGTTTCACATAATAAATTGTGTTTTAACAGAATAATAAAAAATAATTTGTAAACATATCAACAGTTTACAACTAGGAAATCTCAGCTATGTTTCTGTATAGAAGAGCAAGCTGTCACCTCTTCTTAATTTGCTTGCTATTTCAAGAATGGATGGCATGTTTCAGTGTTTTGTCAACACAAATATTTTGTTTTTAATGATTGAACATAACATTTCACATTTGGTTATTATAAAACTAAGAAACAAAACAAGGAAATGAGGTATTTGCTGTACATACTCCAAAATTCAGCTCTCATTTTTCGGCCTTCAGCAAACACAGATACTGACAGGATGTTGGTCATCTATGAAGACCATTACTTTTGAAAAATTTACATTATAAGGAGATAAATATAAGCAAAGTATAACATAATGGAAACTGAAAATGCATCTCCAAATTCCAACCTGTATGTATATCACAGAACTCTGTATTGTATTCCAGCATTCAGTGGCAGGCTTGATTAGGGAGGTTGGATATTTTTGGCATCTGGTCTTGTCATGTGTGCTCAGCTGAGAGCTCACTGTGATAGGGAAATGGGTATAGCAGATTGGTTCTGCAATGAAGAACCAAACTTTATATTTACTTTATATTTACTTTATATTTACTTTATATTTACTTTAGTATATTATTTATCCTATTTTACCTCATGGGAAGAGAGAGAAAAAACCCTCACCTTATGCCTCCCTCTCTTCCCCAAAAAAGCTTCATGGGAAAGATTTACTGGTTTGAACAAATTTTACATTTAGAGATTTACATAGAATTTACAGATTTACATTTGAACAAATGAATGTCATACATTGCTTTCATAGGGATTATTCTAATAGTCACAGGAAACAATATTTATGACCCAAAGCCAAGAGGACATCTCCAGGTTACTTTTAATAAGGATGAAATCAATAAGCAAACTAGTCTGGTGAGAGAGCTCTGTCTTGTAGAAGTTGTCTTATTCCCTGTAAACAGGGTTGTTGTGAGCTAACAATCACAGTCAGAAGGGATTTTTTTGAAATAATGTGAAGAAAGAAATGAAATAACGATTTTCAAGTTTTCATACAGTGTGAAGTTCAGGGCTAGGGGCATCCTTCTGCAGAGTCATTGTTAAATTCATCCTTGTTAAATTCATGTTATTGGTAGTGGGTTNCCTGTAAACAGGGTTGTTGTGAGCTAACAATCACAGTCAGAAGGGATTTTTTTGAAATAATGTGAAGAAAGAAATGAAATAACAATTTTCAAGTTTTCACACAGTGTGAAGTTCAGGGCTAGGGGCATCCTTCTGCAGAGTCATTGTTAAATTCATCCTTGTTAAATTCATGTTATTGGTAGTGGGTTGGTGTTACAAAATCGTCCCTGGTGGTATCAGGGACAGTAAAGAAGTAATAAACACAGACTCCATCATTCAGACATGACAAGCAAAAACCTCTTTCTTTATGGATAGATCTCTTGTTTTCCCTAGTTAGCTACAGGTGGACCTCATTGGTGATTTACTTATTACATTTCACATGATTGGCTAATTAACACTTTACTATAAACATCACCTAGCACAGCTAACATGATCACAGCTGCAGATTATCTGGAATTCTTCATCTCCAACTCCCCGGTGTCTCCCAGGCTGAGCCATGGGAAATCTTACCTGGCTTTCTCCTTCTCTGAGCATGCATCCACAGCTCCTACAAGAAAAGAGGAGCTGGTACAACCCTGACCATGTGGCACTGTGGCAATGTCATGGTGGTAGTCCCAGGGTGGCACTCAGATCTTGTTCTTTCAGCAGTTTTAATTGGTCGGATGTGCTTTGCTCCTTTTTGTGGCACGGTTTTGTTTCATTTAGCTCAGAGAAGTGACAGGTTTTTTTTCATCCCCAGGGGGATGAGGAGGCCAGCCTGGGGCTGCCCATCAGTCCTTTCATGGACCGCTCTGCTCCTCAGCTGGCACACCTCCAGGAATCCTTCATCACTCACATCGTGGGACCACTGTGTAACTCCTATGACTCAGCAGGGCTGATGCCAGGAAAATGGATAGAAGACAGTGATGAATCAGGAGACACTGATGAGCAGGAAGAGGAGGAAACAGCAGAAATGGAAACTTGTGAAAATGCCGAATCCAGTAAGTTGCTGACGCTTCCATTTTCCTACAAAACACGTTCCATGTTGTGACCAAGACTCTAAGCAGAGGCTGTGAGCTGGCCAGGTTCACCACGGGCCTCTCCAGAGTGACAGGGGGTCAGAGCTGTCCTTGGTGAAGCTGTAGCCTCTTACATTGTGAATGGAGATGCTCCCTGGTTTCAGGACCAATGTGGTTCACATCTACCACTTATTTNACAGTTTACAACTAGGAAATCTCAGCTATGTTTCTGTATAGAAGAGCAAGCTGTCACCTCTTCTTAATTTGCTTGCTATTTCAAGAATGGATGGCATGTTTCAGTGTTTTGTCAACACAAATATTTTGTTTTTAATGATTGAACATAACATTTCACATTTGGTTATTATAAAACTAAGAAACAAAACAAGGAAATGAGGTATTTGCTGTACATACTCCAAAATTCAGCTCTCATTTTTCGGCCTTCAGCAAACACAGATACTGACAGGATGTTGGTCATCTATGAAGACCATTACTTTTGAAAAATTTACATTATAAGGAGATAAATATAAGCAAAGTATAACATAATGGAAACTGAAAATGCATCTCCAAATTCCAACCTGTATGTATATCACAGAACTCTGTATTGTATTCCAGCATTCAGTGGCAGGCTTGATTAGGGAGGTTGGATATTTTTGGCATCTGGTCTTGTCATGTGTGCTCAGCTGAGAGCTCACTGTGATAGGGAAATGGGTATAGCAGATTTGGTTCTGCAATGAAAAATGAAGTTTTACTTTATTTTACCTCATGAGAAGAGAGAGAAAAAACCGTCACCTTATGCCTCCCTCTCTCCCCCAAAAAAGCTTCATGGGAAAGATTTACTGGTTTGAACAAATTTTACATTTAGAGATTTACATAGAATTTACAGATTTACATTTGAACAAATGAATGTCATACATTGCTTTCATAGGGATTATTCTAATAGTCACAGGAAACAATATTTATGACCCAAAGCCAAGAGGACATCTCCAGGTTACTTTTAATAAGGATGAAATCAATAAGCAAACTAGTCTGGTGAGAGAGCTCTGTCTTGTAGAAGTTGTCTTATTCCCTGTAAACAGGGTTGTTGTGAGCTAACAATCACAGTCAGAAGGGATTTTTTTGAAATAATGTGAAGAAAGAAATGAAATAACAATTTTCAAGTTTTCACACAGTGTGAAGTTCAGGGCTAGGGGCATCCTTCTGCAGAGTCATTGTTAAATTCATCCTTGTTAAATTCATGTTATTGGTAGTGGGTTGGTGTTACAAAATCGTCCCTGGTGGTATCAGGGACAGTAAAGAAGTAATAAACACAGACTCCATCATTCAGACATGACAAGCAAAAACCTCTTTCTTTATGGATAGATCTCTTGTTTTCCCTAGTTAGCTACAGGTGGACCTCATTGGTGATTTACTTATTACATTTCACATGATTGGCTAATTAACACTTTACTATAAACATCACCTAGCACAGCTAACATGATCACAGCTGCAGATTATCTGGAATTCTTCATCTCCAACTCCCCGGTGTCTCCCAGGCTGAGCCATGGGAAATCTTACCTGGCTTTCTCCTTCTCTGAGCATGCATCCACAGCTCCTACAAGAAAAGAGGAGCTGGTACAACCCTGACCATGTGGCACTGTGGCAATGTCATGGTGGTAGTCCCAGGGTGGCACTCAGATCTTGTTCTTTCAGCAGTTTTAATTGGTCGGATGTGCTTTGCTCCCTTTTGTGGCACGGTTTTGTTTCATTTAGCTCAGAGAAGTGACAGGTTTTTTTTCATCCCCAGGGGGATGAGGAGGCCAGCCTGGGGCTGCCCATCAGTCCTTTCATGGACCGCTCTGCTCCTCAGCTGGCACACCTCCAGGAATCCTTCATCACTCACATCGTGGGACCACTGTGTAACTCCTATGACTCAGCAGGGCTGATGCCAGGAAAATGGATAGAAGACAGTGATGAATCAGGAGACACTGATGAGCAGGAAGAGGAGGAAACAGCAGAAATGGAAACTTGTGAAAATGCCGAATCCAGTAAGTTGCTGACGCTTCCATTTTCCTACAAAACACGTTCCATGTTGTGACCAAGACTCTAAGCAGAGGCTGTGAGCTGGCCAGGTTCACCACGGGCCTCTCCAGAGTGACAGGGGGTCAGAGCTGTCCTTGGTGAAGCTGTAGCCTCTTACATTGTGAATGGAGATGCTCCCTGGTTTCAGGACCAATGTGGTTCACATCTACCACTTATTTCTACCTTAGCTGGGCTTTCTGGTGGTGGACCATCTGTGCATGAGGAATTTCTAGACTTTTTCAGGACCAGTGTCAATAGATGCAAGAATTTCAGTTGAAAAAAGGAAGTCTGGGAGAAGGTTTTTCGAGGAAAACACTCATCATTTCCCTGAGTTAACATGACGTACAGGAATAACAGAATGAGGATTTGAAATGCTGATGCAGTAAAAGAGTTTTTAACAATGGAATCATTTCAATGCAAATCTCTTCAAGGTAACATGGAGAAGAGTGTAACAAGACAATTGGCACTGAGCATTGCAGAGTTGTGTGCTGGGAGCTGCATCCCTTGGCTAATCAGTAACTAAAGCTCATATTCTCTTGCCTCTCCTCTAGAGAGGCAACACTGCCAATATTTGCTGTACTGAGATGAAAGTTTTTTACCTTGAAAGGAGATTTCAGGCACTGCTGTCCTGCTGTAGCATTGGCAGGGTAGGGACTTCTTATTAGTGCTAAACCTGAAGGTTTCCTACAGGGAACCAAGGGCTTTCTAATGAAGGATTGAATTGGATTTGGTCTGTGCTGAGTGAAAAGCTCTTTGTTTCCAGTTCAA
>WEZZ01024787.1:43649-63228 GCA_013400585.1 Chloropsis cyanopogon | reverse complement strand
TCCTAGGCTGAGCCATGGGAAATCTTATCTTTCTCCTTCTGTGAGCAGACTGTGCATCCACAGGTTGGTATCAGCTCCTGCAAGAAAAGAGGAGCTGGTACAACCCTGACCATGTGGCACTGTGGCAATGTCATGGTGGTAGTCCCAGGGTGGCACTCAGATCTTGTTCTTTCAGCAGTTTTAATTGGTCGGATGTGCTTTGCTCCCTTTTGTGGCACGGTTTTGTTTCATTTAGCTCAGAGAAGTGACAGGTTTTTTTTCATCCCCAGGGGGATGAGGAGGCCAGCCTGGGGCTGCCCATCAGTCCTTTCATGGACCGCTCTGCTCCTCAGCTGGCACACCTCCAGGAATCCTTCATCACTCACATCGTGGGACCACTGTGTAACTCCTATGACTCAGCAGGGCTGATGCCAGGAAAATGGATAGAAGACAGTGATGAATCAGGAGACACTGATGAGCAGGAAGAGGAGGAAACAGCAGAAATGGAAACTTGTGAAAATGCCGAATCCAGTAAGTTGCTGACGCTTCCATTTTCCTACAAAACACGTTCCATGTTGTGACCAAGACTCTAAGCAGAGGCTGTGAGCTGGCCAGGTTCACCACGGGCCTCTCCAGAGTGACAGGGGGTCAGAGCTGTCCTTGGTGAAGCTGTAGCCTCTTACATTGTGAATGGAGATGCTCCCTGGTTTCAGGACCAATGTGGTTCACATCTACCACTTATTTCTACCTTAGCTGGGCTTTCTGGTGGTGGACCATCTGTGCATGAGGAATTTCTAGACTTTTTCAGGACCAGTGTCAATAGATGCAAGAATTTCAGTTGAAAAAAGGAAGTCTGGGAGAAGGTTTTTCGAGGAAAACACTCATCATTTCCCTGAGTTAACATGACGTACAGGAATAACAGAATGAGGATTTGAAATGCTGATGCAGTAAAAGAGTTTTTAACAATGGAATCATTTCAATGCAAATCTCTTCAAGGTAACATGGAGAAGAGTGTAACAAGACAATTGGCACTGAGCATTGCAGAGTTGTGTGCTGGGAGCTGCATCCCTTGGCTAATCAGTAACTAAAGCTCATATTCTCTTGCCTCTCCTCTAGAGAGGCAACACTGCCAATATTTGCTGTACTGAGATGAAAGTTTTTTACCTTGAAAGGAGATTTCAGGCACTGCTGTCCTGCTGTAGCATTGGCAGGGTAGGGACTTCTTATTAGTGCTAAACCTGAAGGTTTCCTACAGGGAACCAAGGGCTTTCTAATGAAGGATTGAATTGGATTTGGTCTGTGCTGAGTGAAAAGCTCTTTGTTTCCAGTTCAAGAGCTTCAAGGGCTAAACATTCTGGATCCTGACACAGACATACTTCAGGCAACCTGCAAATACTAATCCACGCAAATTTATTTGGTACAAAACATTCCTCTACATCACCTTCTCTAAAGAAAAATCTGCAGTTGTCTTTGGAGGGGTTATTCTTTCAGTTCTGGGATGGCCATTGTCACTGTTAATGACCAGGAAAGTTTTCAAACTTTGTATTGCTAAGGAGTTAACAATCTGTGTTGGACAGACTATATTGACAGGAAGAAAAAAACACCCTTCAGACAGAAAAACACTTGTAGAGTCAGCTGTGTCAGGAGCCATGAGAGCCACCAGGGACAAACACACTTTATGGGCTGAGAGCAGGGGACTGGTGCTTCAAATCCAAAGGGAAGCAAGCTCCCTGTGATAGTATTTGGCTATATGAGCACTTCTTTAGTGCTCAGGCTGGTGCCAAAGCAAAGCTTAAGCTTTAAGGTCAGCTCCACTGCGATGGTGGAGCAATGGATGACTTTGAAAATGGAACACAGGAAAACAAAATCAGGATTTTTTTTTTTTTCCCCCTAGGACAATCAGTAGGGATCTCTTGGGGGTGAGGAGGGCACAGAGTTTAATGTGTGTTGATCAGAGTCTTTAAGAACTTGATATAAAATGAGCAGAAACAGCTCAGCAACATGTTTAATGCATAATCATTCCAAGGCTAGATACCTGTGTGAGAGGCAGAGTCAGGTGTAACATGCAGCCTTGTGATAGGATGAAGCTGGGGCTCAGACTGTGCAGGAAACCAGTTTGCTTTCCCCAAGATCTGGAGAGGCACAGCTTTCTGAATTTTAAGAGCATTTAAATGTTTGGGTTTAAAAATCTGTCACAGTACATACACCCTGTCTGCTTCCTATGCCTCCAGTCGCTTTTCCTTCTCCAGCAGAAAGCAGTGCTTTAACGTCACGTGGTGTTTTACAGGAAAGAAGAAGTTCAAGAGGAGGAAAATCTACTGTCAGATCACTCAGCACCTGCTTCAGAACCATAAGATGTGGCAGAAGGTGATTGAGGATGAGGAGAGGTTAGCTGGCTCAGAGAAGCAAGGCACGGAGCAATCCCCACTGCACCAATCTTCAGAACAAATCCAGGCCATCAGGGAAGAGGAGGAGGAGAAAGGGAAGGCCAAGAAGGATGAAGAGGAGAACACAACTGTAGAACCAAACCAATGACAATATTTCCAGCAGTATTTTAAGACAGATTGACTCGTGCACAGACTCTTTCTCAAGCCAGCACAGCATTTAGACACAACACTGTAGAAGTACGGGATAATGCACCTACAGCTGTTTAATTTGTTTCTCTTTCCTTTCTATGGTGAGGTACATTGTTTAAACTCCTATGCTCAAGGAAGCTTTCACACTGCAACACCGGCTTTACAGACTTTCTTTGAAGAGATTTGGGGGTGGGTGGAATTATATAAATATATATATATATAGCCAGGGTTATTGGCTGCACACTTCAGCAAAATACATTTAATGATATATTATGGTCACTGTGATATTTACAGGAGAAAGTTATCTGAGGAAATGCTGCTTCTGAAGCACATTTGCAGTTAACAGTAAGGTACCAGTTAAGTAGCTTTTTTGCTCTTAATGCTGAGGGATAAAAGTTCCAAAGCTTTATATGAATGCTGAAATATCCTGCCAGCACATACGTGTGACTGAGGGGGTGTTTGCAGGTGTGAGTGGATGTGAGGAAATACAGCGCGGTCTGAGCTCTTACCACACTAGCTGTAGCACATGTCCCAGCATACCACAGCAAACAGAAGGCCAGAATTTTAGAGAATTCGAGCCTGCAAGGGAACAATTCTGAGGAGCTTTGCTTTCCCACAGCCCCTGCAATCCCAGTTTGCATCCAGCTGCGGGCGGCCCCATCCAGGGCGCTGCTCTGGCGCACCCAGCTGTGCTAGCATCACCTCCTCCTCCTCCTCCTCCTCCTCAGCACCTCCCAGACTGCTGGCCACAGGGATGTGCCAGGAGGGCTGTTCCAAGGGGGAGCAGCAGTGTGTTCCCCTGGAGAAGGCCTGGCCCTGCCTGTGCTGGTCAGGGCTCTGTGGGGCCGGCGCGCGCGTTGGGGCAGCAGGGATCGGGGGAACTGTCCTCTCCTGCCCCCACCTCTGGGCATCCACCATCAAATGTGGCATCCAAGAACAAAGCTAAGCTGTTGGGAGAGGAAAAAGGGGAGTGTGGGGTCATGGCTTTGCCCAGAAAAAGGCAAAGGGTGCGTTAGGGGCTGCATGGGGACAGGTGCCAGCGCGGGTGTCCCTGCAGCCACACGAGCTTCAGAGAACTTTGGTTTTCAGTGTGAGCTGCTGCATGGGAGCAGTTTGTTGCTGGCATTCTGCTTAGAAGCAGCATGTTGGATCCCACCAATATCCTTTTTTCCTTCTTTTTTTCTTTTTTTTAACAGAAAGAAAAAGATCAGGCCTGTAAGAACAGCAGATCTTTTTTTTTAACTATTGTTGTTCTGTTCATTTGTTTTCTCTGTTGTTTATGCTGTGAGCCAAATGTCTATTTAAAAGGTTGGGTATTCACTTTCAATATTTTATTTCACGATATATTTGTCAATGATTAGCTATCTAGATGTAAATATGGAAAAATTTTTATGGGTTCCTGTAGATAATGATATCTTTAAGAAAAAAAAAAGTAAAAGAAAAAAAGGGAAAAGTTGTTTTGTAAAGATAATTTTTTAAAAAATGAATACAAAAACATTTTTATACAGTGTAGCCATTTCCAAACCCCACAAATAAAGTCTTGAGTAATTTGTACAGGCCCTTCTGGGAAACCAGTGGTCTACAGGATCAAGGCTTTAAAATATTAATGTTCTTGGGGACTGGCAGCACCAACCAGTACCCCACAATTTAGAGATTTGTTCCCACAGAAAGAGTTATATATATAAACTTCAGTATCTCTCAAAACTCCTTTGACTATGTATGCTTTTTTGGTTCTGCAGCCCACTACCAAGAAGAGGGCTGCTTGTGAGAGTAAGATTCCTTGTGAAAGGCAGAGTTTGTAAAAGTCCTTTCTGCATTGAATTTCCGACATTACACCCATCGCTTTTTGCTATTGTTACACGTTCACCAAGCTTCATGATCCTGTTGACACCTCCCCAAAATGTTGGAAAACATTCTCTATCAAAGCCAATCACCTGTGTGTTATCACCTCAGAGTTCCTTCTTGTTTTGTGTTTCTGTCAGAATGAGATTTTGCTCAAAAGAGGATTTGGGGTTTTTGCTGGTTGCATTTGCCTGATACTGTCCTGTCCTACTCTTACCAGTAGAAAATGTGTTTGCCTTTCAGCAGAGCGACTGGAGCAGGCTCTGAATGCTCTAGTCAGCAGGAATATTTAGGAAGTGTTTTCCAGTGAAATCAGGACAGCAAAGATCCAAATCATACAGCTATTTAAAAGGGAAAGGACATACCAGAATTCATTCAAAAGAAAAAAGTTGTCTCCAAGATCTCAGCAGGTCTCCACCAATTCCAGCTTGCATTGTTTTCATATCTCTTCAGTCACTTTGATAATTTTATTTGTGTTTTTCTTATACAAGGGATCTGCATACCTTATAGTATGAGAAGGATTTATTATGCCTCATTCTGTCCTTTAAAAATTAAACTTACAGAGATGCTTTAAAATGTCACATCTCCTAGCACTTCATTCTCGATTTTCAGTGCATAATCACTGCAACTGGATTTTAATACTGGGTTTTATATTGCCTTTGCTGGAAGAGGAAGAAATTCTATTGCAGCATTAGGGGGTGCCCAGTCAGTACAATTATGAAGAAGCATTCAAGAATGAGGCAAAATCCTGTAAGTAGGGTTTCACATATTCCTCTAAACTGGCACACATAGGGCTGAAAAGAACTAAGAGTAACTAAGAAAAGTTATCTGAAAACGTGCTGAAATGAAACCATTTTATTTTTCTAGTCATCATTTTTGGTCGCCGTTAAGTAAAGTTAGTGTCAGCTCCTAATTTGTTTTTCTGCATTGCCAAGGCAGCTGTTAGAATTTGATACACCATTGCTACCCAAGCCTGTCCAGGGGAGCAGTCATTGAACTGGACCTTTATGGGGAAGAAATTGCTGACAGACTTTAAATGAGAATGATTGTTGCTTTTATCCAAACTAGAAAGAAATTCCAGTGAAGAAGCTGAAGTGGCTGTGAGTACTCAGCTTGGTAAGAGGTGACTTTTTTTCCCCCACTCCAAATATTTAGTAATCCAATTTCTGCAGGTGGTCCCTCCTTATGAATCTGATTCTCAGTCTTTGAAGTGCATGTCTGGCAGGGAATGATCAGGAAATCTCCAGGTTGGCCTAGATATAAAACAAAAGAAAATACCAGAGAGATTTTATGTCAAGAATGTTAAAAACTTTATTTTTTTTGTGCTTTGGGGTTCATAGATAATGAAGCAGATAATTTAGGGGGCTTTATAATGTTTTCTGGTCCAAAGGAAGCAAAACTTTTCACCTGCAGTTACAGCAGCCTTTTGGAGGCAGAAGCTTTTCCATTTTGTGTAGGCCTTTGGTGTTGCAAGCACCAAATAAACCACAACTTATGAAATATTTTAGGAAGACAAACCAAATAAAAGAAAATTAATGGTATTCAATTGGCAAAATGCCCTTGTTTTAGGTGGTGTGTTTACAATGTTATGAATTCCTGGTGCATACCATATGTAAAGCAGTGTGTTAGATAGTAAAGAAAGCAACCCCCACTTAAACAGTGTTTTGCAAACCCAAAGTACTTTAGGTTTTTGTTGTTTCAAAACAGGAAGAGAAAGAGTAGATGATTTTTTTCCATTTGGATTTTTTGCTTTCCCCACTTTAATGGCACTTGGTGTCTCTCCTGTTCTCTTCTAGTCTAGATGTTTGCCTGAATATGAGGCTTTTGCAGCCCTTGCAGCTCCCAGTGCAGTGACAAAAGGACTCTGTGTGTCACGTAGCAATCACATGTGAACACTCTGTCCCTATGCTGGCACTTCCATTGATAGCCATAGGCTGTTCACATGGAATATAGCTTCTCTCATTACCCTTGTGGTGCAGAGGGAACATGTGGAAGGAGAGAGTGTGAAGGCCCCAAACAATTAAATAACCTTTCATTTAGGGGGAGTGTAAGACATTAGCGTCTAAGAAACCAAAAATGCTGTGTCTAAAACCAATAGTTTCCACCATGTTCAAAGGGCCATAGTTTACCGTGCTCTCTATTTATGCTCTAACTCTAAAATCCTGGTTTGTTTTTAGCTAATGTGCAGAGCATTTTGACACTTGTCTCTGAAAACCATCTACTTCCTCCTGCAGGAAGATGGTGTTTGATGAGATGTGCAAGCTGTGCATCAGAAGTGAGTTGCAACAATCTAGAGAAAAGGGATTTTACTGTGCTCTTGGCAGAATTTTGGATGCCCTAAGAACTCTCTACAAATCCTTTTCCCACAAATATGTGTTAAGGGATTTTGAACAGATGAAAGAATAATAGAAATTAGGTGACAGCTGTCTTAAGAAGCAATGGAAGAGCTTGCAAAATTATTGATTACTGGAGTCAAACTTTGATTTAGAGCAAAATAGCACCAATAGTTTTGAGAGCAATTTAGTATGATAGATCTTTCTTTGAATTTCATCACTTTCTTTTAGCAAGGCATCATTCCTCCACAGGTAAATCAAAGCCCCTGCTGTGGTAGTTATTGAGTCCCAGTGTTGGAGGGAGCAGCGTGAGAATTATTCTCCATTTGCAACCTAATTGTGATTTATTCAGAGGGCATTAGTGGGATTTTCCTGGCAGTTCTTTTGATGAAAAATGCATCTCACCACCTCAGCAGGATGCAGATGTCACCTGAGCCAGCGCCCACCTGAGCCCTCAGGGCAGTACAAACTCCTCAGGAGCCTGGGGGCAGAACAGTGCTGGTGTGTTTCTGCAGAGTTCATTTTCACAGTGACAAAAGGGGTCAAGAGCCCGAGCCAGTTAACAATAATTCTTTGATACGACTGAAACAGTGAGCACTGTGCAGTCTGAAACCTGCCAGTGCCACTGGAGGTGTGTGCAGACATTCCCCCAGGTGCTTGCTCATGTAAGACTGCTGGTGAGTTCAGGTAAAGCCAGCTGGCCTTGGATGTGGTCTGCCAAGCTGAAGGATGTGGTAAATCAAGAAGAATTTTTGACTGAAGTTGTTTAATTCTCCTTCACTAAGGAAAACTTTGCTCGGTGCAAGAGGAGGGAAAACTAAAAAAAGAGAATATTTCATTTGAGCTTTTCAGGTCGCTAGTCTGTGCCAGTGGTTTCTTGCTTCCAAAGCTGTGTGTGCAGTACATCTGAGATGGGGGAATGGGGCAGCAGAGGGGAATTGTGCTGCCCTGGATGCCACAGGGAGTCTTTGTGCTCTGGGGAGCACCACTGAAATCTGCAGGTGTGGACAGAGGTGTATCCGAGCAGTGAGTTAGGTGGGGAAACCCAAATAGTTCTGTTTTCTGTGTGGAAACATAAAAGCAGGTGTACAGGACTTTGCCACAGCTGCAAGCCATGTGTCCTTTTATGACTGAATTTTCTTGTCCTGAGGCAAAACCATAGAAATCAGATCAAATAATAGCTCAGTTTTCAACAGTCTTCCTCGACTGCAGCGAACACTTAGAAACAATTGATGTGAATTAGCAACTGCTCTTTGCTTTTAAGTATTTATTTAAAGGAGTTGGGAGGTTTTGGTGGTGCTTTTTATTTTTCTCCTCTGACCCTAGTCATTTTCCCCCCATGCTTTCCTCAAGAAAATAAACAGTATAAAAGCTCTGTGATCTGGTCAGAGAGGGGACAGTGAGGGGTTTGCCATGTGTGTACATACTGCTTTAGGTAGAAAAGCCTGCTAAAGTCTGTTAAAGCTGCCTTTCCTTTTCAGAATTCCTGCCTGATCCTGAAACACAACAAAAACCTGTATTAGAATGCAAAATGTTGATTTGTAGGTGTCTGTAAACCTTGGTACAGTACTGCAGATGGTGTCCCAAAAGATCAAAGAAACATTAATAACTGCTATGTGACGTTGGTGATGTCTTTAATATTCCAACCATGTCAGTTTACTTTTGATCATTACTTTTCTAAAGTTAAGTCTTCTTCTCTTGAATAATCAATATCAGATGTTTGCATGATGGAGAGTACTTTCAGTTCACTTTGAAAAAAGCCGTGATTCATTCTGTGGGTTACGTTTGTTTAACAGATAATTAACATTTTCACTGATGGGTGGCAGTTTTTTTTTTCTTTTTAGTGCTTTTGATAGAAGAACATCTAGGATATTTTCCAACAAAAACACATTTTTTCACCTTTGCCTCCAGTTGTGGAAGAAATGCCTTCCAAAAATGATTAATTTCCAATACAGTCTGGGTAACAATATGCAGGTATGTATATCACGTAGAAGACATGATTGAAAGAATTAAAAATCCCATTTTGGTAAAGTAATCAAGAAATTAACCTAGCAAGATTACAACCCTTTCTGAATTAAAATCTTGGGTGTGCCAATATAATTGAAGCACTTGACCCCCACCAGATTGGAGGGCCAAATTATACAAATTTTTTATTTTAAAATTGACAACAGGCCAGAAACAGTTTGTGTTTTTTTTTTACTTCAGGAAACACTGAGAAATTTGGTCATCTTGCATCCTGTCCTGTGAGGTTTGCCTCCTAGCCTGGGACCTTGGGGCAAAATTATTTTAATGATGCTTATTCAAACTCAGCTATAGTAGCCAGTTTCCACAAATCACTTGTGTTCTACAAATTTAATCCCTCCTTGATTTTTTTTTTCACTTCAAAAGGTGAGAAAAAGATGGGGGGAGTGTAATTTTATATGGCTCTATTTGAAAAGGGTTTTGTGTACCTTTATAATTCTTTTGAAGCAATATTTTAAAAAATAACTGCCAGCCAAAGTGGCAATGCAGAAAAGTGCCATCTTGTTTAGGATTTGTACACGCCAGTTTTTAACACAGTGTTCTTTTCACTAAGTACTGCATACGTTAATTTATATTTATATATTGTCAATATTGTTGTAACCAAGCTTCTCCTTTCTAAACACTTCAGGAACAAGGCCTTGTATTTTTAGGTGATTTTCATAAACAGAATAATTCTTTTCCTTTCACTAGTATCTTGCACTCAATACATGTAGCAATACTTAATATATTCTCTTCACAAGTATTTGTTAAGTGATTTAGTTAATGGCTGATAAATGTTTTGTACAAAATAGATTCTGTACAGGAAAAAAAAATCTTTTAGATAAACATTATTTATTTTTACTGTTTTGTAAGTTAGACACTATAATGAAGCTCCTTTTTGCCAGAATTACTGGAAGTGCCTCTTGGTAAAATGTATTATACAGTAAATATGTATTCAAAATTATTAGAAATACTTGTCACAAAATGAACAATGTGGATGTTGCAATGTGAAGACAAATGTACAACATAAATATAATTCTGTGGTATCCTGTTGGCTGTGTTTCTTTTTCCTTTATTGAACAAAACTGCTTTCAGTGCCCAGCTTTCAGCTTTAGTGTCAGACTACAAACGACTTGTACCCCCTTTAGACTCTGATTCCAATCCAGTGAAAGCCTGTATATATTGAATTACCATTTTAGCTGCCAGCCCTGCTTGGGATGTGTTAGTGACCCAAGCTCATGTTCACTGCTATCTGATTTCCTGAGACTTCCACCTGCAGAATTCTGCACTTTGGTTCAGATTGCTAATAAATCCCATGTTAAATCCTTTGTGGCTCAACCAATCTGTGGAAAGCCTCATTATAACCATTCTTCTTTGGTGATGAGCAGTATTTCAGCATCCATCATCAGTGTACCTCTCAATCCAATTAGTGTGGACCATACAGATTGAATGTGGTCAGTATTACAGGGCAGCATTCAGCCACAGCAATGCACAGTGACTGATGCTTGCAGTGAAAATTAAATGGGTTACCTTAACAGTTTCCCATATTAATCATAGAAGTAATCTGTTAAAGTGGGACATCAATGAGTGAAATCCATTTTCTTGCCATTATATTGGTAAGTATGCTGTCATTTTCTAGAGTAAAATTTTACTAGTCTTTTATGTGGGCTAGAATTGACATCTTGCTACTGTCTTTGCTCACTGTTTATAATTTCAAAAAAGTATCTCACAGCTGTCAAAAATTTTACCCATTTTTGAAGTTTTATTACCTACTTTCATCAAAGACCTTGCAGAGCTCTTCAGCTAATTGATTTGAAATGGTTGCATAAAAATTATCTAGATCAACCATGTGTTCAAAGCCTCTTTTCCTGTAAGTGAAAAATTTCAAAATCCTTAAGAGTATCAGCCGCACATCTGGCTGTCAGTTTTCAAATGCCCCCAGTTTATTTGTCCTCTGGCTAAAATTCTGAATGGAAAAAAATGTAAGGAAATTTGCACCAGGCAGTGATTATGAAGATACAAGTCAGAATCATTGCCAGCAGGAAAGTAAAATATGTTTACACCTATTCCAAGGGAACTGCTCCTATGCCAGCAGCTGGTCTGTCCCAAACACTTAATATCTCAACAGCATGTAATTACGTGATGCTAAAATTCACAGAGAGGAATGCAGCTGGAGTAGCAGAGAGAAACTTTTCCCTCCCTACTTCTCACCACAAAGAGTGGGGGCTACCACGGTAAGGAATGCTCTTGTCTGAAAATCACCAAACTCTCCCTGGAGCTCTTCAAACAGCGAGAGGTTCCCATGGGAAGAGTGAGCAATAAAACACAGGGCAGAGGCAGTGAATCTGCTAATGAGGCCACACGTGAGCTGCCTCTGCTGGGGTTCTGCTGAAACATAAAGGAGTCCCCAGCAGCTCAATTAAATGTTGCATTTTCCAGGTGTTAAAATTACTCTCCCCATTGCTTGGCAAATCCAGTTGCCTGAAAGCACTTGAAGTGTTTCAAACTCAGTTCTCAGAGGACTCTTTGCTTTGTTTCGTTTAGCAATGCTTGCTTTTAATGTGTCTTCAATTATCTGACCAAAATCCTGTGGAAATCAACCTGGACTCCCCAGATATTGTCAGTGATTAATGTTGGGATGGGCGAGCAAACAGCTCTGGCAGGAGGGTCGCTGCCAGGTGCTACCCTGGCTGATGGAGTCTGTAGCTCTGGGGTTGCCATCTCACACCATCCAAAGGAGAATTTTTAACCACACTGGATTCCCAGAGAATCCAGGGGAAGCTGTCAGAACTAACTGCTTTGTTGAACAGCTTCACTGCCAGGAGGTCACAGGAGCCCTGCATTAATTCATGAGAAAACGTGCAAGTTTCAAGTTTAACTGGAGGTTCTGAAGGCTTGTGTCACAGCCAATGTGGATTGCTATTTATAATCACTGAACAGCCTGGGACAGACACAGGCAGAATGGTTTGGAATACCAGATAAAAGGTTGGTTTGGATACAGATGAAAGGTTGCTGCAGCACCTGCTTGTCTTCAGCCAGGAAATTCACAGCAGAAGGTTCCTGTTCGATCTGCACAATGGCTTCATTTAAGGTGCCTTTTGTTCTTGCTGATACATTACTTCCCTTCACAATCCTTTGCACGTGGTGATTGTTTATTACAGTTCTTGCCAAAGAATTCTACAAATTCCACACCTTCAGTGTGATCAGCTCTTCTGCTCAATTCTTTGCACCTTCTCTTTCTACATTTCTAGGCAAAACCTTTGGGTTTAAACCTACTTCAAAGAACTTATCTTCATTAAGGAAAGTGCTATGGGACTTTTTTTTAAGATTAATGGTATTAATCTCTGGTAGCTGGACAAGTTCCAGTTTCACTTATTACATCTTTATACACAGAAACTCTCCCCAGAGCTCCAGTGGGTGAAAAATGCTTCCTGCCCTGAAGAATGTCACCTCGCTGGATTTCTCATTCCTCCTGTTTGTTGTACTCCCTCAGAAACAGGTTTCACAGGGCCCTCTGGGGTCTTTGCAAAGTGTGGTGCTGTATGAAAATACGTGGTAATTCTGCTCAAAGTTCTCGTTAAAACCTGTCTGACTCTGCCATTTGAGCTGGGGTGGGCAGGCAGGGCAGGGGCAGCTGGTTGGGGGTTTTTTTTGCTTGGTTGTATTTTTTTACTAACCATTCAGGAAGGAAATCCTCTGAGCCATTTTACCTGATCAGGCACCTTCTGCAGGTGCTTGCAAGGCAATGTACAGCCACTGACCACACTCCCAAACACTGCCTCAGGAACCCAGCATGGAGAGCATACACAGAAGAGGTGACACTGTTCTGTGGTCAGGGTGCAGTAAAGAAAGGCCTTTAGTGCCACTCCTATTTTTGAAAATTTTTCTTCCTTATGTCTCATGCAAGGGGCTGAAAATGTAAATATCAGGAATAATTTGATGAGCGCCTCAGAATAAAGAGACTAATCAGCAGGACCTTTGTATATCCTAATAACAAGAAGTTAGGTCCAAAATATAATTAAAACATTTTTCTATTGCTTTGCTGTCCTTTGGTAAGAAAACTATTCTTTGAGGATAGATCTGGAAGTCCTTAGTCAGACAAAAAAGTCCCCAAGGCTGAAATTCCTCCAGCAATCCCCAAGAGCTTCTAAAATCCAAAGTGTTTTATTTGCCTCTGGTTCTTTGATGTGGAGTGGGTACCCAAGGTTTGTTCTGGCAGTGGGTTTCCTACTCATTTATATTCTTAACAAGCCTGTTCCTAGGACTGGCAACAAAAAGAAGAGGAAAATTAATGTCGAGAAATTAATAACCCGTAGCAGTAGAGTAGCATAACTGAAGCAATTAACATTTTATAGGCAGTGAAACTGGGATGCTTCTTAGTAAACTGCAAATGTCTTCCCTCCTTCTACCTGTCATTGTCTGCAAGACACACATTTACAGTAATTGCTGCCATGGCTGGCTCTCCTCTGAGTCAGTGGCTCAGGGTTGGAGCATTTACATGTTAGCAAAAATAAAATATTAAAGGAGCATTTGGCCAAGTTTCAATGAGAGCAGTTGAAGACTCATTCCACCAGAAGTTTGTAAGTAACTTTTCTCCACAACACAATATTAAGGGTTGCAAATGTATTCTCTGTTGGACTACAGGAATCACTTAAATTCAGATTTTAAGGTGATGTGGTATATCCTAATCCCATTTACACATTTTGGTTTGTGTTTTTAAACAGTATTTTCCTTCTAGCAGATGAAAATACATTCTGATGGAATACAAAAAAAATGTCCTTTAGAAAGGAAAACATTTCATGCTTCTAAAGGCTGGCCCACAAACCTGCTGTGTTG
The DNA here is from genome assembly GCA_013400585.1 of Chloropsis cyanopogon. Lineage (NCBI taxonomy): Eukaryota > Metazoa > Chordata > Aves > Passeriformes > Irenidae > Chloropsis > Chloropsis cyanopogon. The sequence goes on along the minus strand of WEZZ01024787.1, from coordinate 49,661 downwards.
TCAGTGTCATGGTGGGCCTATGTGTGAAGATTGTGCTTGTCACAGCTATTCACTCTGGCTAGACAAGTCTTTGTAAGTATAATTAATTTAACTTGTGCTTTAGAAATGAAGGTGGTGTGGCTTCTAATTTCCTGTAACTAATACAAAATAGGAATGTAAAGAAAACAGACCTCAAGGAACAAGCTTCAGTCTGGTTCCTTGTCCTGTAGCTGCCTTAGAGGTTTTGTTTCAATTACAGAATAAAGATATGTAAGTTGGCAATTTCTTTTAGGACTATAGGAAAGCAAAACCTTGCTTGCCTGGTCTATTGTCTAGCAAACGTCCAACGGGTTTTGTGTCATTTTGCTGTGGGAGGCACTGAAAAGTGACAAGCAGGAGGTGTCATGTCCAGTGTGGTAATTGGTTGTGATTAGTTTCTCCTGTCTCAGTCCTTGGTGGTGAATTGTGGTGGGTGATGTACTGCATTGCCTTTCCATGTGACATCCATGGCCTGCAAGGCCCAGAAGACTAGGAAATTCCTACCTGGAGGAGACTTTCTGTCAGATTAACTTCCTGAATTTAGGGAGGATCCGGTATTCCTTTACTCTGAGCACCTTGAAAAGCATTGTAGAGGACATAAGTCTGGTCATTTCTGAGGATCTGCTGTAATTAGTTCATAAAGGAATAGTGACACTCTTCTGGAGGTGTAAGAAAACTTTCCACAATGGAAAATCCCTCCCCCAAGTGGTTTTGGGAAGTTCCAGTTAAGATATCACCACCTGTAAAGTCAGAGATGGTTCTGTAACAAAAATCGAGTAAAAGACCAGCTGTGGTAAAAACCTGACACTGAGGTTTTACAGTGAACCAAAAACCCAGGAAAGCTGGGAGGACTGCACTAAATCTTGTGGGCCTTGTTCTTCAAAGTATTCCTGCTTTCTAAAGGACATAAAACCAGTCCATAGGTATTTTTCTGTAAATGTGGAGGACAAAGCTCTGGTGCTTATCCAAACAATTTGTAGCATAATGGAGTGTTGGAGGATTACAGGATTAAGTGATTTTTATAACAAATTTAGGAATCTGAGAATGAAACTTCACTTAAAGGACAGTGTGGTAAAGGTTACCAGCGGCAGAATAACTGGAATCTGTGTCAGAAATCTTTGAAAGCAACAAGGCCAGCAATGAAGATTAAAGGTCATGCAAAACTAGTACAGATCCTGTATTGTGTAAACTCAGTTCTCCTAATAATTGAAGGAAATGGCCTGGAAGCTGTTCTCTTAAAGAGGCTGGAAGATCTCATAATCACTAAGTCTCCTAATCACTAATTACTGTGGACTACTAGGCACCCTGATATCTCTTAGAAAAGGGGAAAATAGATTTCCAAGTTTCCAAACCAAAGAAGGACACAGGACACTTTAAAGTACAAAATGTGAATTATGTGCAGTGTAATAAAATTCCTGCTGCATTAAGAACCCAAAATGGAGAAAAAACGAAGGGAAGGATAATAATTTGTATTAAATCTAGGAAAACAGAATCCTACTCTGTGTTTGGCTGTGTGAGTGAGGTTTAAGCTGCCATGGGAACCTGCTGAACTGCAGAGGGTGGGAGGGAATAAGAAGGGAAAAGGAAGAAGAATTTTTAACTTTAATACCTTTTCTGTTTACGTAGTCAAAGCCTACAGGGCAGCAGAAGAGGATTTACAGCCTCTCTCACCTCAACAAACTACAGAGGGAGCTAGTCACATTCTTCACCTTTACCCAAACTTTAAAATAAGTGTTTCAGCAGCTCTTTCCTTGTGGCAGGAAAAACTCAGGATGGGAATGAACACTTCAAACTTTTCCTTTCCTTTCCCTGTGGCAAAGGACTTGACTGACTCTCCCATGCAATTCTGTCCAACCCCTTAATGGATCTTTTCCCTCTGTTGTTTTTGTTGTTTTGGGGTTTTTATTTTCATGTTGATAGGGACATTGCCCTGTGGATTTTGGGGAGCAGGGCATACTGGGCATAGCAGGAAGGAGCAGGAACTGGATAAGAACTCTTTGTGAATCACCCGTTCACCCTCCAGCCTGTCTTCTCTCACATACTCCCCATTTTCTTTTTGTTTTTCCCCAAGTCCATTCCCCCTTGAATTCTTCTGCTTCCTGGAATTAAGCAATTAATAAGATCAGAGTTTTGGGGCTTTTTTCTCTCCACAAAGCTTTGTCACGTGCCCCATCAAACTTACAGCAACTTGCAAAGAAAACTACCCCCTGGGAGCTGTTTAGATGCTCTTCATGATTCCCATCTAGGGCACCCAGCCTCTTTGCTGGTGTGCCCAGTGTCCTGGAATTGATAGGAGGGGACAGGAAGAAAAAGCTGAGGAGGTGGGGGTGGAGGATGAGGGGCAGACAAATAGCAAATGCTCAGGCAAAACAAGAGACAAAACAAGTTCCCCCACCCGCATTCTTTTTCTTTCTCTACCTCCAGTATAAGATGTACTCCCACTGACAGGGTCATTTGTAAGAGGAGGTTTTCCCCTCCAATTTTTCCCCCCTTCTAAGCTGGGACCAGCGCCCGTGCACGCAAGTGTGGGTTTGCATGAGCAGTAGAGGAAGCTTACCTATGAAAACTGGCGGGCACCATCTCTGGGGATTCCTGCTGCCAGGTAAGATTTGGCTTTTCTTCTTCTCTTTGTGGCTCCACTTTTCACAGAGGGTGTCCTCCAGCTGGGTTGGTGGGTGAGCAGTGCTCTGTGCCCATGGGCTGACACACACAGCAAAGGCACAGCTCAGGAGGAGAGGAGGCTTACTGCAGAGAGCAGGGCTTTCCAGAGGGGGGAAGGATGTTTGCTCAGTGCCTGCAGCTTGGAAGAGTGGAGGGTCACTTCAGGAGCTGCCTTAGCCTGCTGAATGCGTGCTCAGGGACGGGTCTGTGCCTGGACCTGACTGTCCCCATGCCAGCCCTCGGGACAGCGAGTGCCATCGCCACCCAAGCTGTGCCACAGGTGAGCTCCCGGGCGTGCTCGAGGTGGGATGGAAGGCAGAGCCACCAGAGAGGGCTGCCACACCCCAGGCAGCTGGAGGCAGGGATGGAAGGAGGGGTCTGAGCCCCAGCTGTGGGCCCAGACAGTCAGGGACAAGGTGTGAGCGTGGCCAGCAGCTGTCCTTTGGGCAGACTGTCACCCACCTGGGTTTATTTATTGAGTTGTAGGTGTGATGAGGCACAGCTGGAGTGCTGCAGTGGATGGTCATAGACTCTTCAGAAGGGACAGGCATGGAGGGAGAGGCAGTGCTGTACTTCAGGGAGTGTTTTGATTTCTAGAGCTCAATGACAGTGACAACAGGGACAACTGTTTATGGGTAGGAGTCGGTGGAAAGGCCAGCAAGGCAGATGTCATGGTGGGAGTCTAAAAATACAGCACAGCTGAGAGAAGTGAGGTCCAGCAGGTTCCTGCTGTGTGTGGAGGAAAAGCGCCTGACACAGCTGATGAGGGCAGGTGTCCCACTGGACCTGTTTGTGAACTGGGAAGGACTGGCAAGTGATGTGGCATTTGCAGGCTGTCTGGGGCACAGTGATCATGAAATGAGAGAGATTTAATCCTTGGAGCTCAGCAAACTGTCACTTTGGACTTCTGGAAAGCAGACTTGGGCCTGTTGAGGAAACTGGTTGGCAGAGCTCCTTGGGAGGCAGCTCTGAGGGGCAAAGGGGCCAAGGAAGGCTGGACACTCTTCAAGAAGGAAATCTTAAAGGTGCCAGGAGCAGGCCAGTGGGATCATGGCCTGTATCAGCAACAGTGTGGCCAGCAGGACCAAGCTCTGGTGAAACCAGACCTCAAATCCTGTGTCCAGGCCTGGGCCCCTCACTGGAAGGACATTGAGAAGGGCAGTGGAGCTGGGGAAGGAAGGTCTGGAACACAAGTCCTGTGATGATCAGCTGAGGGACCTGGAGGTGTTCACCATGGAAAAAAAGAGTCTCAGAGGGACCTTATGGGTCTCTAAACCTCCCTGAAAGGAGACTGTAGTGAGGTGGGGCTCTTCTCCTGAGTAACAAGCAATAGGACAAGAGAGAGCAGGTTCAGAGGTTCAGATTTCATTCCAGGAAAGTCTTTCCTGGAAGGGTTGTCAAGCCCCAGAACAGGCTGCTCAGGGAAGTGGTTGAGTCACCATCCTTGGAGGTGTTTAAAAGATGGATGGATGTGTCACTCATGGGCAGAGTTTAGTGGTGGACCTCTCAGTGCTGGGTACACAGATGGACTCAATGATCTCAGGGGTCTTTTCCAACCTAAACAATTCTATGATTCTGTGATTACATTTTTCTGGCGTTCCTGCCATGTTTGGAAAGGAAATGCTTAGTCATTCCCTGTCCTCACTTTCTGTGTCACTGGAGAAATAGGGTATCCAGATATGGTAACAACCTGAGGCCATCCTTGGATAAAACCAGAGCTGTCCCTCACCTCCCACTGGAGTTGTTTGTTAGGAATACCCCCACTAGAACACCAACAGTGCCAAAAGTATTTGAGTGACAAATCTGTGATTACAGTGAATCAGTCCTGTGAATTCTGGTTGCTCTAAAGAGGGAGAATCAAAACTAACAGTGCAGCTGGCTGTGGTTCCACTGAGCACATCTCTCTGTGCTCTGCCTCGTGTTAATAGTTTCCATCAGAGGCATTGTCAGGGCAACCAGACTGATGTTCTGAGATACATGGCTGCAGGTGGCTCTGAAAACTACCAACCTCCTTAAATCCATGTCTCAAAAGCAGCTGGGGATATATTAAAACCTGTGGAGCCTGCAAATGGATATCAGGCCTTCCTTGCACTCTTCAGTTTGACAGTCAGAAAATAAATATTAACAATTTTTATACTGTAATAATTTGAGCATGCAATAAATATTAACAGTTTTTATACTGTAATAATTTGAGCATAGGTGTTGCTTCAGCTCTGCTGTCCATTTGAGATTAGTTTCAACTCAGTGGAACACAAGCTTTTCCAGGTTTTGGGTTTTTTTCATTCCAAAATTGCTGTAAATATGCAGAGCTTTTTAAACCTTATGGTATAGGCTATTTGATATGTTTCATGGCAGCACACCTGATTTATGTGATTGTCATAAAAGAATTTATCCTCATGCAAGTGCTGTGGGGTACATGCTGTCCTTCCCCATTGTACAGGTTCAAAAGTGGGGTAGAGAGACACAGTGTGACTTTTCCCAAGACACCAAGAAAATCAGAAGCAAAACAGGAATAAGCGCAGAAGTGTTCAGCAAGCACAAAAAACCAAAAAAATCTCAATACTCCTTAGTGTTGATAAGGGAATACGTTAGAGTTCCTGTCAGGACAGTGTAAAATGCAAATATTTATCTTATATAGTTATGTAGACATAGCTCTTATTTTAAATGATGGAGAGATCTCAGTGAAAATTTTGGTGCCACAAGCAAAGTCCTTTTGTCCTGTTCATGTAAGAACAGAGCCTGTGAGCAAATCTCAGCATCCAAAGATATACTTTTGTTATTTTCACCTGTATTCCTGGTAAAACAAGTGCCTGTTTGGGAAGCCATGAGAACACATGTATCCAGAGGTATATACATAAAACCATACGTATTTTTAACTTATGTAAGATCTGTTTCTTCAGACAAACATGAAAGAACAGGAGCTTTTCCAATTCATATTTTCAGGCAGCAGTTCTGTAAAACATAGGACTGCCTAAAAGTGAACACAGAAGCTGATTTCATAAATATTTTCAGATCTGATTTAGAGATTGAAATTAAGAACAAAGTACTGCAGTATGTAACTAGAGATTTAAGAATTACTAATATCTTTTGTTTTCAAAGTGAAGTATTTAGTTTTTCTTTACTCCTTTGTATTTACCTGCAAAGAAGCAAATTCACATTTTTCCTGAAACAATTGACTTCTGAGCACTAAGACTCTATGTAAAATGGTAAAGGGAACTAAACCTCTTTATTCTTGTGTAACTCATTAACTAACATCAGACGATTAGAGCTATGTTTCCATCTCAAACAATTCAAGTGCCTCATTAACAGGGATAGATTCCCTTTGATCTAATT
>WEZZ01024787.1:1488-38586 GCA_013400585.1 Chloropsis cyanopogon | reverse complement strand
TGTCCTTTGTGATCTATTGAGCAGCAGGAGGACAAACCTCTCACTGTAATCCACATTTTCTGTCTGGTCCCTCTCCTTCCCTCTCACACCAAGGTTTCCAGCATGTTTTTGTCTCCTACAATTTCAGATTACTGAATTTATCTGATGAGTGTTCCGTGGTCTGTGGTGCTCATAGGAATGAAATTTTCACCGAAGTTTATAAAACTCTGTTTGATTCCTCATTTTTCTGCTTTTCTGCTTGTTTGCTCTCTTCAGCTGGCACAGGCTTTCTCCTCTTTTCCAGCTGTTTATCCAAAGGTTTATGGTTTTCCTACTACAGGAGGCACTGGGCTGGTGTAGAATGCCTGGAAAGAAGGAGAGAAGCCAACCCCATCAGCCCTGTCTCCCTGAAACCAGTGCCTACACTACAAACCAGGAATTGTTATTTTAGGGGATCTCTTATCAACAAGCAGTAAAACTCAGTTTTCCTTTTGTACTCTCAAAGGGAACCTCCTAATCATAATTCTAGTGAGCTACTTTGGAGCAAAGCTTCACAGGCCGAGAATAATTGGAGCAGGCTGCTTAATTATGTCAGCTGGAACATTCCTAATTGCAATGCCCCAGTTCTTCATGGGACGGTAAGTGCAAAGTGATCCCTGTTTTCCAGCTGGGCTCTGCACACTGAATGGCAGCTCACCAAAACATTTGGGCATTGATTGTGATGATAGAAATAGACATGTGGGGATGTGGTTACTTAATTTAAATTTTTTTCTGTGAAAAGATTTATTACTGTAGAGCAAGTAATTTAACATGTGTACTCTTTTCAGTTGTAATCAACTTTATTTTTTTTTTTTTTAATGAGTCTTCACTCTTGATTGGCCACGTTTTGGTGTGGTTTAGGAATTGTTGAAATGTCAGTAAAGAAGTGATGTCTAAGCTCAGGAAGACAATCTGAGTACCAATCACAAGCCAGAGGATACACCAGTGTCTGATAATCTCTGAGTCCAAATTCATCTATCATAGTAGAGCAAAGTGCCTGTTAAACTGCAATTAATCACTGATGCAAAAAGAGCCAACAGGACAATATTCCTGTACAGCTGCAGCATAAATAGAGCTCTGTTTATCCCCTGTAAACTACCAGTGGCAGTGGATCCAGATGGATTCATATGGATGGAGATGAAATTTGCATTCAAGTGCTATAGGCCTATCTGGTAATTACAGATCTGGTTGCTTTTTCTTATCAGTACTTATGAGTAAATGCAAGTTTGTTTTCCAAACAGATACCGGTATGAAAGATTCCCTTCCACCATCAATTCCACTGCCAGCCTCTCTCCATGTCTGCAGGATAAAAGCCAAACTCCACTCTCAGCCTTGGAGAAATCTCAAGCAAAAATAAATGCAGGTGAGAATTATCTCTGTTAAATCTTGGGCCTGGGAGTGCTTTGCTGTCATTAATGTTTCCCAAATCTTTCTGTCAGGAGATCCCAGTTTTGATTAGAAGGAAGTGAAAGAGTTTCCTAAAAAGTGATGTGGTGGCAAATTTATAAAACCAGCAAAATTGCAGTGTCTTTGAGGCAGCTCATGCTAAAGATTTGTCTGCCTTCAGCTGTTCCACACTTTTCCTGCTGTCCCTCCCACAACAGAAGTGTTTTAGAAGCCCTGAGCTTTAAGTGCAAATTGATACTAAAAGCCCCTCGTTGTTGTCTCTTGTTGTGCACACAGGGTGTGAAAAGGAAGCAGGCTCTTCCATGTGGATCTATGTTTTACTGGGAAATCTTCTGCGTGGAATAGGGGAAACCCCTATCCAGCCCCTGGGAATCACATACATTGATGATTATGCTGTTGAAGAGAATGCTGCCTTATATATTGGTAAAATAAATATTATTTCTTTTTCCTAATGGATTTTTTCCCCAGAGGAAACTGAGTCATTCTGAATAATGGAATGGATGTTATTGAATTAACTTGCCCTGATTGTTTTGTTTGCATTATTTCCAATATTAAAGTTTATTTAACAGTCATGTACACTCAAGGGACCAGGTTCCCATTTAATTATACCAGCACAGTTCCATTATCTTAATTTGGTGAAAGAATTTGACCTTGGGTTCCTGCTGTTACCCTAATCTTCCTAATTCTTCTGAATGTGGACTGCTGAGCCTCTGTGCACATTCAGTTCTCTGGAAAGTGATAAAAACAGGCTCTCTTTTCAGCACTTAAAATAGAATTTCAGTTGGCACTCAAAACATCCCCTCCAGATTCATGAAGGGTTATAAACAATAGTACTGAAGCTTTAGAATGTTGGGATCACTGTTTTCTTGTGTTCATTGTCTGATTGCTGCACATTCACCTGAACTATTACCAAAAAGTCCTATCTCATCAGCATCTGCTCTTGACAAGCCTCCAGCTGGGAAAAAGGCAAAAAAGGAAAAAAAATCAGATTCTCTCTGTAAAAGATTCAGTCTTCCCAGATTTCCAGGTGAATTTTTTCAAATTCAAAGTATTCAGAAAGTTTGGCTGAGGGTGTATTGAAACACATTAACAGTGGAAACCAAAGCAAAGTGATTTCTCAGCCTATTTATTCAGGGCTACCTCAACTAAAAGTGAGTAACTAAAAGTTAACTAAAGTTGGTAACTAAAAGTTAGCTAGAAGTTAACTAAAGTTAACTTTAAAAAAATGGCATTTGCTCCCCAGTTACTTTAATCTTGTCAGATAAAGCATTTCTAGCAACTGTAGATTGGTGCTGCTGTTGAGTTTTGACCATTTGGTTTCCTGACATTTTTTTCCTTCAGGCTGAATGTAACTCTTTTAATTGGATAACAATGAGAAGTGTCATCATAGTGGGGAAAATTTTATTGATGACTTTTTTTCCTCTTGGAAATATTTCAATTTGTGTGACTGTATCCCTTGCTGCCCATCAGGTGCCATAATCTGCTGTTAGGTGCAGAAGAAGCAGTGCCCTTTTTAGCTCAGGAGTGTAAAATTCCTGTTTTCTATTCCAGGCTGTGTGCAGACAGTTGCCATTATAGGGCCAATATTTGGCTTTCTCCTGGGATCCCTGTGTGCCAAACTTTACGTCGACATTGGCTTTGTGGATCTGGGTAAGTCAGAACACAGGCTTTAAAAACACAGGCAGGCTCCAAAATGCCTATTTTAGGCCAAGAACTCTCTGCCTACCTTCTGGGCATGAGGGGCTAGCAGGGCTAGAGTGGGCACTTTGTGAAATAAAAAGGATGACAGCAGTGTAGTGTCCATGCAGGACAGGCTGGCAAGAAGGGTGGGTGTAGAGGAAGAAGATCGGACTCTTCCTCAGCCCCAGCAGATCTGCAGCAGGTGCCTCCAAGAGATGCTGTTGTAAGGAGTCTCTGGGAGATAATGGGGGCCAGGAGGAAACAGGACTGAGGCTCAGGCATGTGCTTTTTTAATATCCTGTTGTTGCCTAGAAAAGTGCTTTGGCAGGGGGTACCAAGTCTCCTGATTGCCCTTCTTCTGAGAAAACAATAAGAAGAAAACAACCAGGAGGAAAACAGGTTTTTTTCTGGGGTTTTGGTGCAGAACAGCCTGGCTGGGAGCAAGTGAGCGGCCACCTGGTCCTTGCAGCATCTCTGGGGCTGTGCCAGTGGCCCAGCAGTGTCAGGGCTAGGCTGCTGCTGTGCCCCAGCCATCAGCACATCCTCAGCGTGTCCCCACAGCTGCTCCTGTAAAAGTGACACACAGCTCAGCTAGACCTGGCAGGGTGGGCATGGAAAATCCCTGCAAAACCACCTTCCTAATTAGCAGCAAACATCCCCAAGGTGCATTTATTTGTTTCTTCTTTCCCACTTTTTCCAGACAGCGTCGCCATAAGTCCCAAGGACGTGCAGTGGGTGGGAGCGTGGTGGCTGGGCTACCTGATAGCTGGGGTGATCAGCCTCCTGGCTGGCATCCCCTTCTGGTTCCTGCCCAGGCACCTGCCAAAACCTGAGAGCAGGAAGGACTCCAGCACCTCCTCTGAGCACTCAAAGTTCATCACTGAGGAGAACAAGGACCAGCACACGTCCCATTGGCAACAAGCGAAGCTCACAGAGATGGCAAAAGGCAAATCACTTGAGTTTTATTCCTGATTGTTGAGTTTTTCTCTCAAAGGCTTCTAGACTTAAAAATTTGATGCTTTCTGAGTCCCTACTTTAGTGGTCTAAGAATTGTGGTTTTTCCCCTCAGGTTTCACTCTCCAACTCATTAGTACATGCAAAAAGGTCTCTTCAATGTTCCCTGGACTTGCTATTGCATGAGAATGTCTTTGGCTGAGATTTATAAAATTATAATTGTGGCCCAGCACATATCATGAACCTCTGCAAAAAAAATTTATTCACTTATAGTGACTGTTGCAGAAGTGGTGCTCAAAAGAAAACCGAGCCTTGATTTTTGCTAATTAGTTTTTCCTGTAAGTTCATGCATTAGGCAAACAGGTACAATATCTGATCAGAATGTAGATGGGCACAGACCAGCTGCAGTATTAGAGGAGGCTGTCTGGATTTGGACAGGAGCTGGTTTGCACAATTGCATTTCCTTGGCCATGCTTTGCCAAAGGCATTTTCCTTCAGAACTTGAGTCTGTACCTCAATACGTCTGACTTACTGTCAGCTGTGCTGAGCATCTCTGCCCCAAATTAAGCTGAACAGCACTGTGCCTGTTGAGGACACATAGAAACCAAATCATTCCCAGTTTATGATGGAAAGAAGGTATTTAAAACAAGATATCTCTTCTGGGAAATTGGTGCTTACTGTTTTGCTCCGCTGTTCCTCCATCCAGAAATGCGGGAGCTGTTAGGAGCATTAGGGAACTTCACAGATTCCCTCTGAAATATTTTGCAGTTTTGGGTGTTTTGGAAGGTGCACACGTTACAAAGCATTGCTCACAGCAGTTATTCTCTCTCTGGCCTGCTTGTTATTTCTGTTGTTTTGTCTTGCAGACTTTCTGCCATCACTGAAGAACCTCTTTGGGAATCCAGTTTACATTCTGTATTTGTGTGCAAGTATTATTCAGTTCAATTCTTTAATTGGCATGGTGACATATAAGCCAAAGTATATTGAACAACAGTATGGGCAGACATCTTCAAAAACTAACTTTGTTATAGGTAATGCTATATCTGCTTCTTGATATCTTTAAAATGGACATTTTAGGAGTGGCATATACATATAGGAAAATTGTATTTTTTTAGGGTTTGTTCATTTCTTCACCTTCCTTGTCTGACTTTAAGTAATAGCTCATAGAAGGTAAGTTATTTCATTTCTGCTTCAGCACTAATTAACTCTGAGTTTGTCTATGCAAGAGTCACTGTAAAAGTTTACATGATTTGATATCTTGATTCCAGTTTAACTGGAAATTTGAAAAGTAATATGTACAAGAAAATAACTGTGCAAGAAAATAACTGAGAAATCATTTTAAAATCATGTACATAAATTTATCATCAGACTGATTTGCTGCCTTGGTGGCTTCCCATTCCTTTCAACAAAACAAAGATCAGTTCAGTGAGTGCCATGGGTGACCCTCTGGAGAGATTGGCCTTAAATAAAAGGAAGTCAAGTCATATCCTAAGCTGTCCCATACAGCACAAGAGAGAGAAGCTGCTCCAGCCTTTGGGTACAGAGATCAACATTTTGGTAGCTGACTTCATGAGGATGGACTTTGACTGCCCAGCTGCTGAACCTGCATGTGGGGTTCAGCCCCAGAGGTCCAGGGCTGCAGTAGCATTAAGCAGCAAAGAGGTTTACATCTACCCCACACAGAGGGAGCTGCCCTGTTTCAGAGCAGCATTAGTTGCACGGCAACAGAGGTGTACATATGCAGAAAAGCTGTAATGATCCATTGTGCTATGTTAATTCCCTTAAAGATAGAAGCTGGAATTTCCTGGCACGAAACTCCTTGAAGCAAGGAGAAATCTTCAAGTGTAGCTGATGGCCAAAGAAAGTCCAGAAAACAATCCCTACATTCAGTATAGTACTTCTCATTGTATTTAAAGATTTTTCTGGAGCTAAGCTTTCAGGTATGTGCAAACTGAGTGAGGATTAAGAACCATTTGGTTTCTCTGAGCACAGGGAGAGTATCCAACAGAGAGTGTGTGATGGCTTGGTTAGGGAAGGATCCTGCTGAGTGGCTGTCCCTGCCATAAGGTGATTTTTCTTTCTCCTATTCCTTTATTCTCCAAATCCACTCTTCCTAGGAAATCTGAGGGCTGACTCAAACTCACAGTGTTTATTTGTCTTTCACAGCCTCTTTTACTCCTTTTTTAAAATGCAGCTTCTATCACAATCTCTGATATCAAAACTGTCAGAGCAATTGAAGCACTAAAAAAAATTTTAAAAGGCAGGTCTTGCTCTGGTTTTCATTACATTTGATAAAACTAAATTTGTCCTCTAGGAATCAGCAGATGACTCCACTGACAAACTAATTGTGGAAAAACACACCTAGCTTAAGAAATGGGAAGAGCATTATCTAAACTTTATCCATAATCTCTCTGTCAAAGAACCAGCAAAGAAGCATGTCCTTGGGAGTAAGTTTCTCAAAGCTGTCCCAGCACCTTTGTAACACTCCAAGGATCAGTCTAAGTCTGGACAAAATAAAATGCTCTGACTGAAGATCTTTTATGTTTTGCTCCTTCATCTGCTTGCTGCAGCTGTTTGTGTGGCTGACAAGGTTAGTCTATTGAGCTGGGGTTTTCATTAATACAGATTTTTCTGTTTGATTCCAGGTCTTATTAACATTCCTGCTGTGGCCTTTGGCATATTCTCTGGAGGACTGATCATGAAGAAGTTCGGAGTCGGTGTTTTAGGGGCTGCAAAACTTTCCCTGGGATCATCTTTCCTTGGTTACCTTCTGCTCCTCTCGCTGTTTGCCATGGGCTGCGAGAACTCGGCCGTGGCCGGACTGACCGTGTCGTACCACGGGTATGCTGGGAGGGCCATGCTTCAGCAGGAAGGGCTGCTGCAAACCAAACCCCTTCCTCATTTTATGTCACAAAGTATGTGTTGTTGAAAAGAGAGTGACTGGCCTGAGCATGCTTCCCAGAAATTTGATTCAAATCAGTGGAAACCACTCCGTTCCAGCGGGTGTTGTGTCATGACCCTCTCATGATTTTGGCATAAACCAGTGGAGTTTATGTCACAAGTGGAGATTATTTTCCTGATTACTTTTTAATTAATATTGCCATGGGACCCATCCCTTGAGCCCAGTGATTCCTGGAAATGTGAGTAGCTCAGCAGGGGGAAGAGATTCAATTAATTGTTTCTTGCCTTCGTGTGCCACTGAACAATGAATGGCATTTAATAGCCTTTGAACTCAAAACGTAGGGATTCATGGATTAACCATGATGTTAACCATGAGGTACACCTGAGGCTAACCCTCAGGTGTACCTGACATTTTACCCATGCCATTTCTCTGTAAAACTAACTTTTTGGGAGGAGTTTCCAGCACTGACTCTGGTAGCTGCTCCACTGATGTCTGGTGACTGAATTTGGCAGAGAGCTGTTGTGCAAGGTATCAGACACTCAGTTTGGATGAATCCCATTTTGATAAGTTCCTTGCTAACTTCTGCAGAGACCCTTTCCCGTGAGTAACTCAATCCCTTCTTTGCCACTTGCCTAGCTGTGTTAAAGCTGCATAACTTCAACCTTAGAAAATCTGAGAAAATGCGTGAATATACATTGTTAGTTGTCCCCCTTAATAAAGTAAATACTATCTCACAGTAGGCGGTGTGATAGTGTGGAAACCTTTGGATAAGAGAGAAATGAGGATTTACACTGCTGTGTGGATGTGAAGAGACAACCTTTAATGAGAGGGAAGGTGTGGCCTGGTGCTCCTGGCAGAGAGCATCACCCCGGAGGTGACGGCGATTTCCTCCACACCCGCTGGGCAGCACCTTTGCAGCTTCTCTTTCTCCACAGAACTAAACCCATGAGTGACCACGAGCAAGCTCTGTTTTCAGAGTGCAACTCGGGCTGCTCCTGCTCCAGGAACGACTGGGCCCCCATCTGTGGGGAGAATGGAGTTACCTACGTGTCCGCCTGCCTCGCCGGCTGCCGGGCGTCCAGCGGCAGTGGGAAAAACACCGTAAGGCAATCAACCCTTCATTTCCACGTGAGATGTGATTGCTTTGTCTGATACAACAAACACTGTAAGGCAACCCTTCAATTCCACATGAGGTGTGATCATTTTGTCTGATACAACAAACACTGTAAGGCAACCCTCCATTTCCACGTGAGATGTGATCATTTTGTCTGACACAACAAACACTGTAAGGCAACCCTCCATTTCCACATTAGACGTGATCATTTTGTCTGACACAACAAACACCATTAGGCAACCCTTCATTTCCACATGGGGGTGTGATCATTTTGTCACACTGTAAGGCAACCCTTCATTTCCACGTGAGGTGTGTTCATTCTGTCTGGTACAACCAGAGTAAGTGGATTTGAACTGAGCACGGCACATCCTCTTCAGCCCTGAACTCCTCAGGGCTTTTTAGCAATCTGCCACCCACATTTAAAATTTTCTCACTTGCTGTTGCCAGCAGAAATCACTAGCAGAGAATGCTGGAAGCTCCTTTTTTTTTTTTTGAGCTGTTGGCTACCAAGACTGTTGGAAAAAACCTAATAACTAAATTCATCAACAGTAGTTACTTTATAATTTTCTCCTTCATTGAATAAGCCTTTTCCTTTTGTAAAACATTTCCCACTTCGGACTTAAACTTTCAGCCATCCATAAAAGCATGATGTGCAATTCCTAAACATCCACTTCTCCACTGTTTAGGTTATCATACAGTTTTGCCTGCTCTCTTCCAGGTATTTTTTAACTGCAGCTGCGTGGGAACCTTCGAATCTTCACAAAGCTCCTCAGCTGTGGTGGGACCATGTCAAAAAGGAAATGAGTGTCCCAAAATGTTTCTGTATTTTCTAGTAATATCAGTTATCACTTCATACACTTTGTCAGTAGGTGGCACACCTGGATACATACTGCTTCTAAGGTAAGAAATCATTTCTGCTAGCACTGCCAAATGTTTTCAAAGTGTTTTGACATGTGACTGGTACTCCCTCCTCTCCTGGTATTCCTGGTACTGGGAAATGTTTTGCAGCTATGCAAGGTGGCATATTCCATGTAATTGTTCTCACCTTGTTTTAATGATCGTTTTAGCATGAGATTTTTTTTTCCTATTGTGATAATCACAGATTTATTGAATGCTTGTCCCAATGCATATTTAGCTGCTGGAACTATTTGTCCATCACTGCAAGCTTTGAAGCTAATTTTAGCAAGTGCAAAGGGCATTTAATACTACAAGTGCTTAATCTGGATTTTTGTCAGCTACTTGCAATTTTTGGATTCCAAGTCCTGCTCTGCTCTGTTTTGGAAACCTTTCTTTCTCAGTTCCTTTTTCCAAATTATTTCCAGATGGGCACATTCTACTTCTCAAACAAAACAACAGTAAATCCAGTCTAACTAATCTTTAGTGTTATAACTGTGTTTTCTTGCTCCCAAATTCTCTTTGGTTTTGAATTCAATTTTCTGGACCAGGCCCTGTCTCATTGCTGGTATCTTTATACCACATGGACAATGACAGTGTTAGAGCTGGCTGAACACAGGCCATATGGAAAAACCCAAATAAAGAATTGTGACTTCAGCTACGGTTCCATCACAGCCCTTGAACCAGAATAAATATTCACACCGAGGCTCTCAGTACGAGGTTAAATCACATGGAGTTGCCTGCCCTTCTCAGCCCCAAGAACTTGCTCTTGGGGGTCTTACTGCTAAATCCATTTAGTTAGAAAAGCTTAGGAAGGTTTTCAGTTACAATACTGAACCACTTTGTTATATGAAATCAGAAAAACAGTTTTATTGGTTCTGCTCCAATGCTTTTATTGCTGTTGAAAGTCATTTTAATTTGAGAGACATTTAACTGAAACTGAGAAGTTATGTGTTTTCCTGCTGGATTGAAGGCATCCACCTTGGATGTGCAGCTACATAAAACATGTTTCAGTAAGTTCAATCCTTTTTTGTTTATTTTTTTTCTGCACTGCAAATGACCTGTGGGCACAATTCCACTCTAAGCTCACGCTGACTTTTGTCTTTTTCGAAATCCATCTCTGACTGACTTTCTCCAAAAATCTGGCTGAATTGGAAGTCTGCTTCTGTTACCAGAAGGAAAATAAATTTTCCTTGAACACAAATAGTCCCAAGGTCAAGTTGCAGGCTTCATTATGTATTTTTTTCCAATGATCCCTTTTAAAAATTATTCAGTATTCAGTCATCTCTGTTAAGATTCCAGCACTTAAGCAAGCTGATGTTTTCAGATGAGCAGATATTGCTGCACCTGCCATGGAGGACAAATACAGCCAAATCCCTAGAAGCCTGTAAGATTTAGTGACATTTACTTTGATGGTTTGCACATGAAATCATTCAAATACGCTTACAGCTGGTGACCAAGTCATTTGCTGAAATGTCATTTTGGTGGTGTTAGTCTAATTACAGTAGCCCAGGAACTTGGGGAAGCCCTGAAGTTTTTGGGAAAAAAGCCCTGCAGTTCAGCTAGCTGTTGTTCAAGCACCAGCTATGAATAGCAGGTGATCAGGCAGTGAAAGGGAAGTCTCAGATCTCCCTGAGAGGTCTGGCTATCACTCAGGGTCACAAAGGGCTCCTGCTTCCGTGCAAAGACAATACAATGAATAAAACAATGTTTTTTCATCTGAAAGAGAATTTTTTTTGTTTTTTGCAGGGTATAAATTGTATGAAATACATATCAAATATCCAGTTATTGGTCTTATTTTCCCCTTTTTGCTTTCTATGCCTTCAGATTTTGTGTAGGAGGACTCCAGGCTGAGTAGCAAGTGTCTAGTAGGAGAGCAAGACACTGTTCTTCCAACTTAAAATCATTTTGCAGCCATGCCCTCCTAGATGGCAGTGCTTGCATAAGCCACAATCAACAGATTGTGTGATGATAATCCATGACCAGGGCATTAGAGACTAAAGTGTTGAAAACTACCCCTGGTGAGGAACAATAGGGTTAGATCTGAAATGTCTTTATTATTTTTTTAAACATATTCTCAATGCCATTAATTTTTGCAGAAGCAGAAGCCACCCTAATTCAGACCACACAGACTGTACTTCCAGAGTGCTAGGTTCATCCATGGTGACAAACTGAATTTCAGCCATTTTCATTTTTTCTGATTTGTATTGAATAGAATGACTGGGACAAAAGTTTTATTAATTACCATATTGATACACGTTACCCCCCATACCAAAACCATCCTTGTTTAACCATGTGGCTGGTGCTACTCCCTTGCCAAAATCAAACATAGACCCAGATTTGTGCTGGGTTAGGCATTGCAGTAGTCAGTCTGGTGTGTGCTGGGGGAAACAGCACGTTTGAGCAGCTGATTCCTGAGAGGCTCCTGCTGATAGCAGGGAGGGGAGAGGCAGCTCTTCTCCTGCCCACCACCTCTCCCTCCCTCCCTCAAGGAGCCAGGATGATCATCTAAGGCTGGAGCAGGGCTCATCTGGAGCCAGAAGAGCTGGATGTGTTTGTTGTGCAATCTTAGAAGAGTCCAAATGCAAATGTTCTGCTCTGGCAGAGAATAGCTTGGAGGATTTACCT
This sequence comes from Chloropsis cyanopogon, assembly GCA_013400585.1. NCBI lineage: Eukaryota > Metazoa > Chordata > Aves > Passeriformes > Irenidae > Chloropsis > Chloropsis cyanopogon. The sequence goes on along the minus strand of WEZZ01024787.1, from coordinate 26,989 downwards.
TTACAGGGGGTGTGATCCTCATCCTAGATAGGGTGCAATGAAAAGTGAGTGCCTAAATACCTTGCACAAGCCTGGGACTTCATCATGAATTTCAGGGAGTGTCTAACTGAATAAACCATCCCATGGATGCATGATTTCACTACCAATTTTTTTCTCCCATGTTAGTAACACCTAAGTGCTGATACCATCTGAAAATCTACAACCACCTTAAAATGTGATGTTGAGTACAGATGTTCAGAATTGCTAGATGCTGTTCTGGTTTTATCACCTTTTTTACATATTTCTGCAATTTGGTCAAAGTCCATGGCACTAAGGAGGAAAAGGTCACATTTCTTTCCTTTCTCCTGCTTTCTATTTGTGTTCTAATTATATACACCTGGTGCTTTATTTCTAGTTAACACCTCTTTTATTATTATTATTTTTAGATGCATTAAACCTCACTTGAAATCCTTTGCACTTGGTATCTATACCCTGGCAATAAGAGTACTTGGTAAGTCCATTTGTACTCCTGAGTCACTTTTAATACACTCCTCACTAATCATGTATCTTAGAATTAAGCTTTGATTGTTGGAAAGAGCAATGTCTATCTGCAAATAAATGTCATATGATTTTAAAAAAAAAAGGTTGGAAAAAGGAAATTGCTTTGGACTTCAAAAATCACATAATTATGTCTTAGGTATAATTAAAATACACAAGGCCAATATTTATAGAGATGTGATCCTGTAGACTCTGAAGCTACCATCAAAATTGCATCTTGTCCCCTTACTCAACAACAAGCATAATAGAACAGCTATGGCTGAGAATTTGTGATTGCTTTTCAGGCAGATATTCATTCGTTTCTAAGGGAAATAATGTGACTACAGGTGTGCCTGGGGGCAGGGTTCACTGCAGCCTTGTGGTGGAGCCACCTGAAATCAAGGGAAACAGGAGATGCCAATGAACTGGAAACTCTAAAATCCTCTAGATCTTCATTAAAAAATTAGTAAGAAGCAAGTCACCTATTTACATGAGCAGAGTTAGATGAACTGGATGAAATTACATCAAAACAAGCTGTTGGCTTCTTTCTTACACCTTGGCAGGCCAGAATTTTCTCTCCAGGCTTACATTCTCCTCCAGCAGCCACGGGTGGCTCCCAAGGTGACACAGAGTCCAGGATGTGCGCATCAGCACATGCAAAAAGTCTTTTCCTTTCCATCACCCCCAAGAGCTGCAGCAGGTTTGCCCCTGCCACAGTAGGATTTCCAAGATACTGGGAGGATTCCTGCAGCCCCACTGTCTCTGTCCCTTCTCATGCCCCACCCAACACACAGGACACCCCTACACCCAAGCTGAAAACACTCTCAAGAAAGGAGAAGTGTCTCCTATTTTTTTTTTCCCCCAGAGATGTCCCGCAGGGTGAGGAAACCAAACAGTGGCCAGCACTCCTTCCACGGATTTCCACGGGCTTTTTGATGTTTTGTCATGATTTCCTGGCTCCCCACAGGGAGGAAAGGGTGGTGTGTGCCTGGGCAGCACAAGGCACGTCTGCTCCGACCAGCACACAGCCTGGGAGCGTCATTGCTGTTAGAATATATTATTTGGTGTTCTGCGGGAACCTCCCTCTAGATCAGAACTGCTCACCCTGGAAGGGGAATTTCTTACCTCTGTTTGTTTGTTGAACACACCCAGCGGGGATTCCAGCCCCAGTGTATTTCGGAGTAGCCATAGACACCACTTGCCTGAAATGGGGAAGCAAAAGATGTGGGGGAAGAGGAGCCTGCAGACTCTATGACTCCAGTGCACTCAGGTAACAGCTCTTCTCCATTCATCCTTTAACTTTTGTTCTTAAAGTGCATCTACACCTGGCACTGGTAAGAGAATTTCTGCTAGAAAATTTGAGTGAAAGACTTGAATCTGAATGAAAAACTCTGACAATATGAACAATAATGCTCACAGTTTATCATTCTCTTTTGATTCCATCTCTTTTTGGGGGGGGGAGTGGCAGATCATCTTGTTTCAGTACCAGCTGTATATAATTGTCACTTATTAATTCACCAAAGAAAGTTGTGTTGAAACCTCAGTTTTATGCTAAAGTTTCCCTCAGCTTTCAATACCTCTGCTGTCATAACGTGTCTATATGTGTGTGTGTGTAAATAAGTTATTAAACCTCATTTTTCTCCATGTTGGAGCTGGATGAAAAACTGGAAGGCAAAGGTGCCACAGAACATGCTTGGCTTATCTAGATGCTTAAGTGTAGAGTTGTCTTTATTAATTTATTGCTAGAGGACAGTAATTGTCTGAACTGCATTTGTGAAAGGCTTCTCCAGAAATGAAGAATGGAGTAACAGTGGTAAGAGGAAAATGAGAGAACAGGGTTTCCCTTCTCCCACCACAAGGAAAATAAACATGAGAGAAGGGTACATCTTGTTTTGAAAACTTGAAGGAAAGAGCAAAATCTCAGCTGGGATTCCTTTTGCTAATAAAACATTATGATGTTATTGTTGCTGCTGTTGTTGCTGTCATTATGCCTGTAAAGCAAAAATGCCATCAAATGCTCTTGATAATCACTGGTACTGTTTATGAGATGACCAAAAAATAGAGTGACTGCCCTGAAATAAAATATTAGTGCTACTCTTGCTGAAGCACTTTGGGGTGGAGGTCAGTCAATGCCTGAGATGGTTTCCTGAGCACAGACCCCTCTGTACCTGGCCTGGGTGAGCTGACACTCCCCTCCCCAGGGTCATGCCCTGGATTGAATTATCCTCACCCAGCCTTACCTGGTGAAAATACAAATGTGTCCTTGATGCCTTCTAGTGGTGTGTTGCCTTTGGCACGGGCTCTGACCAATCATTTCTCTCTCAGGTATGTGTACCTGGGGCTGACTTTGGTCTTGGGCACGGTGTCCATTCTCTTCAGTGTTGCTGTCCTTTGGGTTCTCCGAAAAAAGTCTTCTCCACAAGATGAGACCCTCTCAGCCAACGGGGAGAGAGGCGCCTGTGGGACAAAGAGCAGAGCAGATAATTTTGTCAATAGTGACCAGTTAATTCAGTCAACTTACTGGCCAGAAAAGGAGACCAGACTTTAGGAGAACTGAGATCTCCACCGTGATTTTACCCAGTGAGTGGTGTTCCAGGCAAAAACCCATCATCAGTGAAGCAGTATCTTAGTAGCCACCCCGAAAATGTTCACCACCTTGCAATCTTCACCGTGAACCCCAAAAGCAAAGACCACCAATTTTTAGCACGTGAACAGCTCTAAAAACACTGCTCACCATTTTTTTCTGCCGAGTGGGAGGATTTCCTACAGCTGGGGAGTTGTGCCCTCACCGAGACATTGTTTTTGCGGCTGCCCCTCAGCTCCCTCCCTCCTCACGGAGCTGCTGGAGCCACTGCTGCCCCTGGGTCTCCTCCTGGGTGAGAGGGAGAGTGGGGAGGCTGCCGTGCAGCTCCCTCTGCCGTGGCACCAGCCAAGAGGAGCCGGGGCACCAAACCTGACTTGGCAGCCTGGGAGGTGGAGGGATCCCCGGCACGGGATCCTGCCAGCAGCAGGGCAGGAGGAAGGTGGTTTGCTGGAAGGAAAAATGAACCACGGGCTCTGGGCACCTGATGAATTCAATCCATGACACCTAGGATGGCAAGTGTTGTGGTTAGGAACCCGTTTTCCAGTAGCTTTGTTATAGCACAGCGATCAGCAGTAGAAGTTGTCGTTACAGAGACCACGAGTGTACCACCCAAAGGAATTTGGAATGAAAATAGAGCTTTTTTTTTTTAGATCTCCAGCAGTTTCTTGCTACTTGCTAGTACTCAGTGTACTAAATAATTCCATGCACTTTATGATGTAATTACAAAATTATATGATTTATATTTTAAAAAGCTATGACAAGACAGCTTGGGAAAAAATAAAATTAAAATTAATTAAAAGACCAGGTGACTTGGGGCTTTTCCTTTTAATTTATTGTATATTCTAGCTGAAGCTAAGACATTTTTGGGCTTTGTCAATATTTGATATTAATTATATTTGGGGTGGGCAGTGCAAAGGAGAGGTGTTTAATATGAAAAAAATCTCCAGAAAGCTTGCCCTGGAAAAGATAATGGTGGCACCACAGGGATATCCTTTAAAGCAACTGGAATTTTTGAGCACATGATGAAAGGTAGGCCTCATCCTTCACCACAATATTGGCACAGCAAACCCATATCACATCATTTGTGTCCCAGCAGTTCCTGTAGGTACCTGTGGGGTCCATGAGGAGGTACCCACATGGATAAGAGTGGGATTCACTGGGCTTTACCAATGATCAATGTTTGTCCTGTGCCATTAGGGACCTAGCTAATCCACTCAATAGCAACTCCAAGATGGTGCTTAAGCACCAAATATCTGCAGAAGGTAAGGCCTTAAATTGCTCCCTATTACTGGGGAGAATGCATTTGTCAGAGGAAGAACCAATGTCACCCAGAGGGGCCACATGGGTGAGTGTTTGGACAATGATCTGGAATATTGGAGACCCAGTCTCCTGTCCCAGATCTTTGTCCTCCCAGGTCAGTGTCCCCAGTGAGGTCCTGCACATCTGTGGCTGTTCACACTGGGTTCAATATCACTGGACATTGACCTAAACAAACATAATTAAAATAATCTGAAGGTTTATAAATATGGGACTAAGTCAAGAGTTGTGGTTGGGGTGAATCACAAAGATTGGAGTTCTCATCTCAGGTCTCATTCATATTACATCATAATAATAGCAAAAAATGTCAAACTGCACCTGCACTCGGGAGTAAGAACAATGCTTGGAGCCTTCCACAGCCCCCTGAGGAGGGCACTTCCCACAGAAATGAGCTGTCAGATCCCATGAGAGAAAGGAGGAACCCAGCTGAAGTGCACAATGAGATAAAAAAGGAGCGATATCTGCATTTCACTCCATGCTTGATGTATGTGTGTCAAAGCAGATGATTCCTACTTGGTGAATCAGTCCTGGCAAGGACACTGCTGCTCACCAGGAATGAAGCTGTCACAGGGGCAGCTCTGCACATGCCTGGCAGCAAGAGGGACAGGAAAATTCACTGATTTCACCTGGGAGAGAGAGAATTTTCTTCACAGTAGCTGGAAGAGTGCTGTGTTTTGGATTCTGCAGAAGAATGGTGTTGATAGCACACTGATGTTTTCATTGTTGCTGAGTTGTGTTCACCCTGAGGAATTTCCAGCTCCCCATACTCTGCCAGTGAAAAGCTGCACAAGAGGAGATAAACATTATTAATAATTATTAATAATCTAGCCCAAAGGCTGCTGCCTAGAGGGATCATAGACCTGACCCAGCCTGCTTGTCTTTTTTTGTGCCCTGGAGCATCACTAAGCAAGTGCTGCACGAGGCACTTCTTCATCCAGTGCTAATCAACCTCTAGAAGACAAAAAGTCAATAATGGCTGTAGAAATGATGAGGGGCAATTTAAATGCGGGGCCCTTTGATGGTGATTTAAAGTGGTCATTAAAAGGGCCTTATTTAAACAACATGTGGCTAATATCAGGAGGTCAGTTAGCCAACAGCTCGTCCCAGATTAATGCAGTTCATTGAATTTTGAAGAGAGTAAATAAGGAAAGGATTTAGTGGGGAGCACATTCTCACAGCTGGATGGTGACCAGGCCAGGAAGCTCTCTCATGGCTGTTGAGCATGGTAAGTTTGAAAGGTTTTTGTACACAACCAGGACACTATTCTTGATCCTGTGATGTTGGCACTTCTAAAATAAGGTGTGGAAAAACACAGACTTGCTTGAGTAAAAACCACCCAGTGGTAACATTATACAGCAAAAAATCTGTTTGTTTAACTGTGCTGACAGACTGTTTTCCAATGTCTGGAAATCAAGCACAATAAATTATAATAGAAATAAAATAATTTTTTGGGGGTTTTTTGTTTTTTTTTACTAGAACAACAGTCTTTGGATGTTTCTGACATCTGATAGATTTTTCTGTCAGGAAAAAATCAAGACTCGCCCATTCTTGTAAAAGATTTGCTCTAATGTAACAAGACAGATGAACTGTCTTGTCTTGGGATTTCACCTGAAGTCAGCATGGTTTTCGTTTCTGCTGTTCTGTGATGCAGCTCACATTTGGGTTGGCTGCTAAAAAGGTCTAACCACTCTCACCTGCCAATGATTTACACTAAATTCTTTGTCTGTAGTAACACTCCAATCCAAGCTGCTGACTAAGACTGAATGCAAAGAGAAGCTGTACAACCAGTATTAATAGCCACCCTTTGTATTTTAAGTAGAAAGAAGAAAAAAAAATATCATTAAAACAGCACATCATGGTCTACTTTTCCCCAGTTAGATGCATGATGAGAATCAATGAGGAAATTATCCAGTTATTTTGAAAGGCAAATGCTCCACTGAGCAGTGGAAGGGTAAATTCCCAAACACTGACTAGGATGAGGACAAGAGATCAGCTGTTTTTCTCTCTTGTTAGCCCAACAGCACCAAACAGAAACTGGACTCTCTGGGACAGGAGCACCAACGAGTCCTTTTCTATTGTGGAAAGGCTGTTTGCACCCTCTCAGGGTTCCTGTAGGATCTCAACTACAGGAGTATTTGCTTACACTTGCTGTACGCCATCTGTTTTGTTTAGTTTGTTAACAAGGAGTTAAATTTTAAAACACATCGATTTTCTGTATCTAGGGATTAGTGTCCTGAGAATAAGAAGGGCTCTAATCAAAGCTGCCCGCTCCAGCTGGCCTCTGCCTGGCCGGCAGCTCCCTGCTGCTGCTGCCTGGCCCCTGCCAGTTGTGCCTTGGCAGCCTCTTCTCCTGGTGGGATCTGCTGCCACCCTCTGCCTGGAGGAGCCTGCCACCAGCTCCTGTGCTAAAGGTGACTTTCTGTGGCTTTTGTAAGGCTTGCTTTTAACCTCAGCAGGATTCAGAAGTCACTGACATCCCAGTGCTCTTATTAAGGGGAGTTTTACTATCATAATTCCTTTTTTTATTTTTATTCCCTGCAAGTGTGTGTAATATGGAGGGGGGTCTTGGATGGAAAAAGAGATACATCTCTGGTTTTTTATTTGTGAGACCACAGTCTTTGATTTGACTTTGGTAGTTTCCCATTCTGGTAGTTTTAATCAACAGTTCTTGGTTCAAGAAGTCAGCTTTGATTGTGAATGCTTTCACAGACAGTTTGGACAGCAGCAGCCTGAAGATAGAAAAATTCTTCTCAACCATACTGAAAGCTAAGTACACAAGATATTTTATTCCTGGAAAGTTATAAATTAATGGTATATACAGGGCTAGGAAAAAATAGGGAGAAACTGATTTGTATTCACTTGTCAGAATGCTGAAAACATAGAAATACTGTTTCCTTTCTATGAAAAAGAAAATAGCACCTTTTTCTACAGGTTCCACTACTCCAAAGTAACAGAGTAATTGTAGCTCTGTCCCTTTCCAGATGCTTAGGATTAAAAAGGCCAAAACCCCACTTGGGTAGGTCTGCTAATCCATCTGAATACAGCCTGAAAATGAAACCTCGGGAAGGCAAAGCTCCACCACAAAACTTTGTACAACAGCAGGGAATAAATACTTCCCTTGACATAGTCAGAGTTGAAGGGTGGAGCTCTTTGAAGAAGGATGAGGACACAGGTGTTTGTGTGTCTGTGCCCCTGGTGCAACACCAGCAGCAGCAGTGGGCTCTGGCAGCCTGCAATAAAGAGCAATAAACGGGGGCCAAGATGCTTCTCTTGTGACTAGAAGTGGGTAGTTGGTGTTTTATGCCACAGCAGGACATGAAGGATCACTAACTCTGAAAAAAAAAGAGGCCCACATCTGTTACAGGAGCATGAATTTCCATCTCTTGCATGTGTTCAATGCTAAGTAATGCTCTGACTGTGGGGACAGCTCTCTTAGAAAAATTGCAGTGATGGCAACGTTAGTTGTTTTGGTTTTTTTTTTTTCTTTTTTCATTCAGTCTTAAATATAATGATGCAATCATAACCTAACACCATGGATTTTCTCTGCAATGGTGAATGAAGTCCCCCCTGATCACATCATTGATCACTTATTTATGGGAAGCTAAAAACTGTTCTGCACAAAAAGTCCCAACCAAAATGAATCAATAAAACAGCAGCAGAGCTTTATGGAAGATCATAGAGCAAGTTAACCTTGAAGCCATTGCAGGACAGGATGAACTGGTGATTTGGAGCAGTCAGCAGGGATTTATCAAGAGTACATCAAGGTCTGACTAACTGGTTGATTTCTATGAGGGAATGGCTGGTGATCTGGTGGCAGTGGTGGCAGGGAAGGGGGCAGGAGCTGCCAGGAATGGAATGTTTTGGTATAACACCCAGGCAGACAGCAGGCACATCTCACCTGCCTCAGGAATAACTCACCTTTTGAGCACAACTACTCCCAGGAATCAGGCAGAATGCACAGCAGGGGCACAACCAAATAAACCTGCTCAGGTTTCCTTGAACTCGGGCTGGAAGTGATAAAGGGCAGCTCCAAAGTACACATAGCCCTAATACACTTTCATATTTCACCTGCCTTTGCTGTTAATAGCAATAAACTGTAAATATGAGCAGTCTCCCAAGCATGAAGATGATTCTTGAGCACCCTCTTTGTTCCATATATCCAAGGCATTACCTTTTCTCTTCCTGCAAGTTCTTGGCTGGCTCTAACAGATCTGAGCTGAATGGATTTTAGCTACAGACTATCAAAATAAAACTTCATAACAAAATCCATTGGAAAGAGGAATATTTCTAAAGTTGGGACAACATGTTTTTAAACAACAAGCACGTGTGAACCATTATAATCTAGACAATTTCAGGAAAAAAAAAAAAAAGATGGTTCACAAGAATGTACAAAAGGAACACACTTGCACGTCTTCTTCCTAATTAACTTTTGACCTCTGTGGATAAACATGGATTTTGGGACCTTCAACAGAGGGCAGAACTGGGAGGAGACAAGGTTAAAACATTGGTTTGAGTTGGAAGTTAATGATTCTTCTACCATGTACCAGCAGAGCTGTGCTTAAGGAGAGAATTGTCAGACTTTTGAGCATTTGTGGGGTAGTATAACTGCTGTTGTTGTGGATGCAGAACCTAGGTAGGAACCTCTTCAATAATTCTTTCTGTTTGTGTTTAAAATGTTGCCATTGGTGTTTGCAGCTGTGGAACACGACCAGTGTATTTTCCAGCTGCATTTGCTGTAATTGGCAGCACTGGTGGGATTGTCACTGCTGTAGTGATGGCATTGTGCATTGTGTGTGTCTCTGAACTGTCACACTGTGTGCCTGGAGCAGTGGGCACTGGGGTCTGCACAGCTGTGACACTCATTCTTCATGTTAGTTAGAACTTCGAAGGTCTTGCTGGGGATGTATTTAAAAATCAGTAAGACAATTGGGTTAGCACTGCAGTTAGTGTAAATAATTCCATAAATGACTGGAGGAAATGTGGCTCTGGATTTGTGATTTGCTCTCCTACTGGGTGATGCCACAGTCAGCTGTGATGACAACCAGCCCAAAGACTCAGAGTGTCTTTGCTGGATTCTTAAAATTCCTCAGACACCAGTGTATTTTGATTTTGTAAGAGTCTACAAAACCTGCAGCACATTGTTGTCTTGACCTTTGTAAACCTGTTATTCATGTGGAGGTTTTTTTTAAGTTGATGTTATTATTCGTTATGATTTGCATATAATTAGGGGTTATAAAGCAAAGCTGAATTTTTTTTTACATCCAGTAAGAAACAGATCTACTGAACAGGCCCAGAGTCAGATCCCCTATCAGATCATGTCCCCTGAGGCTCTGAAAAAATCTGTCCTTTGCAAGGCTGCCTGCATTCACTCTGCAATTGAATTTCAAGTTGCTGCATGATTTCCCATGATGTTGTGGAAGCTGTCAGCTCCCAGCAACACAAACAATACACACTGATTATTAGTTGGGAGCCTTGATTTTCTCCCACCCAAAGTGGTTCTCAGAAGAGGTTGTACTGAGCATAAAATCAATTAATTTGTCAAATGTTCCAAAAAGTGAACTGAGTGTTAAATTTCATCTGTCTGTACCACTTAGAATCTTTCAGTGGATTTTTTTTGTTTGTTTTTTTGGAAAGAGGTTTGTTTTCTTCCCCTAGGAAGAAAGACAGGTTAATTTGTGGTTAGGCTGATTGACTACCTAAACAATACCAATTATTTACTTGCCTAATCATCTTTCTGCAAATGCAACTCTCTCAGATCACCTATTACAGAAGAGCAGCTTGTGCAGAAAATGGTAGTTTTAGAGAACTCATATTAGTGAAAGGGCACATTTGGTGCAGAAAGCTTCATACTTCTGCTTTCATACTTCACATTTTTAACCAGACCCTTGATTTATTAAACCTGAAAAAAAATGCTAATGAAAAAAAAATCTAAAATAATAGCTACTGTATCTTGTCATCAATTGTCAATTGACCTTTTATCTTTTTTTTTCTAATGCACTTGTGGCCTGGAATTTCCCCAGCCCTCATCTCTTCCATCTCCAGCTGATATCTGTGTAGGTCAGGGTCATCTGAGGGTGGGAGGAGATACTGCCACCAGATTCTATATTGTACCTTTAAAATCTCAAAAAAACCCCACCTCTCCAATGCTGTGACCTTCAATGATATGCTCCCCCAGCATATTCTTGTAGTCATCAGTGTATCACAATCACAAGGAGAAGTTTGTATCTTCAGGTTAAACAAAGGTGAATTTCAGAGGACCAGCTGCTCAAAAGTGTTTGTGTACTAGCTTTTCCTGAGCACCAGGAATTTTCTTTCATAACATTTTTGTTCAGAGCTGTGCAGTCTTGGAGAAATCCTTTCTCTGCTTCTTGTTCCTATCTGTGTGAGTAGCCAAGGGGAAGGAGAAGCCAATTTTTTTTGTCCTGGTACGTGTGCTGACCCAGCCTTAGAGCAGAGGCACAAAAGAGTTTGGGAAGTAGATATTAGCAGTGGGGAAGCAGATGGACGCTTTCCAGCATTGGGAAAGTTCATCCAACTTTTTTCAGCTGCATTCAAGCATATAAAACCTCTCTTTGTGTGATTTGTTCCCCCTCTCTCTCTTTTTCGCCCTTTTCTCAAATGAGGAGAGAATTGTGAAAGGTGAAACAAATCAGATCATGTGAGCTGTGATTTCTGAGTTCTGATTTGAGGGCACTAATTTCACTACTCTAATAGAATATGCAATACTCTTATCTGCAGATCTGAACATGGCTTGTTTCAAGTGACCCATTTTTTCCTGAGGGGCTCTGCAGTGGCTTCTGGATCGTCCTTGAGAAATCTGTTCTGATTGTAGTGGGAGTTGCACAAACAGGCAAGTGTTTTCATTCTTTAAATAAACTTTGCAAGCAGATATATGGACTTCCTTTACAGCTTTTCTCTGAAGTGTCCTTTTTAGTTGTTATCCATCTCTCAGATACAGAGTTTTAAAAAGCTGAGGGAAAAAAATTAAACATTGAACTATTCATTGCAATAAACCAAAATATAACTTGATAACAAAACGAGGCTTTCAACACTAAGACATTATGATGGGTCAAAGGATATATCATTGGAACCTGGGGGGAACCTGGGGGAACTGGAGCAGTTCTGCTGAACTGCTGAGCTGCAGATCATTTCAAGCATCTGGGCATACAGACAGCACTCTACAAACAGAAAGAGACCAGGGATACCCTGCATATTATTGCAAGCAGAAAAAAACAAGTAATATCCTTACAGTTAGGTGAAATAGTAAATTCTTTTGTCACTCAGAATTGTTTCCAACAAGGCAGTGTAAAGGAATAAATTGGATGGCACAATGTTGCTGCAGATTTTACCAATCAAGGACTGAGTTTTAAGCCACATGGCCTGCAAATTTAGAGTTTCCTGGGACTCTCTGTGCTTCAGCACTACTGCCTCGTTGACCTTTGTAGTTTTGTTTTTGTCTCTTACTCCTCTATCAAAACTGCCTTTTTAGCATTAAAAACAGGACAAGGTAGAAAGGGGGGTGCTCATGTCTCTTAAAAAAATACTGTCAAAACCAGATACTTCTGAATTTAAACAAATACACGCTTTGAAACGTGCCAGTCATTGAGCCAAAGTGTTTTAAGTAGAAAGGTTCAGTTTCAACAGCTCAGCATTTCCCTGTAATTAGTTTCACCAGATTCATCAGAGATGTCCTTAAGCAACTCTATTTTGGCATATGTATTTGGTATTTATTACTGTTTTCTCTTGAGTTCAGGTCACTCAGTAAAGAAACCAGTCATGACAGTGGAAACCAAACCCAGCAACGTCAATGACTCAAATCAGGAAGCAGAACCTGACCAGCTTTTGGATGATGAAGGAAACAAAAACCCCTCAGGCAAAAAGACTTCCTCTTGCACTGGATTGAAGGTTTGGTGCCTTAGCAGTATCACCACAAATTACCATTGTTATAAGAAATGTTCAAGATGTGATATGACAAATCTCTTCAGGTCCAGGGGACAGTCAAATCTTATCTTTTTTCCTAAAAAAATAAAAATTCATGATCTACCATATTTACTCAAAAGTTACTTGTAGGTGGATCCCCTTATTGGTCATGTGGAAGACTTGAACCAGCCTCAGTTAGGTGCCTACATGCACTTGTCTGGAGGTTGCTGTCACCACCAGTCTTGTAGGGTCAAAATAAGGTGAGGTGAACCACATTTCATCAAATGTTTTGTGAGGTTGACCTGAGGATTGAATTTTAAAACCCAAACAACCCCAGTAATTTTTTGTTTGTGTTTTCATGCTTATCAGCAGCTTGAGATTTCAGCCAAACCCTCTGAGAGTACTGCTGGCATAAAGCACAAAGGGTGATTCTCAGAATTTTTGCCAGTCAAGCTCAGGAAATACAGAACATATCAGGACAAACCCCACACTTGGAAGATTTTTCTGTTCATTCCTGACAAAAAGAGTAAATACACCAATTTTCAAGCTTTTGCTTCCTGGATTGGCTTCATTTCTTACAGTAGATACCATTGCAATGTTTAAACCTATATTTACTTTGTTTATTTACCCAAGTTTCTGTTGTTTTAGAACTCTTGCCCAGTGAGCAACAAGTCTATTTGGTTTTTAGACTGTGTGGAAATCACTGGATAATATTTAAACAAACTTAAATATTTTACCAAATAAATCTTTATTTGCAAATGCCACAATGTGTGTTGGTGGAAGCAACAGTCAAACTACAAAAGACTATTAAGCTTTTCCTTGTGAGATTTATGGCACACAAGCAACATTTCAAAATATATCATATGACACAGAGATGAACTCAATCAGTTAGTACCACATTCCTCATACTGATGTATCATAAAAACTTGCTTTTAATAAAAGCAAGCAAAATAAAGCAAGCAAAATAAAAGCCTTTATTTTGATGCCACATGATTGAGTTAGAAGTTATGAATTGGCATATATATATGAATATGGGACATGTGACCCAAGCAAAAGGTAATTTGGGTTCAGATTAACTTTGCAACTCCAATTTGTGTAACAAATATATGTGTTGTGGTTTTTGTTTGCTAATTTGACATTTTATTAATTTGAGATTTTTTTTTCTTGGTTAACGCACTAATTAGTGTTGTGGGTTTTGGTGTTGGTTACTTACTAAGGCACTTCCTGCTGTGAGACAGGATTAGGAGAAAGGTAAAGCAGGTTCAAAATTTTAAAAGGGTATAAAGAAAATTTTATTAATATTAATTAACAGGAAAAAAAAAAAGTAGGAATCAGAACAAACTATTTAGAACACTTCTTTTGGTGATTGCTCCACACCATTTTAAATACTTTTGACCCCTCTGTGACTGGTCTGCCTGACTCTCCCTCCCGTTCCCTGTCTGAACCTTTCCCCAGGTGTTTCTGGCTGCTCTGTCGTTCAGCTACTTCAGCAAAGCCTTGTCTGGTACGATCATGAAGAGCTCCATCACCCAGATCGAGCGCAGGTTTGACCTGACCTCCTCCACCGCCGGGCTCGTCGACGGCAGCTTCGAGATGGGTGAGGGACATCCCTCAACCTGCCCACAAAACTGCCCAGAGAAACAGCAGGCAGCAGCTGGCACTAATTCTGCTTCCTTTCCTTGCAGGCAACTTGCTGGTGATTGCATTTGTGAGTTATTTTGGAGCTAAGCTTCACAGGCCCAGAGTAATAGCTGTGGGGTGCTTTACCATGGCTTTGGGGTGCTTTTTATCAGCCATGCCCCATTTCTTCATGGGATAGTAAGTACTAATCATGGTAAATTTGGGCAGCCTGACACTGGAGTTGCATTGTGCTTTCTGGTTTTTAAATGAAACTTGGTGTGTATTTAGCCTTAGACTTCCAAAGGCCTGTAGAACCTCCCTTCCAAGTGCAGTGACACACACATCTCACTGTTGTGGTGGTGAATGTTCATTTAAAAAATACAGCTCTTCTGAAGTGAGAGTTCCACTCCTCAAAAAAATGAGAAAATTACAGTGCTTTGGTTTCCATTCTGGCTTGTTCAGAAAGGAGGCAAAGAAATAAATGATGCTAGAGCCTGCAGGTGGATGAGTGCTGGCAGAACCCATACCAGGTTCTCCTGTTCCAAATGCACATGCCTGGTTAAACTGATTTTTGGTGTCTGGTTAATTTTTATTCACCTTCTCCAGGCTCAGGGAATTACTGAATTATGCTTATATGTGGTAATGTTTCTAGCCATGGCTTGAGCACAGGGATGCCAAACAGAGTAAGACACATTTCTGTTGATTTCTTAAATATATTAGAAAAATTTTAGGTGTACTACTGCAAAAAGAAAACTGAGGAATGCTTTCTTTCATGCTAGTGGATCTCACACTAGAACCAGACTTTTCATCAGTTTTTCACTCTTTAAGACAGACCATGCATCATACTCATCTGCACTGGGCAACTCATGAACCTGAGCATTTCTAGGGGAACTGCTCTACACTGTGTCTCCCGATGACTGCTCTTTGTTTCAACCTGAAAAATAAGCCTGCCTGGTCTAACAGAGCCAGAGCAATTCCTTGGAGCAGAATGTGTGCTTTACCATGTTGTTCTGCTAAAGCTAATTGTACTTTGCCCCTCAGCAGCACTCCTTTCTGGGAAAGGGATCACATTGAAGCAGCTGAACAGACCAAACACATATCTAAGATGGAAAGGGGACCTTTGCTCAAACTCAAGACATTCATCTTTTTCTCCTTGGCTGTGGGGTCAACACAAGGAGCTCACTTAGACCTGACCCTAAATTTAGACACCCAAAATTCAATCCTATCTGAAATACCTTCACGAGCCCTTTTGAATTTTCCAGCTTAAAACATCATGCCTTCCAGACAGAGAATTCTAAGTTTTATTTGTTCTTAATTTTAATATTTTAATTTTCTAAGACGTTCCTAAATAATCTCATTTGCTCCTTCAGTAGCCCTTTGAATTGATATTTAATCAAAGATACCTTTCTCTTTAGGGGAGCAGCAGCCAAGGTGGTGCCAGCCCTACCACACTGGTGCTCCCCTAGTGAGCACTGCTTCTAAACCTCCTCTTGTGTGTTTGCAGCTATAAGTATGAGACAACATCACACACAGCTGCTTCAGCCAACTTGACTTCCAGCAGAAATCCCTGTTCCCCACATCAGGAGGTGAATGGCACTGTCCTGGAAGTCTCACGATCAGGTGCTGTAAATGAAAGTACAAATTATGGGAGTTTGTTTTATCCTTGGTTGCAAGGACTCAGTCACCCAGGACCTGGAGCTGGGGGTTGGAAGAACTAGTGTGGCAGGACATGAAAGTGCATGGAGTTTAACAGAAATGGAGATTCCTATTATCCTCCTTACAATATGGAATACAGCTGGTTTATGTGTTGCTGGTATGGGGCACAGGTAGAGAATGAGCCAAGCTCTGCACCAGAAACCATCTCAAACTTCTCACATTAAAGATACATGATGTATGCCGGGTAATATATTTATGAAAATATCAGTAAGTTATTTTTATAATGAGCATTTTTTTTCTGATGGGTGATACTTACCTGTGCTTTCAGAAATCAAATGCAGTGGAGGAGGAAGAATGTGTTATTAAAAGTTATAATGGGATTGACAGCCTTTCATTTATCTTCTATAAGGAAATGTTCTCAACACCTCGATTTCTGATCTATAATCATTTCACGTGCTAGATTTCCTGTGGTTTTTCCCTGCTTCCCATTCAAATATTTCATGGCAAAGGTGTAAACTCTCCTCTGCAGGCTGTGAGAAGGAGCCATCCTCGTATATGTGGGTGTATATCTTACTGGGGAACCTGTTACGTGGCATTGGTGAGACACCAATAACACCCCTGGGCATCTCCTACCTCGATGATTTTGCTAAAGAAGAGAATGTTCCTGTGTATGTAGGTAATCCCACCTTGAGGTAAACTCAGACATTCCTAGTCTAAGAGGTCGACCACCCTCTGCAGAAGACAGCATTCAGCCACCAGAGGGTACTAGCTTCTGCTTCATTGTATTTGCAGCCTGTTTGCACACAATAGCCATGTTTGGCCCCATGTTTGGCTTCCTGCTGGGATCTCTATGTGCAAAACTCTACGTGGATGTTGGGTTTGTGGATCCAGGTGAGCAAAACAGAGGAAAAGTGAAAGTAAGCTGATACTTGTTCATAAGAATGTCCTACAAACAGTTGCCTATGTTTGCACTATATTAATTATATTAATACATGTTATATTTGAATTATATTTGTTTAATTATTTTTGTTGTAGAATTTATTGCAATTTTACTGAATTACTGAAAGCTTTTAGATTAAAGGCCGAGTTAGACTGGGAGCATATTTTAGATCTGTGCTTTAATCTTAAAGGATTGTAATACACACTTACCTCGAAGCATTAGTACCAAGAACTCTCACAGAACCAAGATTTTTTTCTGAACTGGAATTTTAACAAAAAGATTCTGCTAGTACAGCAGCTTTACAGTTTGTGGGAGTCACCCACCCTTTCCACGGAGTATTTTACATTATTTACGTTTCACATCGTTTTTGCAGCACAATGTACACTTTTTCTCAGCCCTTGCTTATTCAGATGAAATGAAAACACGTGTATGTATTCACATCTGCAAATGCCAGAGGGGACACAGCAATCCCTGTAAGTGGTAGCTCTAGTCCTTCATCCTGTTCCTTTTCATTGATCTTGTTTTTCTAGCAGGACAGGGAAGTTTTCAGATCTTCAGAATCCTGTAGTTAGATAGAACTATTTTGTCTTTGCCCTTTTTTAAACCACTGTTTGATTTTATTTGAGAGTAAAGACAGCGAGCCAATTCCAGTCATGCTAGATTCCAGTCAAACTAGATTTGTTGCTGCAAGTCAGACACTGTAAAATGTAGCTGTCACAGCAGAAAAAGATTAGGAAGGTTCAGCTTCTTCACTGGGGTAATTTGTGCCCGTTTCCCTCATTTCTAGGGAGCATCACTATCACCCCCCAGGATTCCCGCTGGGTGGGTGCCTGGTGGCTTGGCTTTTTAATAGGTGGAGCAGCCAGTTTCCTATCTGCTATTCCATTCTGCTTCCTGCCAAAGAGTCTGAAAAAGCCAGAGGAAGGCAATAAGGACAAAACTTCACGTGGTCTCTTGGAAAACACGGGTGCCGTGGGGAATAAACTTTCTCCTGGAAGAACTAAGCCAAGGAAGTGGTCAGTAATGCTGAAAGGCAAGTGTTAATCATGTTGTGTAAATGCAAAGCAGCATGTATAAATGTATATATGTGTGTATATATATATATATGTATAAATGAAAAGCAACAGATACAGGACCGGTAGGAAATGTAACAGTTCTGCAAAATATTTTGCCTCTCCTGCACTTCCATCTAAACCAGGCAGCTATCCCCAGGAAAGGAAAGGTCTACCAAAAGTTATTGGAAGTGAAAGGGCTTGTTCAGGACTCTGAGGTTCTGCATGCATCACCTGAAATAAATCATCACCTGAGTGGCACGTCCCTCTAAGATTTTGCACTGGAAGAAATTTGAACAGTGGAAAAGTGTTCTTGTATCTGAACCTAAAGAAAAATGTTCAAAGGTTCCTTTTGCAATGTGGAAAGAAAAATTATTCATTTGAGAGTTCATGGAGACTCTGAAGTGCATTGGTGCCTGATGAAAATACATCAGTCTTGAGTAGCTCTGGTTGTGCAGTCCTTAGGCCAAAAACAGGGGGGGAAATGTGATGGGAAGAAGTGGCTTTGCTTCATCTGTCAGATTTTTTGTTCAGATCCCAGTGGAAGACACTGGACAGCTCCACCAAGGCAGCTCTCACTTAGCCTTGAGGCTGTGATAGTATTAATGCAAGCTGAACAAAGTCTGTGCTGTGTGGAGCCCCTTAGTCTTCATGTGCATATCTCATGAGAGCAGCCAGGCCTTAACCTGTACTTCTGTCTTCTTTTAGGATTCTCTTCCTTTATCTCAGCCTCTGGTGTTTTTCAAGAACCTGATTTTGCTTTCAGATACCCTCATGCAAATGGAGATCAGTACAGCTTGCACTTGGACAGCTGAGAGCAGGACCTTGCCCTAAGTTTTGCAGTAATTATGCCATGCATCTTTCAATGCCAACTCCTATGTCCCTTTCTTTCAGATTTCTATAACTCCCTGAGAAAAGTGTTGGGTAATCGAATGTACTTTACATTTTTGTGTTGCTCACTGTTACAGTTCAGTAGTTTTATTGGTTTCGTGACTTACAAACCAAAGTACATGGAACAGCAGTATGGACAATCTACATCCAAATCCAACTTTCTGATAGGTGAGTCCCACCGTGCAAGGACTGCTTGTGCTGGCAGCAGGGCATGGGGAGAGGTGTGGGGGGCTTTATCTGGGGCTGAATTCCATGCAGAACACGTTGAGGTAAATGGTGGTCTGACCTGAACCTGAATTATAAAAAATACAGGGTTTGTGCCTATGGGACCATAAGAAATTTTTAAGTTATATTACATTACATAGCATTTATATTATATTTATAGGAAGGGCACCCCCAAATATGCAATGAGTGTGGTGTGGAGGTTTTAGTTGCTGAAACATCTGGCAAGTTCCTTGCAATGGAAGTGGGTTTGGAGGGTTAGGCACTTCACAAACAGCATGTGCAGCCCAGGGGTTGGACTGAACACAGACCTTCCTAAAGTCACAACAGACCAGGAACAAAAAACTAAGGACAGACTTTGGCTCTTAGGACTATAATGATTCTTTAATTCTAACGTTTACCTTCTGTGATCTCTTTCAGGAGTGACATCCTTACCTCCTGTAGGTCTTGGAATTTTCCTAGGAGGGCTTATTATGAAAAAGTATAAAATGGGCATCATCGGAGCCACAAAGTTTGGATTTGCCATGTCATTTTTGTCCTATGCCATCGGTTTGTTGCACTTTTTTGTTGGCTGTGATAACCACATGGTGGCAGGAATGACAGTGTCCTATGAGGGGTGAGTATAAAATGGAAAAGATTGTGGTTTTCTCCATATTTGTCAAAAAATGACATCAAGGCTTAAGGAGAAACATGCTTTGGCAATGCTTGAGGGAAAGTGAACACTGCCACGTGTCTTTGGGGCAGTTTTGTTGGTCAGCAGTGTCAGCCTGACAAAGCCCAGCGCTGGTTAAAGATTAATTAGGAATTGCATCATTAGCAAGGTAGGCTGCTTGGCTGGGGGAGGGTGGGAGTGCTGCTGTGCAATGTTTTCAGCAGGAATGTGAATGGTGGACCAGGGAATATGCTTAGGAAGCACTGGGATGAAAAAATGGCCAGCACATAAGTTTGATTTACCTAGAAAGGAGANTATATATATATATATATGTATAAATGTATAAATGAAAAGCAACAGACACAGCACACATAGGAAATGTAACAGTTCTGCAAAATATTTTGCCTCTCCTGCACTTCCATCTAAACCAGGCAGCTATCCCCAGGAAAGGAAAGGTCTACCAAAAGTTATTGGAAGTGAAAGGGCTTGTTCAGGACTCTGAGGTTCTCCATGCATCACCTGAAATAAATCATCACCTGAGTGGCACGTCCCTCTAAGATTTTGCACTGGAAGAAATTTGGAAAAGTTTTTCTGTATCTGAACCTAAAGAAAATGTTCAAAGGCTCCTTTTGCAATATGGAAAGAAAAGTTATTCATTTGAGAGAGTTCATGGAGACTCTGAAGTGCATTGGTGCCTGATTAAAATACATCAGTCTTGAGTAGCTCTGGTTGTGCAGTCCTTAGGCCAAAAACAGGGGGGGAAATGTGATGGGAAGAAGTGGCTTTGCTTCATCTGTCAGATTTTTTGTTCAGATCCCAGTGGAAGACACTGGACAGCTCCACCAAGGCAGCTCTCACTTAGCCTTGAAGCTGTGATAGTATTAATGCAAGCTGAACAAAGTCTGTGCTGTGTGGAGCCCCTTAGTCTTCATGTGCATATCTCATGAGAGCAGCCAGGCCTTAACCTGTACTTCTGTCTTCTTTTAGGATTCTCTTCCTTTATCTCAGCCTCTGGTGTTTTTCAAGAACCTGATTTTGCTTTCAGATACCCTCATGCAAATGGAGATCAGTACAGCTTGCACTTGGACAGCTGAGAGCAGGACCTTGCCCTAAGTTTTGCAGTAATTATGCCATGCATCTTTCAATGCCAACTCCTATGTCCCTTTCTTTCAGATTTCTATAACTCCCTGAGAAAAGTGTTGGGTAATCGAATGTACTTTACATTTTTGTGTTGCTCACTGTTACAGTTCAGTAGTTTTATTGGTTTCGTGACTTACAAACCAAAGTACATGGAACAGCAGTATGGACAATCTACATCCAAATCCAACTTTCTGATAGGTGAGTCCCACCGTGCAAGGACTGCTTGTGCTGGCAGCAGGGCATGGGGAGAGGTGTGGGGGGCTTTATCTGGGGCTGAATTCCATGCAGAACACGTTGAGGTAAATGGTGGTCTGACCCGAACCTGAATTATAAAAAATACAGGGTTTGTGCCTATGGGACCATAAGAAATTTTTAAGTTATATTACATTACATTGCATTTATATTATATTTATAGGAAGGGCACCCCCAAATATGCAATGAGTGTGGTGTGGAGGTTTTAGTTGCTGAAACATCTGGCAAGTTCCTTGCAATGGAAGTGGGTTTGGAGGGTTAGGCACTTCACAAACAGCATGTGCAGCCCAGGGGTTGGGCTGAACACAGACCTTCCTAAAGTCACAACAGACCAGGAACAAAAAACTAAGGACAGACTTTGGCTCTTAGGACTATAATGATTCTTTAATTCTAACGTTTACCTTCTGTAATCTCTTTCAGGAGTGACATCCTTACCTCCTGTAGGTCTTGGAATTTTCCTAGGAGGGCTTATTATGAAAAAGTATAAAATGGGCATCATCGGAGCCACAAAGTTTGGATTTGCCATGTCATTTTTGTCCTATGCCATCGGTTTGTTGCACTTTTTTGTTGGCTGTGATAACCACATGGTGGCAGGAATGACAGTGTCCTATGAGGGGTGAGTATAAAATGGAAAAGATTGTGGTTTTCTCCATATTTGTCAAAAAATGACATCAAGGCTTAAGGAGAAACATGCTTTGGCAATGCTTGAGGGAAAGTGAACACTGCCACGTGTCTTTGGGGCAGTTTTGTTGGTCAGCAGTGTCAGCCTGACAAAGCCCAGCGCTGGTTAAAGATTAATTAGGAATTGCATCATTAGCAAGGTAGGCTGCTTGGCTGGGGGAGGGTGGGAGTGCTGCTGTGCAATGTTTTCAGCAGGAATGTGAATGGTGGACCAGGGAATATGCTTAGGAAGCACTGGGATGAAAAAATGGCCAGCACATAAGTTTGATTTACCTAGAAAGGAGACGATGAGTGAAGATGTGTCTTTTTGCTCAACACACAAAGGATCTCTGAAAGCAAAAGATAGTACTGCATTCTTCATGTCCTTGATAAAAAGTCAGGCTAGGCTTTAACAGAGGGGTATTTTTTAACTTCAGAGACCAGGAGATCTGGTTCCTGTCACTGGTGCATTTTTACCAACCATTACAGATATACTTGATAAAACTGTGATAACTCTCGCTAGCTCTAAATTCAGTTAGGGGGGGAGTCCAAGTAACCTCTCCCTCCTTTCTCTTTTCTGTCTACACCTGTAAAATCAGTAGCAATGTTTTAATTTGTTTTAAAACTCCCTACAGTCTAGTAGTGGCTTTAATATCAGTGCAAGTAGGATGGAATCTCAAATAGACCAGTAGAGATGTAGAAACTCAGCTGTGAAAACATGTCCTGGGCATGTGAGGTGGGTTCCAGAACAGCAGCACTGTCACACAGAAGGGACTTCACTGACTCCAGCACTGAATTAAAAATTCCTTGCACTTGTCTGAACTTAACTTCCAAGCAACCCCATCCTGTACCACAACAACTCCTTACTTTCGGAATGCAACTCCCACTGCAAGTGTGCCTCCAGCGTCTGGGACCCTGTGTGTGGAGCCAACGGGATCACCTACGTTTCAGCATGCCTGGCTGGCTGTGACGCTTCCGTGGGACATGGCAAGAACACAGTAAGGCCCTGCTTTGCTTTCCAAGGTTTCCTACCAGCTTATTTTCCATGTAACACCAGGGCTTTAGTAGGATAATATACAGGACCGGAACCAAAGTCACTGGGGACTAGTCAGTGAGGTATTTTTGATTTCTGGCTATAAGCAGCACAGAAAAGAGCGATTTCTCTTGAGTTATTGCACATTAAGCAAAAAGCCCTAGCTCCTTGTTCTAGATATTAATTTTGTCTTTTGTATGTTCAGCACAAGAGGAGGAAAAACACAAATCAAATTGGTTTCATGTTGCCTGAAGGTTGTCCACAGGCTTCGCCTTTCATAAGTATCATTTTGGGTTTACCTAACAGCTGAAATACACTAAGATGGAGTTGTATCTCCCCTGCTACTGACCATTAATATTTAAGTATGAAAAATGGGTTAAGGAAAGGCAGCTTGTTTCCTCCACGTGAGATTTTGGGATGTCAGGAAACTGCTTGTTTTTGTGGGTGACAGATTTTTGCTTGGCACAGAGTGCTGGAGATAATTCCCAGAGTCCCAGAGGCAGAGCTCCAGTCCATGGATGTAAACCTTCATTGGGCTGTGCCTTTTGCATGTTTCCCGATGCCAGGTGATCACAACAGGAAATAAATGCTTTGGAGCCATCTCTTTACTCTGTTTTCTCTCCAACAATCCCCATTTCATGAGCAGTGTCCTACCAAACCTGTTTTGTGTCTTCCAGGTCTTCCATAACTGCAGATGCCTCGAAATCAACAGTTCATGGGCAGGGAACAATTCTGCCACCTTGGGGCAATGTCCAAAAAGTGATGATTGTTCGATGAGGTTCATTTATTACACAGTAATACAAGTCATAGGTGGCTTCTGCTACGCCCTGGGAGCCACTCCTTCCTACATGAT
This sequence comes from Chloropsis cyanopogon, assembly GCA_013400585.1. Lineage (NCBI taxonomy): Eukaryota > Metazoa > Chordata > Aves > Passeriformes > Irenidae > Chloropsis > Chloropsis cyanopogon. Next base: position 3,681 of record WEZZ01024787.1, on the reverse strand, counting down.
CATGTTTAGGTGAGTACAGCTGGCTGTTTGCCAAAGGCTTTCTAGGGACTATTTCAAACTCATGTTTGTTTATTTACCTTTAGGAAAAAAAAGGATTTTCTTGCTCATCAGGAGCTGTAGTGGTAGGACAAGGAGTAATGGGTTCAAACTGAAAGAGGGGAACCCATTAGATTAGAAACGCCTTAGGTTAGAAGAAATTCCTCTCTGTGAGGGTGGGCAGACCCTGGCACAGGTGCCCAGAGCAGCTGTGGCTGCCCCTGGATCCCTGGAAGTGTCCAAGGCCAGGCTGGACAGGGCTTGGAATGACCTGGGATAGTGGAAGGTGCCCCTGCCCATGGCATGGTTTTGGAACAAGACAATCTTTAATGTTCCTTCCAAACCAAACCATTTTGTGATTCCACGGTTCTGTAAATCAGGTTTTCCAGATCATGTCCATTTTTCTGCGTGGATTTTGTAAATGCCATGCATTTGCCAGGAATTCTGGATGTGCAAGGAGATGGCAGAGGCTGGAGATACAATCAATTCAAGACCAGTGCCCATTTCTGATGCCTGGAGTGCAGTTCCCCACGAAACAGATGAGCCAGGAGGCTTTGTGCTGTCCAGGATGTGTCCTTGTACAGAGGAATTTTGTTCAAGCACACAAAGATGCTGCACTAACCCTGCTACCTTTTGTCTTAGGGCAATAGGATATTTCCCATTAAATATCCCATCAGGTGAGGGAAATGTATGCCCAAGAGTGAAGGCAGTTGGAGAGCTCATTTCCAAAAGGTCAGGATAGACTCTTTAAAACTCCAACTCCTTCATTATGCATAGGGAATGGACTTGCCAGGAGCTATTTGATGAAAATCAGCAGATTAATTCACCTTTTTTACACCACTTTACACACTTCAGCAGATGAAGGAAGCACTTTTCTTCCAAATTTTGGCTTTCCATCAACAAGAGTATTAAATTTGGGTTATTTAACAGCATTTAACAGGCATGTCTGAGCACTAAATAGACCAACACTTCTTACTTATCCCTCTTTTTTCCAGATGTGTCCAGCCAGAGTTGAAAGCTCTTGCAGTTGGTCTGTTCACACTGGTTATGAGAATGCTGGGTAAGAGAAATCCCTGCAGAGCCCAATCCACCTTGTGCTGCTCTTGAAGCCTGTGACCACCACTAAGGAAATACAAAGCTGATTTCTAAGAAGCTGTCCTTTCCTGTGAAACCCTGAAATCCCATTTTCTGCTTGTCTCCTTGCAGCTGGGATCCCAGCACCAGTTTATTTCGGTGCAGCCATCGACAGGACCTGCTTGAAATGGGGGAGCACCAGCTGTGGGAAGCGAGGGGCTTGCAGGCTCTATGACTCCCATGCAATCAGGTAAGGCAAATTAGGGCACAAAAACCCTCTCTTGTGGAAAAACACACTTGGTTCTCTTACCCTGTGGTGTGAGATCCAAAACTGTGGTCAGATATTAACTCTGGGCTCAGCTTTAAGTCGGTCCAGAACTCCTGAAATTGAAAAATCTCAAGATCAAATGTTAGGCTCTCAATTTTTAGTCGGCTTTTGTCTTGTACAAAAGAAATTTAATATCCATCACAAAGATTTCTGGAATGAATTGTGTATTTTTAATATACTTAGAGCCAATTAAAAACACCTCAGACTTTAGGACTTTGCATAAAGACGAAAGTTACCTAAATTTACCTTATTTGCAGGTAGTTTGTTCACACTGGCAAGAATATTGCACTCGGGTGCGATCCCTTTCAAATTGTCCTCTAAAATAAATGCCCCAAGAAGCCCCACAAGAAAACTAAAAAACCCCTGTCTCTAACCAAATAAAAACCCCCATTCTTTAACACTCTATTGAAATATTTTTAATATTTATATTTGTCATATTTACTCATAAAGAGTAACCAGTACTCTATAGAATTAACTAAAAAAAGCCCCCAAACTAATTGACGATATAAAAAACCCTAAGCTGCTAAAAAATAAAAGAATCACTATCCAAATAAAAAAAAACTACCTAAAAAAAAATCCACCATATAAATATCCGCGTTCCCAAAAACAAAACTAATAAAAAACAACAACCAAATAAATCAAAGTGCAAAAATAAAAATGTAACACATAAACTTAAATTCACAGCAACAATAAAACGATTCCTAACTCAATAAAATCCCCTGAAAACCCTTCCCCAAAACTTCCCCTAAATCCCC
>WEZZ01024786.1:955-12106 GCA_013400585.1 Chloropsis cyanopogon | reverse complement strand
GTCTGCTCCCTTCTGTCCCCAAGAAACCAGCCTTTTAATCCAGTTTTCAGTACTGATTTCTATCTTTCCTAACAGCTGAGGATATATTTGTTTGTTTTGGAGAGTCTTTTGAGTTTATGTATGAGGGGAGGGAGTTAAAATTTAATTTTCTCTGCCTCTAACCCTATAATCTGTTTCTGACATATGTCCATGCGGGGCTTGAGCTGAGCTCTCTTATAGCTGTTCAGCGAATTATTATCCCATGATTACCAGTGAGCACAAAGTTTGTATTAGTAAAATATTATAGGTCACAGTTCTAAAAAGGCTGAATGGCATCACTTAAGTGGTATAGACAACATATTTATCAATATCTATGTTATCTCCCAAACCTGAATGTCCACCACCACATGCGTAGTAAAAGACAAACCAACGGCTAAATGAAACACTTTAATCTGTCTGTATTATTTAATGTCTGGAGAAGCTTTTAGAAATGTAACCTGTCCTGCTCATTTAAAAAATGCCCACTTATTAACAACAGATATATTCCCTATCAGAATGAAATTCAGTCTCCTTGTAGAAACAAAATATGAGAGAATTTTGCTCCTAATCTTTGTATGCCATTCAGAAAAAAAAATGCCTTCATACTGATACTCAGAACAACTAATTTTCATTTTTTTTACTACAGATTGTACGCTGTAATCCAGACTGAAGTTTACTTTTGCAGTCAAATACAAGAAGTGTAATTGCTCTGAGAGTTATATACAACTAAATTAGAGGTATACACCAATAAAAGCTTCATAAAAGCATATTTCAAAAAATTCAGAAATTTTCCCCTTAGAGGAGCAACTTGCATTGCATCTTGAGCTATGCTTACCACTTGATGAGAACAAAACCAAGAGGAATTTATGCAAAGCAACACGGACTGGCTCTATATGCCAAATGGCACAGTTTAAAATGCATATGTGCTACAGGCACACTGCAGCAGACTCTAAGCTGCATCAGCTGATCATGCATAAACAGGAACCACAGTAAGCAGCTGCTGTCAGTCCTAAACAATAGCATTTTGAGCAGTTTATTTAACTGAACTAATTCTAGAGAGACAACAGGTTTCTTCCTATTGTTACAGACCAGCAGTGAAGCAGAACTCAAGCATGTCTCTCACTAAAGGGCTTGTTTGGTCTCTTTGTGTGGTATTTATAGCATGGTCTGGTTAGTGTCAGTCTTCGCTTTATTGGTATTCTCTTAAATCCCGAAATTTTACCCAGACTATTACTAATAAACTCAAATCTTCTCATAGAAACGATGTATATTTTCCAGCAAGTCCTGTGAAAACTTCTAAACCCTATTTAACTGTGTCATTGTATTTCATACCAACTCATTTTCATACTACAGTCCTTTTATTTTTCATTCTTTGCCTTCCACAGGGGGACTTAGCCTTTTATATACACACTTTTTTATTTTTGTTTGATAATTTTATTACTTTTGGCAGTCTTTGATATATACAGAAAAACATAGGTTTCTTGCATCAGCTATAAAGAGAAATGTGAGGATAAGCCATCATGTTCTTATAACCCAAAATAACATTTGGTATCATAGCTGAATCAATAAACAACTTTTCTACTTTTAACATTTATGTTTCTGGATAAAAATTATTTTACCCCAAACATAAGAACAAGATGAGAAACAGCTCAGTTTGATGGGGCAGACTCTGCTGCAAAAACCATAGTCAGTTCCTGAACTGATCATAAAAATGTTTTTAGCAAGCTTTTTTCCTCACTTCTGCCAGTAATTTATCAGTAAGGGGTTCTTCTTACCTACTTGGACAGATTTCCTGTCGTAACTACTAATACAAGTTAGTAAATTGGCAGAATGCCAAATTTTTTTTACACTTTTTTGTGCAAAGAAAATAGCACTGAATTTCTCTGGATCACCAACTAACAGGCTTCCCAATGACAATACTTTGCAAAACTGTCATTTCTGAATACAGTTTTAAAATACCATGTACAAGTAATATTTTATAAGGGAACTTAACATCAAAACAGTATTAACAAAAAATTAAATTAGAACAAAATAAATTTAAAAAATTGTGAAAAATACTAAAATATAAAACTAAAGAGCATTTTCTGTCAGAAAATTCCCTCCCTCCCCCAAAAAAATTTTAAGTGGGCAAACAGATGAATTGCTCACGACAAGAACAAATCTGGTTTTTGCTGTGTTTCAGGAATGCCCAGAATACATGGTGAAGCAGGGATGAGAGCTCAGCACAATATGGGCTCACCTTGGTATTACCTGTGTAGAGGATACCCTGCTCCTTCACTGTATATGGCTGTGTTTGGAGAAAACCTCGGTGGAGACGGTTAGCTTTTGGCTCTCAGTCGTCCAGAACTCTTAAACAATTCACATGTTTCTCTACATATCATAGTGCCTCCTGCCAAGTCTGGACCAGCACAGGAAAGGCCATGAACAGAAACATCCTGCAAGGACAGTGGAGGTCAGCAAGAATTTCTGCACCCAACACTGCCCTATTACATTGGATTCAGCAGCCCAGGCCAGGACTCTCTATAATAGAGTAGAAACACAGAATCATAAAATCATTCCGGTTAGAAGAGACCTGGATACTTTATGTTTAAGAGCCACTCTGGGATTTCATCTGATTCTCAGCACTCTGGGGTGTGTTGGCTTATGCCTCTGGAGCATGACAAAATATTGGTATGTAGCCCCACTCAGGAGAATTGGTTATCCTTCACCATGGTGTGGTCTGTTCTTGGTGAATATCATCATACTTGAATTAAAATCCTTCAAGTTATAAGTGTTACGTTTGCCGCTTTTTTCAGTTTTGTTTTGTGGGATTTTTGGTTTGTTTCTTTTTCTTTTTTTTTTTTTATTTAAAACACTTTAAAATCAATGGCATCACTCTCTTTCTCTTAGCTGCTGTAAGGAAAGAACTTCTTTTATCTGGGACCAGATTATAATTTTCGATTATCAGATTCAGACTTCCTGAAAAATATGCAATCTTCCATCCTAAGACTTCTACATATCCTTCCATTTAAATGCACAAAATACAAAAAATCACCTAGTATTATATAAAGATCTTATCATTCTCTTGCTTATAAATCAGTGAGAACAGTTCTGACAAAGAAACCAAAACCAAAACCACACCAAAAACAAGCCAGAGCAAAAAATTTCAACAAAAATATTTTATAATTAAATCTTAGTGATTTTACCACTTTTTTTTTTCTACAGCAAAGCTGAGTGCTGAGCACCTGGGAGAGCCGTAAACTGTATGAGAATTTTCCTATTTCCTTTCATGAGTTTGGCATATCTATCCGCAGATAAGCAGTCCATATTCACATGTACATTCAGCATTTTCATTAAGATACTCAGATTTCATTTTAAGTTCCTATTTTTATAAATAATTTTTAATTCCTTACAGATTCTACCTCACACATATATGAAGGGGAATAGGAGGTGTAAACCAGGCTTTATTTCTTAGCTCCGGCCACAGAGAGTGCAAGTGTGTGTGCATGCAGGTGTTTGCTGGGGCTCCCAGGAGGCAGCTGCTGCAGAGTGTGGTGGCTGTGTGTCACAGCCTGGGTCTGACCCCAGTGCTCCAGCCAGCAACAGAGCACCCAGCTCAAGGAGACACAGCACCAGGCATCAAACTGAAACCAAATTACGACATTTCAGCAGCCTCGCCTGAAGCTAAACAGTTTTTTCCAACTCAATTGGAAGAGTTTTGGTGAAGTGACCATTGACCTACTTTACTGTTTAGAAGTTCTGTATGTGTATATGATGAATGTTTCTCAGCCTTAATGTGCTCTGATATTAATAATAAGCACTCTAATTACAGAACTTTTTTAAGAAAGAGGTTTCTTTTTTCCCTTTTCTGAGGAAAGGCAGAGGCCAACAAATGTAGAGGTAACGAGATAAATCTTATTTACTGTATATGTCTTCTCTCTTTAGAGGAGATACATTTGTGATGATGCAGCCCCAGGCACAGGAACAAGCCCATAGCTCCTCTGAACCCATTCAGGTGTGACAACCACCAGGTAATGGTTGTGTAATGGGATGGCAAAATTGCAAGCCACTCACATCCACACTCTGCTACTGAAAACAGTGTTTGTTGGATTTATACTGCTTTTTGCAGTATTATTATTATATTATTATTATATTATATTATTATATAACATGCTATTATTATTGTCAGCAACAATGCAAGTTTTCTTACTTGCAAGATGGAGTCAGCTGAATTTGTCCACAAGACCAACATGTTAACACCTCCTTATTTCTGCATGTCATGTGTGTTTGGAGTCATTAATACACTGTATCTACAGTGCAGATACAGCTTGAAATATTAGGACAGATTCTAGTAGCAGCAGAATGATACCAACAGCTTTTAATACCTTGTTCTGGGCTTGTTCAAGAGAAAAAAAGAGAAGAATGTCTAACTAATCTCGATTAAAACCTAACCAGGAAAGGGGAAGTTTGCAGGATATATTTTAGCTTTCACATAAGTCAACAGGCTGAGGTGAGCACAGACCTCGCAGAGCGTTGGAAAAGTTTGTTCACTCATGTGTAATATAAACTGTTCAAGTATCTCTAAGAGTGATGTCCTGCAAGTTATATTCAATTGGAGTTTAACCTCTGGACACTGAATCCAGTAAAATAACTTCCTCCAAAAAAAGACACAAGGTAAAAATACAGAGGCCAAGGTGAGCCACAAAAATGTATTTATAACATGCATAGAAGAGACAATAGCTAGATCCACGAAGACAGCATGTACAAGATCCTTGTACTTGGCAGGAGCCTGAGGCATAAAAACATAGAGCTACTTCAACAAGCAGGTCGTGAAGCAGCACTCCCTGCAAGCTTGGTGCCACCTCTGAGGCGATGTATCCTGCCAATGAGCCGGGTATGGTAGCTCAGTCAGATGTCCCTGCTGCTGCAGGAGCCCAGACCCAGCACTAGGGCCTTTGGAGGTATCAGTCCATGCTCAATACACAGCAAAAAGATGTCGCGTCGCGCTTCTCTATGATGGTGCGAGCGCTTGACGGGGGCGTGACAATCTTCCCCCGGCAGACTCTGAGCTCCTAGCTGTAGCTGCCCTCTGGGGAGCGGGTTTGGAGGCTTCGGCGTGTGCAGAGCAGACACGGGGCGAGGCGCAGAGGTAAAAGGATTAGAGGGAGGCTCAATGTCCTTGTGTTTCCCAAAGGTACTTTATTTCTTTAGGAAGGGGAAAGACAAAGGGCTAGAGAGAGGGTTAAAGGCAAAGCCTAAAAAGTACCTACAATTAAAATGCAGCAACTTATATACAGAGGTGGTGACTACACAAAGATACAATCGCAACCAATGAGGGTACACTGAGGGTGGAGACATGGGTGGAACTGAGGATACAACAACCAATAAGACAAACTGTGGGCGTATAGCATAACTTAACAGCAAATCAGCAACTAAACAATACATAGTTGACACAGAAGGTTCTGGGGAAATGGGTAGGGTAGGAAGCGATTGACAGGTAAGGGGTTGGGAGAAGGGGGAGGAACAATTCCTTATATAGAGAAAAAGGGGAGTAGGTATACACGACTGTACTGTGTGGGGGACTAACATAGGGGAGGCTAGGGACAACTTATTAAAAAGGGGGGGGAGGAGGAAAAGGCATAAAATACAGGATGCAACAAAGAGAGGCACCAGGTGTTCTGTATTCTCACCAAGAAGATTACAGCCCAAACGAAACACTAATTAAAGGAATAACTGTTTTGTCTAAGGCTGCTCGATTAATCAGAAAAGCGAAAGTATTTTCAGTTTGGGCCAAACTGGTATTAAATGGAAGAAAAAGAAAAAACAAAATACAACAAAGCCTCAGGTTAAAAAGACTGCTTTGCTGCTTGAAAATGAAATCTTTTGCTTGGTTACTTTTTTGAGTTTCTGCATTATCTGTTTTACCTAGTGTTGGCAGTTTTGCACTACAAAGGCCTTTTTGAAAATGGAAATTGTTTTTTAAAGAATCCCATATTTGGTTTTTTCTAAATCCCTTTCATTTATTTCCTCTCTTTAACTAGAACTGTTTACAAGCATCATCCAAATTTCCGAATAATTTCTGTCACTTGACTGCCCTGGCAAAACTGTGTGCTACTAAAATTAGGAGCTATTGAAAATTATAACAAGAAAATCATCCCAGAAGGTCAAAGTAAGGTACTTTTAAGTTAAAGATGTGATACAATAATTTAAGCGAGTAATTATTTTTCATCAATTATTCTTTTATAGCAGATTTTCCTATTAGGGAATAATCTTGTAGATATTTTTACTGACATAAGTGTATGAGAGCCTTATTATTATAATATTAGTCACATTTGGGGCTCTAGTTTACATTTACTGAGAAGAATGTGAGTGCCCTACCAACACTTCTGAGAACAATTGTGAGTCTCCTGATCATAAAAATGGCTTTAAAAACAAGACTCATTTGGTTTGATCTTGTTTTCTTATTCTTTTCTTTGTCTTTTTCAAAGATTTTTTATGTGTGTTTGCCTTTTTACTTCTGAGCTTCTGAAGGGCTCTGTATTTCATTCTCCTATTTTTCTTCCCAGCAGTAAATGACAGAGCAGACCACAAGGTTCTATATTTATTGTGGGAGCTTTTTAAAGAAAACTGATTACTTTATGACCAGAAATAAAATTATGAGTTGGAAGCACTGGAAATACAACCCTCTGTGCAGCAATGTACTTATTGCATGGGCATATTTTCACCACAAAAAACACTGAGATCTGAGGAATGATTTTTCATCTGTCTCAATTGTAGCTTTAACATTACAACAATGAACCATCTGCCTGGGTAAAAGATACTGTAGACACTGAGCCTGGTCAGTTTTTCCTACGTTTGCCACTGTTATCATCCTGAAAAATTTAAAAAATTGATGCAGGCCCCAAACATCGGATTAATGAAGAAAAGAAAAACTATGCTGTTGTTGTCTGTTTAGTACTATTTTATTTTTAGTTTAAACTTCCCTGTGTCTTCTGAGTTCTATATCACGTGCAGGAGTTTTTGCTTAAAACTACTAGGACTAGGAAATATTCCAATCTCTGACTTCAACAGAACTGAGTGCTTCTTAATTTAAGATTGATGTTAAAAATTTGGAGAGCTTGTTATACAGCTTGTGTTTGGCTTTTTGATATTCTGATATTTGTATAATTAACACTTAACAAACACAAATAAATGCACAGAATGTTACTCCAGCTAATTCTGAAATAGAAAGTCACATTAGCTATCTAAGCACATATTAAAATATCTGAAACCAGAGTGATTTGTATTGCAACTTTACTATTTTTATCCAAACACTGACAGTCTGAGGTGATGGTGGAATATCCATACCAGATGCTTGTCAGGTCATATTTGGGACGAAGTGCGCTAAACAAATATATACATATATGTAAAACTTCATTTTACTTAAATCAAGTATCAACAATCCAGTGAATATAGTGTAAAATTAAGAAAGAGATTGAAACAATTTACAAGTTTAACTGCCTGCGATAACTAATGTGGCTGCTTAAATAAGGAACTTTATTTAAGAGATGGTTAGATGATTTTGTCCTTTATTGTGGGGTCAAAATATACAGGTTTTTTACACAAACCCTGGGGGAAAAGAACTATGAGCTTCAGATGTGAATTTTGTATAAGAATTTATAAATTCAGATACTTCCATACTCACTAGAGTTCAGGGTCAGCAGAAAAGGAGAGTCATGGGTTTTGTTTAGCATATGAAAAAAAATATCAAGAGAATAGTTAGCTGTGACAGTGATGATTTTCAATATCAATTAGGAAGTCTACTGGGCAGCTAATTAATATTAATAATTTTTTAGAATAGTTTCAAATACTTCAAAAGTGAAATAACGCAGGTGTAAGCAAGCACTATCTTTATCTATTGCTCCATTTCAGGTACCCATCAGCATAGCTTCTGAAGCAATACTAAAAGGACAGGAAACATTTGTTGGAGGTTTGTCGTATTGTTACTGTTGCTATTATTCATTTTATTAGTATATAGTTGTGACACTACCTTACATATTATTATTAGTACTAATACTAACAGTAATACTACTACCAATAATAATAATAATGATAGTTTCATCCTCTTCCTGTCTTCACAATTCCTTTGATTCTTACCCTCTTCTCAGTTCCTTCCTTTCTTCTTTGAGATCGTTTTCTTCCTCTTCACCTTGCTCTTGGCATCAATAGCTCTGGGGAGAAGAGGAGGTGAGGCAGGCAACAGCCTGGGCTGTGGAAAGCTGCCCAGGGGGCTGCAGGGACCACCTCTGAGAGGCACCTCTGACCAGCTCTGTAGAGGCACTTATGGATTAAACACACAGCCTTGAATACAACCTGCCAGTGAGTGGGTAGCAGTGGGAAAACCAAAAGTCCCTGCTCTCAGCGACTGTTCCAGGTGAGGCCATGGGGCATTGTGGTCTGAAAGGAGTTTTGTATTCTTCAGTGTATAATTGATGGCTGAGGCACAACGAGTCAGCACAGCCTGGCTGTCAAGAGACCTTTTGCTTTTCTCTCTTGATTCTGAAAAACTGCATACCCTCCGGATTGAAAGACTGCAGACTTTACTCATAGCAGTGAGATCCTTATCCTTCACTACTGGTCTCTCCTCCAGCACAGCCTTTATCAGATATTTCATTGTATCTTGAATGAACTCTACCATAAAAGTAAATAAAAAAAGACCTCTAAAAAAGGTGCATACTTAAAGGTGGCTGTTTAAATAGCTTTAACATTGCAATGGCTATGGTAATAATATGAGAAGTAAAAACATTAAATACTATCTTTGCATCACCTTTTAGCATATGTATGCTATTTATAAACCATTAAGTACTTGACTATATACAATGCCATCCAATGCAAAATGCAGATTGTTAAATTTTATGGTCCGGATTCAGTTTTAAGCTGCATAAGCAAATCCAAAGTAATACCACTGTTTTTCCTTTTTTTGGATCTACATCAATATAAATCAGCAGAATCCGTGTCTGTAAATTTTAACTACATACTTATGAAGAATTTTTTCCATGTTAATTGACAATGCAGTCTGTTTTTTCATCCATTTTTCTTTTATACTGCCTTTACTCTGTTCAAATAAAAAGTATACAGCAGAAGTTCAAACTGTACATGGGAGACATGAAGCGGACAGCCTCGATATTATAGTATCTGCTGATACCAATTTTTGCTGCCGAAAAGAAGACGCAAAATAAAGTTGACTTCTCTGTTTCTAGTTGAAAACACATTTTTATGGCACTTATGCTCAAATATTGTATTTATTTCCAATATTTATGTAAAGTGTGTCTGTTTACATGAATATAATTACCTTTTTTTTATTTGTGTGTGTGATTCCATTTATTAACCACTAATCTATTTATTTGTTGATGTCAAACTAATTAAGAAAAAACAACTAAAATAACTACCTTTTATTTGGTGTCCTGCTATGGTACAGTATAATTTTTTTACATCATTACACTTGGAGAGTTTATATACGTATACCTATTTTAGTTTGGCAAGTAGATTTAGTTTCTTGATGAGCAAAAATACTTATAATGTAAATGTGTTATTCCAGCATATTCTCATATGCCCAATACAAGTAAAACCTGATTTTTTTCCCAGAACAGAAGCCATATTATTCAAATGGGGTGGGAGGGCTGCCTTGGACCTATCCCGGTCGCTGGATACCTTTGAGTGCAACAGTACAGTATAACTTCCAAATATCTAAACAGCCAGGTCATGGGATCTGAATGAATTGAAACCCTCATTCTAGAAGTATGTAGGCTTCCATCAAACAAAATAGTTAAGTTCGTAGTATAGAACATAAATAAATGATAGTTATTTTATGAAAATGGATCATTTACTTGCCTTTAGCAGGGCTATTTAAGCCACAAGGGTCTGATTCTTTTTTTTATTTAAAAAATCTCTTGTTCCCATCTAACAAAGGAAAACAGAGAGAATTATTCAGGTGATATTGTAAAAAAAGGCAGGATCCATTCCAAATATGGACCAGAGGCACTTTGTAGAGTATCAGGTTAATCAGCTGCTTGACTTCATCTAGACCAGATAATTAATCCTGACTGCTTTCAAGACTTACTAGCACGTAGGTGTCATAATGAATATTAGATTCATGTGGATATGGTTTGAGCTGGCAAAGAATGCACTGTTTGAGACCTGCTGCCTTGAACGTGACAATGTTCACACTGCACTGATGTGCAGATTAGTAGGAGACCATTTTCACTCAGAGACACGCAGAGTTTGTTCAGCCCACGCTAACAGCCATCAAAGGGGCTTGGTGGGGGCATGTACACACTGGCTCTCGGAGGGGTGAGCTATGCATCTTAGAACTCTCAATGACAAGAGGATTTTGGCTTGCAAGGTCAAGGAGGTTGGCCTCCTGTGAACTGGAGCAATAGAGAACTGGGTCATGACCCTGTGAAGATTTCTGCACATGCTTACTTTCAAGCATGTGATTAGGGCCATTGTTTGCAGTGGTGCTGTTTGCATACCCAAATTTAAGAACACACATAATCCTTTGCAATTTTTATTTTTTGCTATCGATGGCTTTAAAAATATTCTGGAGAAAAGTAGTATTTTCTATATTCCTTCTATAATGCAGTCAGGTGTCTTTCAGTAGCAGTAAAAGTAAACTAATTCAAATCTACACTGCATTTTGCATCAGTCTGAAAAGAAAGACCAGAAAATAACTGAAGTTAAGGCTTTAAAAATGTAAATTCCAGTTTTTAAATAGGCCATAAGTAAGGCATGTTGTAAAACATATCTTATAATTTGCCACTATCTCCAGTTTCAACTCTGAATAGATGCACCTCTGCATTTACTTGGGTGTCGAAGGTCATGGCCAAGGTACTGTGGAAGTGTTTTAAGATGCTTGGTTAATCTTTGCCAGAACTCACCCTGGCTCTAGCTAGTGTTCAGAAATGCAATTTTCATGTTTATGAAATTAAATTAAAAATGCTAAAACTCAGTCTTAGTGTCATAAACATATAACAAAAACTTTGTCCCTTCACTGAAGAGAAAAATAGCAGAAATTAGGAAATAAAACTTCTCTAGTGGAGTGGTTTTATTTTTAAAAAGACAAGTTATATATTTCCAATAATGTGTAGTTATTTATTTTCCAATTGAGCTACTTAT
>WEZZ01024781.1:125086-141385 GCA_013400585.1 Chloropsis cyanopogon | reverse complement strand
GACCGGACCGGACCGGACCGGGCTGCGGCTCCTGCGCTCTGCGGGACTGCGGCTCAGCCGGACCGCGGCTCCTCCTCTCCGCTGGACCCCCTCAGCTCCGAGGATCACAGCGGCCAGGCCAGGGGAACCTCTGCGGGGCTGCAGAGGTGACCCACAGAGAAATCGTCATTTTCACGGTCTATTAAAAGTGACAACGCGGTGCCCTCCATTTATTTCCTGTCACTGAGATTTATTTTCTGTCCAAGGATATTTTTTTCCCCCCTAAAAAAACTCCGTCTGGTAGCTGAACATCAAACTCTGGTTTTGATACCCTACCAAAAGGATATGGGCTGATAGTTGAAGCTGCTCCCTTGACAGCCTTGGAGACCAAAGCTCTCTGTCCACCAGGTAACCACATAATATAGACTGTCCATATAGTTTCATGGCTAGCTTCTTCCAAACGCTGGCTCCTGCCCACTCAGCTCACTCCTTGTCTAGCACAAACACTCTTTACCAGCTCACGAGGCCAACTGGTCTCCACACCCTATCTGGCCTCCCTGCTAAGCCTTAGGGAAGGCCAGGAACAGGGCTGGTTGTTTTCATTACTCCTTTTATTTACTATCCTTGCTGAACTACAGGCGACATGAAGGCTATTTATATCTCATGTACATCCCTCTAAGGAGGGGTGGATTTGAATGTAGATCTTATCATTTGGGACTTCAGGGGCTGTTATCAGCATTTGGTCAAGGGATGTGATTCTGCCCCTCTACTCTGCTGTTGCAAGACCCACCTGGAGTACTGTGCAAAACTCTGAGGCTCCCAACATAGGAAGGATGTGGACCTGTTGGGGCAAGACCAGGGAAAGGTCACAAAAAGGATCAGAGGGCTGGAACACCTCTCCTGTGAAGGCAGGCTGAAAAAATTGGGGTTTTTCAACCTGAAGAAGAGAAAGCTCCAGCGAGATCTTGTAGCAACTTTCTGGTACCTAAAGGGGTCTACAAGTAAGATGGAGAGGGTCTTCTTACAATGGCATGATAGGACAAGGGTGAATGGCTTTGAACTGAAAGAGGTAAGAATTAGATTGTATCTTAGGAAGAAATTTTTCACTGTAAGGGGGTGAGACACAAACAGGTTGCCCAGAGAAGCTGTGGCTGCCCTTGGAAGTGTTCAAGACCAAGCTGGATAGGGTTTTGAGCAACCTGGTTTAGTGGGAGGTGTCCCTACCACAGTCAGGAAAGTTGGAACAAGATGATCTTTAAGGTCGCTTTCATTCTGTGCTGCTGTGATTCACACAGAAGCCCTGCACCTTGGAGGCAGGGCAAAGCCCAAGAGGTAAACCTATTACACAGGCACCACTTCCACTGAGAGGTGTGCTGCCACTGTTGCCTTAATCCTGGGCTTAGAATTGAAAGCCACACACGGTTAGAGGGGAAAAAGGGATTTTACCTTGGTTTATTGAGATTTTCAGGTAGAAGCACTTNCCATCAGGCATCACCACCACTGAATTACAGAGGTATGGACAAGACTAAGCTGTCCTCTGAAGAGATGGCAAAACAGTCATTTGGTGGTGGTGAAATCACTGAACTCACCATCTTTGCAACTTGCCAGCCATCACCTGAGTTCCTACAGAGATTCACACAGGGCTTAACTGGACCTCACCACACAACTGGGAAAACTGGGGGAGATGGAAGTAATCGGTAGGAGACAGAAGATGGATGAACAGAGGAAGGATGGGTGATGTAAAAACCCACAGAGGTGAAAGCCAGAGTGAGGAACATGAGACTGAGCAAGAGGCTTCAGTCATGTGGAGTAGAGAGGACAGGACTAAAGGTGGTAGAGGATAGGGAAAAGAGAGAAGGATTGGAAGAGAAAGAATAGACTCCACAGAGAGGGAACACACTTTTCAGTGGTAGGAGAGGCAAAACTGAGGTGGGGAACAAAAGTCCTCTCTGAGGCAAACACCAAGAGAGAATAAACGGATGGAAGAGGGGAAGAGATGGAGAAAACAGAGAGGTCTAGGTCTGGGAACAGGAGGCAGAGGGAGTAGGACACTGTGCCTTTGGGAAATGGCTTGAAAAGACAGCTCTCTTAGGAATGCAGCATATGAGGAGGGACAGCACTGAGAAAGATGCATCTGCCCCTGTCTGTGCTGTGGTTGTCAATGTGCAAAGGAGCTGTACTCACTGTGAAGGGTCTCAGCAGCTGTTTTCACCAGCTCACCCTGAGCGCACTCCATGACTGCAAATAACCAACATGGTGGGAATCTCTTAGTGCTGCAGCCACCGTCAGGAGCAGCCCAGGCAACAGAGCTGATGCTTCTTCCTGGTATCCTGAAAGAAAGCTAACCACCAGTGAAGCACTGATAAAGTCCTGACAGCAGTCTACAGAGAAGACTGGGTTTTGTGCCACTCCAAAGAGCAGCAGTGCTCCTTCTGTTAGCAGGGCAAGTCTTAAAAACCATCTGATGCTCCCCAAAACCATTGGATGGTGACTCTTTCAAGGTTATGCAACATGAGACAGCCGAACATGCAAAAGAGAGCCAAAGCTCTCTATTTTCTACAGAGAACACCAGAAACATGAAACTCATAACTTACTCTTTTTCTCCAACTAGCAAAGCAAGTTTGTATTTCCATTCAGGCTTGAGGAGGGCTCTGGGGTTAGCTGGGAGCCCAGAGCTCCCAGCCATACCTTGGAGTGATAAGATTACTGGCCAGGTGTACTCTAAGCCCAGGCCTGCCTGTGGAGATAATGCACAGCTCTCCTGTGCTTAGGGAACAAGCACCCTTGAGACTGAGTTTGCTTGGTGCTAAATAAAACCAACCCCCCATGGCTTTCCTGTCCACTGGATGAAGCCACCAGATATGCAAACGTTACTACAACTGAATTAAATCCTTTCTCACATCTCCTAAGAGCAAATTTGAATGTGCTGATCACCTGCTTTGAAGAGCTGCAATGCCAACAGAGGACATGAATGAACTAGGCAGTTCTTGAAAATATAGGTTCGGATTAAAGAAAATCCTAGTCTCTGAATGCAAATCAATGAGAAGTACAGAGTTCAGTGTATTCCTAGCATATCCTCTCTGCAGCATCTGGCAAAGTTAACATTTGGAGCTGGCAATATGCATATGAAAAAACATGTAGATTATAATTCAAATATAAAACTCTTATGAGGCAGTCAGTCAAAACCAATGTTGGAAGTATTCCTTTTTATCCTTGTGCCTAGTAAGACTGTGGACTCTCTGAGCAGAGATCTTTAAGAGCAAGCTATCCTGCAGCAGGGGATCAAATATAGTTGGACCTCTTAGGTCAGACCCTGGGGGGTTGTGTGTGCACATGCACACACGCATGTGTATGTAGATTATATGGGGTTTTTTTAATAAGTCATTCCCAATCCTGCTCTTTATGATTATATCCATTTTCCAGGTGGGGAACAAAAGTCTCAGTTAGACTTGAGCTAATATTTTCACTCTCAGGCTCCTACGTTCAGATTAACCACCAGGTCTGTCTCTGACATGCACTCCAGGCATCCAGCTGTGGCCCCCCAGGTTGGGTGCCTGCATTCCTACTTACCTCAGGTAATGCAGCAAGTCAAAGACAAGCTGAGAGTGAAACCCAGATCTGACTAGAATCCCAGCAGCACGTTTGCTGGATCACGAGCAGCCAATGTATTTGTCTTCATTTAATGTACTATTTTTTCTATCCTCTTGAGTAATTTCCTTCCCTTAAAGGATATAAATCACATACCTAAAAAGTAAAGAATTATTTAAAGAACAGTTATATTAAGCTTAAAAAAGGAGTTTGAATTTAACTCCCTAGTGGCTGAGATGTGACTGGCTGGTGAATATAACTTGGCTTAACTATATGAAGGTGTTTTATGGCTTCAATACCATGTGGCCTGCAAACCAGTGTTCCATACACTGGGGTGCTACTGTGGGTGAATACCCTTGCTGCAAGTTAACTTAATGCTGCCTTCATTCATTTCCCCTGAAGTGACCGACCCTGCTCTCAGCCCCAAATGCACGCTCATGCACACATTGGGCTTTGCCCCAAGTTAACTCAGTTTAACAGCTCCAATTCCTTATGTGCAGCTCTCAGGTGGAGACAAGGTAACAGAGGTTTCTCTTTACTTCTCTGAGTCACACCACAATTTCATTTCGTCCCTGATCTTATTGTTGATAAAGACAGGGGGAAATGTAGGAGTGGTGCAATTCCCAAAACAATAGCATTGACTTCAATAGCAATAGTGAGTATTAAAGGTAATCTGTTAGCATGAAAAGGAATACTCTTCCTGCTTACTAAGTACAGCTTAGCAGCAGAAAATCCACCAAAAGCTTTAAATGAACAATGAAAAGGACGCAAAAGACATTAATATGTTGGGAAGAATCATAGTGACCATATTTTAAACAACTTAGCAACTGCTCTCTCCCACTAATATCTTGTGTAGCAGTTACATTTGTGAAGTCTATTCCCTTTCCTCTGTGCTTCACTCTAACAAGCAACGGATTTGCTCTGAATAATACAAGTCTAATGCTGAGACTTCTGTTTATGAGAACTGAAATATGATGCAAAGACGCATGCTATTACATCTACAAGACAGACAGTCACCAATAACTTCCAAAAAGGAAAAGGAAAGAAAACACAACTCTGCAGTCCAAGGATCCTTTGTGGCCAAAAGGAACCAATTTAAAACAGGCAGAGACTGATTTGATCAATTTTAACACAGACCTTGAACTCCGTGCTTAGAAATATGACGGAGCTGTCAGGAGCTGCAGCTCCCTCCCAGCCAGTGGACAAGGAACTTCATGTCCCTTGAAGGAAAGGTTAGACATCCTGTGGATCTGGTGTGTGCTGGGGACAGATGGGGGCACAATGTTTATATTAAAACGCAGCTGAAACCTACTGGAAAAGCCCCCAGGGCTGAATGTTCTTGATTTGACTGACAACAATAGAAATGAGGGCATGACATGGAAATCCTGATTATGAGCCATGTTTCAAGGAAAACAGCATTTGTTGAGTAGATGAACTTTCAATTGTGGTTTGGACTATTTCATACACTATTTTAGTAAACACAGATCTGGAGCCAAGTTCTGATTTTTAATATCCCAGGAGTCCACTGCCTGGGGCTGGAGGTGGCTCTTTGTAAAGCGAAACACTTCAGAGTCTTAGTCACATCCAAAATCTATTAGGGTCATGTTTCTTTCTTCTCATCAACACGTAGCTGAAAAGAAAGTCAAGCTTGGGAGGTTTGCATGTAATCACCTTGCCTTCTGAACAAAAGCCTCGACAGACCTGCCTGGGCAAGTACTTTGCTCGCATATCTGACCCCAAACTCTGTATGTCCTTGCTGTTGCAACTAATCTGAGCCCATTAATGAGCACAGATATGGTTGCTGGTTTCACAAGGTCAGTAAATCCTTGACTCCCCAGAGCTGGCTGGCAGGCACATAAAAGTTAGTTTGCAGTGGTTCTTCCACTGGTTGCTCTCCTAAGCTCTGAAGCATTGCCCCAGTGTGGAGGAACTAGAAAAGTCAGCCAGGCAGCTCCTCTCAGCCTCAGCAGGGCAGCAGGACAAATTTAAGTCAGCTGTGAGCCATAAGAAGCTAGTTGCTTTAACTGGTGTATACAGTTAAATATGGGGGCAGCAGCTCTTTACATTGTGTCCCATCTGTTCCCTGGCACTGCCCATGTACCAGCCCATTCCCCATGCCTTTGATCCAGAGACCACCACAACTAGAGCAGAGCTGGGAAGCTAAAGGCAGGCTGTGGTGAAGACCATTTGCTCCTGGGACACAAAGTATGCAAGCCTCTTCATTACAGCATAGCAGATACCACAGTACTGAGAGCATTTCCTAAGTGACAATCGCAGGAGAAAAAAGGAAGAGGTGTTCATACTCAAAGGGCAGAGCACTTTATTTTTTGCAGGATCACAGGGGTGAAAAGCCAACCCAGGAGCTCGTAAGGAGGCACAGCCATGTGCAGACAAACTTAGCAGCGAACGGGAGTCGCTGAAGTTCTTCATCCCTCCAGAGGATGTCAGCGTAGAGCCACCAAAAAGAGGCGATCTTTGTGACCCAAATCCGGCGGCAGTGAGGAAATCAGAATGTGCGGCCGCTCTGCGGACATAGCCCCAAAGCTCCTCGCCTACTTTCCCAGAAGTAACCAACTTTTCCTGGCCAGTGTGCAACTGGTGGAATGACGGGAGGAGCGGCGAAAGCCACCGCGATTTGGGAGCTACGCAACAGGTTATCCCGGGAAACGAATGGGATGTGTGCTCTGGGTGACTGGGCTGAGCAAAAGCATGCGGCGTTCTCACCCTTTACTGCCGTGCTTTCGACCTCCTTCGGTGTTCCCGAGCGTGGATGAGCTAGTGGAGGATGCATTCACACACAAGGAAGATGAGCAAACAAAACTGTGCAGATTGTGTTCCCAGATAGCAGGAACAGACTGTAGTCTGCAGCCATTGAGCAAGAGCCCCCTGGAGAGAGCTGGTGGGAGATGTATGTGCTTGTGCACCTATTACTGTTGTTCGTGTCACGAAAAGTTAGTCTTTGATTTTGTACATATTAATCCCAGCAGAAAACCACAGCCAAAAGAAAGAACCACTTTCTGTCCATGGTACATTTCGTAATAGTTTCTATCCCTAATAATCTTAATTTTGAGAGTCTAAAGTCACACTGGATTTTCTATGGAGCTAATTCTAGCCTGAGCTGCCTTTGGTCCTTCATGTAGAGCACAGGGGCAAATGTGCCACAAGTCTCAATCTTAGAAGAGGGGAGAGGATCCCAGATGGAAAGGCTGTACCAGTGATGCCAAGCACTAAAACAAGTCTCTAGGCTACTTAGAAAATGCCACAACTTAAGGCATGCTGCTGCAACCCAGATCACACACCTTTTCCCTGTCTGAAATGTCCACATGGACAACAACCTGGTGATTGCTTGCCAGAGGGTCTTGTGATAATTCAAGAAAAATTAGCTACCTGAGAGAAATTCTGCAGATATTGATAGTATCCAGGAAGGCAGACTCTACCAAACACAGTGGGTTTAAATACGAGCAAGAAACTACAGAGCCTCTGGGCTTTACTGTGTCCGGTGCCTTAGCCAGTGTTTCTCTTTGAGCATGCACCACATCAGTTTTGCCATTAAAGCATATTGACTGGAAGCAAGTCATCATCCCTTCCCAAGTATGATTTAATAAGTCCAAATCCAGGAGCTGACCCAGGCTACATCCACTGCAAGAGCATCACTTGCCAGCCAACCACACAAGCTGCATCCTAATCTCCCTTCTTTACTGCTATTTGTTTTGTGGGGTTGGGGTTTTTTGCTTATTTTAACATGGATAGATTAAATTTCCTGCCAACCCACTTTCTCATTCAAACATGTTACAGAGGAAGTGGGAGGAAGGAGGAAATCAGGAACAAACAACAAGCAGAAAATGGCATTAGAATGCTTAGTGAGGAGTCTGATCCTTAGCCATGCGCACCACCCCATTCCTGCACATCAGCAGTGCTCTCTACTACAGGGAAAATTGCTTTTTTAGCTGCCCTTGTCCATGGAAACACATCAGAGAAAATATGCCAGAGCTCTAGAGTTGGGAAGTCCCAAGACTACCAAGTTTCTCCTCCCTAAAAAACAGCATTTGCATGTCCAGAGCTCTTGCCACATATTATCTCCCACTCCCTCTCCATGGCTATGTAGGTGACCTAAGAAAACCTTCCTCTGTGCTGTCCACCAGCCAACAAGAGCTCTGAGCTAGTGCCAAGGCTCAGGAAATGCCTTGCATGTGCCTTCCCTTGCTTAGGAGGTCACAGACCTGGTAATTCTTGGTAAAATCCTCCAGGCACATGCGATGCACAGAGGCAGACATGGAAGAAAGCAATGTGAACAAAAAGAGCCACAGACTTTCACTCTCCCTGCTTTCATCGCTTGCTTTGTCCCTGATATACTACTCCCCAGCAAAGAAGAGGCATGGCTCAGTGAGCTCAGTGACATTGCATTCCCTCTCTCAACACCCATATCCCTGGTCCTCACCAGCACCTCTTGCCTTTCTCATGGCAAGAGCAGACCTGTAACAAGGGCACAGTGGGTGAACACTGCTGTGCTGGCATCAGGAAAACAAGCTGCAGGCAGGATAGCCAGCAGCACTCGGAAAAAGCACAGAAAGACAGGCAACTCGGTCGTCGAGAAACCTGACAACAGCTCTGCTCCAGGCCTCTGTTAAATAGAGGCCATGAGTTAACATGAGTGCTTGGGTTTGCTCAGAAGCATGTACTTCCTCAGTTTTCCACGTGCTAGAAATGTTCAAGACCATCATAAGAGAATCTGCTGAACCATTTTGGGTTCACCTGGTGCTGGCAGACACATGCACAGACTCATCCACCTGCTCACAAACCAGTTGTGCCATGGCTGGGAAGATCTGGGTTAGAGTACAGACACAGAGAGACAATTGCATGCCTGAAGTGAATGAGGCTGGGGTGCCAAATGTTGCTTTCAAGAAAACTCCAGTAACCTGCAAAACCTTACCAGTGTACTTGATGAAACTACAATTATCATGAACATTCCTCCAATATAAAAATATTTGTTTGGTTTTCTCTGCCCAGTGCCATCAATCCCAGTTATCTCCTGGGTGTCATCTGAGGCTACCCTGATTTGATGTTGTCTTAATGAGGGCCTAAACCATGATGATGTAGGGAGGACTGATGTCCTGAGCATCCCCCATCCTCATAGGGAAACCAGGCAGTTTTGGACAGGATACCATCTGTTAGACTGGTTTCTGCTGGAAACTCATCTGTGTTTCAGCAAGAGTGTGTTGAAGTGCATGCATCTGAGTAATTTTAATTTTTTTTAGTTCAGATGAATCAGCAGATATGAGTCCAAAAGCTGCGTAAGTTAAAAAAAAACTTCTGGCAGTCTGCAGACCAGTTTTCCCAAATATTTTTAACTGAGCTCTCATCTACACCAACCTCTAAAAAGATATCCACTTCTAAAGTGTGAAGCATCCTCTCATGGTTATTTCTGTCTCAGCACTCAAAAGTACAGTTAATCCTTATTTTAGAACAACTTCCTGTCTGATATTCTTTGGCAGAAGGTGACATAGCCATAGGTACCAACATTTAAAGGAACATCCATGACTTGTGGTGGACAGTCCTTATGGCACATTTGGAACTGAAGGCTGTCAGCAACTCAACCATTTCAATGGTGACTTTCACTTACTGCTGCAATAGCTTGAACCTCTGTTTGATTTTTAGTGACAAATTAAAACTCCAGAGCACTATCAAGTTATCTAACTGGTATTATTTTCTTTAGTTATTTGTATTGCAGCAATGCCTCACTAGGCACAATTTACAGGTTACCAGCATTCCAGGTACTGCACAAACCTAGTAAACCATCCTGCACCCTAGGAAATTCTGCTCTGGATCAATAAGACATGCAGAAGGATGATGTAAGGAGCAAACCAGTGTCAAGGGATGGATAGTATAGCAGAATACTGACAGGGCTATCATGGGAATAAAATGTAAAGATGCTATTAATGTCACATCAAGTTTGCACAATCAAAAGGTGATAAATGGATACATTAAGATTCCTATGACAACTGCCTGAAAATGGCAATGCAGCTGTCTTATTTACAGCAAGGTCTATAGCTGAAAACACATTTCCAAGAGCATTTGAAGTAGGTTTTGAAAAATACCCAGGAATGAGAACATGATGCATGTGCAGTAGGGCTGAATTACCACTGCTGTTGGATCTGCAGGTTTCTGGTTTGAATAATCACTCTCAGAATATCTGGGGGATTTTAGAGAAGAAATTGGGAAAATGAAACATCGAGAGAAAAATGCAAAATCCCTGGCAAAACATCAGGTTGCCCTAACTAATAATGACATTCTGGTAGCAGCTGTTGATACAGACTAAGAAGTGTATGCTTTGCAGTCCCCTTATGCCCTGAGAGTGTGAATGCTCAGACACTGAAACTTCACATGCTCTGTCTGTGGGGATCAGCACTTCTGTTAAATTCCTAACAGTTTCCCCCATCAAACTTACTCAAATGCCCAAGGAAGTCAGTGACTGCCTTAGATTTTGAATCTGGCATAAACATGCCATGTTTTTTGATTGAAAACCAATACATGAACAAAATTTAGCAATTATAAAAAACATTTTCCCACATCACTCAAAGCCGCATAGGGTCTCCCCTGCCAAAAGACAGAAAATAAAACTCACCTTTGTCTAGAGAAGTGGCAACCTTGCAAGCCTGGGAAATTGTACATTCAAGGGCAACGTGTCAGACTATTATGAATGAGAAAAACAAGGCTCTAGTACCAGAGCTCACTACCAAATAGGCTGGCCTAATAACATTCAGCTCTTGGTTGCATGGTCACTGCCTACTGCCAGTCACATCAAGGATAAGTATTAATGGCCAAAGTCATTGTAGTTAAAGAATTTGGTAAGAGGAAGAAAAAAGTAGCAGCAGGCAGGCAGAAGTCCTTTTTTTTATATGAATAAAATTTTATTGAATTTTATACAATTAGAAAGAACAAAGAAAGAGGAGCAAACAGTCTTATGGAGGGTAGGAACCAGAAGAGCTTTCCCAGTAGAGGAGGGCACCTGCTGAGGGCAGTGTTCCTGTAAATGCCACACAGGGGTTGTTACAAAAGCAGAGAGAATGTGTCTGGGCTTTTCTTTGATTGTTTTGGGATTTTTTTCTTCCCACATTAGGGTTTCTAAAGCCACTCTTCTTCCCCCATCAATCCTACCACCCAGCAGCAAAGTGAGCAGACAGGCAGAAAACAGGACTGCTTCAGTGAAATGTGTGCACACACTGAGTAACCACCTGCCCGCACCACCAGGGTGGTTTGCACACACTCGGGATGCAGTGCTGTAGATGGGGAAAGAAGGGAAGTTGGTTTTTTATCTCCTTTTTCTTTTTCTTTTCTTTTTTTTTTCTTTTATTTTAAGAAATGAAGGCACAAAATCTCAGCCAAGCTTCAAACCTAGTGCTGCTTGGGAGCTCCCAGTCTCCCAAAAAGCCAGTGTGTCCACGTGGGAACCCAGCCCTCACCTCTCCCTCCTCTTCCTCAGTCTGTGCTTGCATTTGTACTGCTCAGGTAGAAGGCCCTGCCCAAGGTTTTTGTGCACTGCTAGGGAAAGTAAAGCCGTGCTGGGACAAGGAAAGTGGGGATGAGGAAGAGTCTGTTGGCTTAAACAGACCCTTTTTCCAATGTGAGAACTATGGAAGTCACCTGTGACTCCCCACATTGCTTTTCCAAGAGCAGACCTGGGAGGGCTCCGGTGCTTTTTGAGGTGATAACTGCCTTTGCCTGTGCAAGGCTTGGTGTTATGCAGGAGGGCCAAAACACCTATCCAGGCATGGCCTCTTTGAACCAGTGCTCTCTACAAGGGGAAATCCCAGCCCTCAGTCCAGCCCTCCAAACGGCATCAAGTTCCTTCAGAGGTTTCAACTCTTGGCTTTGATTAAGGCTATTTAGTTGCAATAGAAAAAAGTAGAGATGCCAGCCACAACCACCTGCCAGACTGCAAGGAGGTGGCAGGGCCACTGGCAGATGCCACCAGTACCCAGTCCCAGGACATTGAGGGAAGTGGGGGTGGCAGAGAGATGTGCGGGCTTTCATCAAGCTTCTGCTTTCTAAAGCAGGAAACAAATCCTGCTAACATGTCTGTGCACGTGGGAGAGCAGGAATTAAAACTCTGATGCATCTCTGTGAAGGCTCCAAGCACAACATGTGCCCTGCCATGCTGCCCAGCCCTGCGTAGCCCGCTGAATAAAATCCAGCAGCCCAAGGGCAACAGATGCCTCATGAACCTGCTTGGTGCTCCACCCTGCTCCTCTCTGCCTCCTGAATAACCACAGCAACACCCCAAGAAAAGGAAAAAAAGAGATCCAAGCCCTAGAGCAGCAGCAGCAGCAACAGCAGCAGCAGCGGTGCAGCCTCACCCTGCACCGAGTGTCTCAGGGAAAGATAATCAGATGGCTGCATCCTCCACAGCTATAAATAGGGCTCTGGTGGCACTCCACCCTAGTGCAGGAGAAACACCCAGTCTGAGGATCTGTATGTGTCTGTGTGTGTGTGTGCCCGTGTGTGTCAATGTGTGCTGAGGTGGGGGGAAGAACTGCAAAAAATAAGAGAAATGTTTCCTGGCCCACACCCTCACACAACCATCCCCTTGCCTGGGCTGATGGCTGTGCCTTCATCTCACCCCTCCAGCCTGTCCCATGCCTCCCCACACCCTGCCCCAGAGCACAGTACTCCCCAATCCAACAGTGGAGCCAGGGCCATGGGAAGCTGAGGCTGTGCAGCCTTCCCTGCCCCAATGCAGGTCTTCACCTTCTTGGAAACAAAACAGCAAAAACAATGGAAAAAAAATAATATATATATATATATATCCCCCGAACTTCCCTGAAAGACCCAAATGGATGGAATCAGTCCCCAACAAAACCAACAGGAAATAAAAGCAAAAGTTTCCCCCAGGGTCAGGCCCGAGTGCATGTCCCAGCTGGGGCCCAGCAGCCCCGGAGCACATCCTGACCTCCCTGCTCCTCTGGCCTTGGCACATCTGTGGCGTCCATTGGCACGAGGAGCTCCAGCAGCTGGGGGGAAAGCGGCTCGGACAGGGCTGTCCCACCAGCTGGCAGCAGCCTGGAGAGGGGAGGGCAGGTGGAGAGGGAAGTGAGTGACCCCCCTGCCGCCTCACTGCCTTTCAGGAAGGAGTAGGGTCTCTTCACCCCACCGGGATGAGAGGCCCCTTGATCAGCTCTCAGCTGCCAGCACGGTCCTACACCAGGGAGCCAGCCCGGCTCTGGGCAGGCACCATGACGGGGACAGCCCCGATCCGCTCCAGCGTGGCCTGGCTGACTGCATAGGAACGGGTGTGCGGCAGCCGTGGCTTCCTGCTGACTGAGCCATTGCTCCGGATCACCTCCTGAGGCGACGGCGCCGTGCTGGCCGTCACCACCAGTGTCTTAGGGGGAGCCGGGGATGGGTGGCCACCGTTGGCATAGACGGGGCGGGTACTCGTGCTCCCTGAGCGGGAGAAGGGGGGCTGGTGAGCATCATTGCTGTTGCTGAAGCGGGTGAAGGAGTCTGTGGCATGGTTGGCTTTGGGGTCGTTCCAGTAGCGGCTGTTGTAGGTGTTGGACGAGGTGAGGGTGTCATTCTCTGACGAGGACGCATCAGCGTGGAACGTCTTTGTGGCAGAGGAGCATTTGGGTGGCAGGTCATCCTCCCTGGGAAGGAGAAGGTGTGAGGGCATATGGAGGACACTGGCCCACTTGTCCAGCACCCCCACACCCAACCACCATGCTGAGGTCAACACAATCGATTAAAGGAGAAGGACAGCACCAATGTGAATCAGCATTGCTCCTTGGTCTGTTTGCTCTTCCTTTTCTGCAGGACCTACCTGTGTGCTCCATGTGCCAAATTGGCCATTGAGGCAAAAGACCAATGCTCATGTGTCTACAAAGAAAGTCAGGCAGTGCCAGACAGTGATAGCTGTGACTGTAACCTGTGTGACCAGAGAATATCACAGCTGTACATCCAGAGCTTTGCAGCTGTCACTGTCAGGAAGGGTCAGAATTTCCACCACACCACTCTCCTACAGAGCTAACAACATGAAGTCCCATCCCTCCTGGTGACAGAGGGGTTGGAACTAGATGACCTTTAAAGACCCTGCCAACCCAAACCATTCTGTGATTCTATGAACCCAAAGCTCTCATTAAAGGCAATCCTGGAAACAAAATCCGTTGTTATCATTCTTCATTTTTTCCCTTCATTTTCTGAACATATAAGGACATATGACCCTGGGGAACATAGCCAGGATTAGCAAAAATGAGATTTCCAATTCAGCTCCTGTCAGCCACAGCTTTTGCTTGGAGGTTCCCCACCTGACCCTTACCTTATCTCATTGGGAATTTCTTCCTCTTCTTCTTCTTTGTGTTTATTTTTCCAGTAGAATAGTGCTACAGCCACCAACACAATGCAAACAACGAGCACAACAGCACCTGTGGCCACCGCTCCTGCAATCAGGCCGATACTCCGTGGGTCAGCTGTGGAGATGATTGAACAGAGCATGGAGAAGACATCAGGGATGGGCTGTGGCCGTCTGTAAGCACATTGAGCTACCATGGCTTGGGAGGGGAGAAAGGCAACGTTCCCATTCCAGGGCATGATTATCTTCTGATAGAGAGGCATGTGGTGGCTCACAGCAAACATAGTTACACACCTTACTGTCACAAGACAGAAGGAGGTGGCCAAGCCTCCCCTGGCAAAATACTTACGTGCAATGACTTGCAGGTCCAGAAGGCAAGTGCTGGTTCCAATGGCATTTGAAGCCACACATTGGTAAAGACCTGAGGACACAGTGCTGATATTTCGGAGAGTGACAGTGCCCTGGACTTGGTCTAGTCAGAGAGAAAAGAAGGATTTAAATCCCTCCCCGGCTTGAGGAAAACCATGAAAAGGCAAAGCCAGCAAATAGAGAATTTTGGTGTGAGACTATTAAGAGAGAAATAAATTAGGAAATAACCTTGAGATGGAAGCATTGTGCGTGCACATACACACACAGAGACAAGATTAGGCCTTAAGGAGCTTACACTAGATGTCTCTTTCACTTCTTATAGAGAAATTTCAGCAGATGAAAGCTTGGGACTCTCAGTGTTGTGCAAGAACACAGAAGAAAGAGATGCAGAATTACCTATACCCAGATCTACTTGTTGAATTCAGTATTGCTCTGCAGAACCCCTACTCTCCCATTCCTGGGCTCCCCATCTCCTGCTCTGCCAATATTCCTCATTCCTGAATTATATGAAACTGAAAGCTGGCATATTTTTAAAATACAGCAAGATAAAGGGCAAAAGTACAGCTATCAGAATTTGATCAGGACACCTAAGCTAAGAAAACTTATGGATGGGACTTGAGGCTGGGAAACACCAGTTTGATCAGAGCCCTTCTTCTCTATCCATCTGAAAAGCAGCTCTGGCAGTAATTTATTGGAGAAGTGTGGCATCAGTGTGAGAAGCTGGCCATGTTTTCCTGGGATGATTCTACCTCTCTTTTCCCCATTTCCATTCTATAAACTTTTCATTTGGTTTAAAATGCAGGTGAGTTGGCAGCTGAAATTTCCAGCCACATGCCAACACCTGGAAACCACTCTCTCTCTCTTCCATTACACCCAATCCTTGTTTTTCAAGGAGGAACACGTTTCTGTACCAAAAAAATCCATGCAAATTTAAGTGGCCTCTGGAGGGTAGCCAGTCCACTGGGGGCTTTAGGAATCTTCATTCCAATAAAGGGACCATGCAAATGATGCAGGTGCTCAATGAGCCATGCCACTTCTGGCAGCTCAGACAAGGGACAGCCCAGGCTGCCACCTGGGAAATGAGAGGATAATCAACAGAATGAGCACCTTGTGTGGCAGTTGGCGGCAACTTGGGGACATTGTCCAGTTTCTCCCAGAGGTATGTTGGCCGGGGGATGCCTTCTTCTGAGCTGCAGGTCAGTGTGACATCGCTGCCCACATCCAGAGACCCCTGGATTCTGCAAAGCGGGGCAGAAGGAGGAACTGCGAGAGAAGAGGGGAAGGTGACAGCAAATCAGGAAATGTGACCAAACAGTGGAATGCAGGCACACTCTGGACATGTGCTGCTTGGGAAAGCAAGGACAGTGAAATGAGGTGTTAAGGGGACAAGAATGAGGCAGCAGACAAGAACTTGTTTTGGTTTGGGGGGTGACAATTCACACAAAGATTCCTGACCCACCAGCCCATCAGGATTACAGACTACTGCTGACTTTCACAGGACCCAGTTCTCTTAGTTTTCTTGAGAAAAAGGTGAATATTTCTGTCCTTGACACAGCAAGGATGGTGAAAGTTAACAGAGCTGCAGACAAAATTTACTGTGATTGGGTTTTGCTTTCATATAATAGCATATAATGGCATGCACTTTGGAGTATTTAGCATCATCCAGAACTAACTGCTTTCATGGAAAGGAAGCAAAGATATAAAGTCATTCTCTCCTCCTGTTGTTATGCACCAAACCCCTTACGCTCCATTCAGCCCTCCAGGATGCCCTCGTATTTTATTCGCATTTCTTTGCAACTCCATATCACATTACCACCACAAAAAAGTTCTCTCCACCATATTTTAAAAGTTCATTACACACTGCCTGCATATGAAGTCTGTGTGCCCTACAAAATCCCACAGTACCCACAAGGCAGCCCATTCCTCACCACGGGATGTCTGTAGGGTCAAAGACACACAGTACCATATTGCTCATGATGTACTATCATGCACAGATAGGTCCTCTTGTCCCTGTCGTT
>WEZZ01024781.1:26746-125044 GCA_013400585.1 Chloropsis cyanopogon | reverse complement strand
TCACACCCAAGAAGTCCCCCCTTTCCCCCTCCGCCCCCCCCCCCCCCCCCTTCCCCCATAATACCAATAAACACACCCAAGACAGTAAGTCCAATGACTCCAATATTCCTGACACCTCGGTCGGGAAGATTGTTGACCAAACACTGGTATGTGCCAGTATCCGATAGCTGAGTGTTGTTGATGAAGATGGAGGCACTGGTGGTTGGCATTGTCACAGCAAACCCCACTCGCCCATAGAACTGGGGTGCACCACCAAAGATCTGACCCCCTTGGTAGAGAATAACCTGGAAAAGAAAGGAAGGCTCAAACAACACTCTGCAGGAGCTGAGCAAGGAGAAGGAACAGGAAGCAAAACATAGGCTTCCAAAGCCAAAAGGACCAGTTACTAAAAGATCTCTGAATAAACAAACTTCAATATACATCCCAGCACAGATGTTTTTTCCAAAACAGGAACATACTCTGTAGCCCATTTTACATCAATAAAAATGTTCATAAAGGTAACAGACCAGAAAGATACCCAAATCTCCCAGGCGTAGCTGGATTGGCAATACCAGCCTCCTTCATATGATAGTCATTACTCGTCTGGGCAGGATCAATGTACAGAAGCAGAGGGTCTCTGCAGGTCAGTGAATACTTTGATGAAAAGCATCTGCCCAGTGGACAGTATCATTTTGAGTCTCCATCAGTAAGATCCTGCCATGAATTGACACTGCTTACTGAAGATCTTTGGGATGAGCTGAATGACAGGTTCCCTTGAACCTGCACAATCTCCGCCAGTCAGACTGCTCAGACCAAGTCCCTGAGGAGCAAGTATTCTTCGATGCAGGTTCTCACACTGAATACAAAATGTGATCAGGGCAGTGTGATCCAAGATGTATTTCAGAGAAATGGCACTCTTCTGTTGTCAAAGTATGTGGGCAAAAATCAGGCCAGCATATCTCAGGTTATGATTCTTGTGCCCACCATTATATACTCTCATTTGCTAGTATTCCTAAGAATAGACTTGCAAAAACTACAGACTATGAAAACATAAGAAGGGAAGTAAAAGGGATGATGAGACTATGAGAAGTTATGTGTTAGAGGACATTTTACATAGATTTCACAGGTTTAAAGCTGCAGCTACTCCCAGGCCCTCCGAATTCCACATCCAATGCACCAAAACCTGGATTACATCTTCTGTGCTCTTTTGAACACACAAACCACCAGAGGCCTGGGGCAGCAACACTGTATCACATACACCTGCCCCAGCTGAAGAAAACAGATTCATGTAATATCCAGAGGGCATGTTTAGCATTGAAGGGACAGTGAAGTTCTGGGACAGCCGTAGTCTGAGCATTGTAGAGGGCCTACATCCAGAGCATGGTGGGGAACAGGAAAGCCCCAAGGAAATACACACTCACATAAGAAAAGACCTACCTGTTGAGGCTGGTTGGCGTTAGAAAGAGGAATGACCATCCAGATGACATTAAGGTTAGTGAGAGCAGCATTAGTGGTAAAGGTGCAGGGCAGCACTGCTGTCTGGCCTCGGGCAACCTGGATACTCCCTGAACTGACTGACACCTCCAGAGGACACACCAGACCTGGAAAGAGAAGGACACACAGTTCAAGCATTTCAGGAGAAGGACACACAGTTCAAAGCACTGCAGATGTCCCCATACACTTGCAGGTCACAACACAGTATCCCATTCCTACACAACTGTAGCCTACTACATCAGTCTAAAAGGAATTATATTCCTTCCTCACAGATCACTCTGGTCTCATGCAGACCTTTTTTAGAGACAAATGTAGATATGTGGTCCTTTTAAGTGAGGGCACTCTCATTTCAGAGCCTCTGAGAACAGCTGTGATTTTTTTGGCAACAGGCAAAGAGCTATAAGAACAACCAAGCTGTGTCTAAGGGAAAGAGATATGTTTTCAAACCCATCAATCTTAATGATACCCAACACCAGGGAAAGAAAAAAAGAAACTGCAATAATAACCAGGAAACACAGTTCTCCTCCCACTTCTATGCTTCATAAAGTACAGCAAGACCAGAAGTATTTTAACAATATTTTTAATTTAAAGGGTTAAAAGTTGAAATATTTTCCAGTCCAGTCATTTCTACTTAGCTAATGAAAAATTACTATTGCTAATGGTGGATCTCATCAAGTCTCATTTATTTTCCAAAATTTCCACCATCCACTTCTTTGCATTCCACATAGACATGACAAAGATGAAAGCCTGATAAGCCCCAGCTTCCCAGTACAGCAGCTCAAGGCTGTCATTTTAAGACTGCAAGTCACACAGGGAAATACCTCTGTTCCTACCAGCAAAATCTTGTCAAATGAAACCAACCAAGGGGTCTCCACCACCTTAAGTAGCACTAAAATGCTTTAAACCGTTTTTCTCCACAAAATCAAAATATTGACTACAAAAAGCTATGTCTCTAAATGACAGCTCACCATTTTCTTGTTCAAAGCATGTGGGAGGGTACTGGAGAAGAAGGCAAGGAGTTTTCAATCTCCAAGGCAACAGCAGAATACTGCTAACGTCCTATCTGCAGACCACCCTATTCTCTTCTCAAATCCAGGAAGAGCTGCCTGCAAAGCTTCTATTTTCTGCTAAGAGATAGTGGTTTGCTGAAGGTGAAATCCTTCAGGAGAAGAGTTTTCTATCTGAACTACCCAGATATCGAGCAGGCTGATCTCTGAGGAAAAGGTGAGTGTCTCCCACATGCTTGTCTGCTGGGGTCTTCCCCGACTGCCTAATGTAGAAATGCAGCACCAGAGCCTGGAAGTGCTGAACTTCAGATGCAACAAATCCAAAGATTCTAGTACCTGAACATCCCCCCATGTGTTCTGGCGTTTGAACTGACTGCTCCAGAGTTGCAGTACTCCAGGACTTTGCAAAAACTCAGCTGCCCCCTCTGAACTTCCATTCCTTCCTCCACATCTCCTACCTTTAAAGCCCCAAGTGGTTCAGGGAGGCTCAGAAATGCTTCAGAACAGAGTCAGACAAAATTTCACTTTAACGTCTTCCAGTGAAGTTCACAACTTTCTTACTTTGTGGGGAAAAAAGCACCCTGAGTCTGACTTTCCTCATTGTCTTGGGACATATTTAAAAATAAGGAACATTTTGGAAACTCCTAGGGAAACGGTTAATCTCCAGTGCTAACATCTCAGAGAATTAGGTGGCCAGATGAGAAACAGCTGGTGGAAGCTTAATCCATCACTCTCCTATACAAGTCTGTCAGTAGCAAGCAGAAGTAAATAACTTGAAGAGCCAGTAATAAGCATCACCTTTATCACAAGGCATTTGCCTTGCAGCTGTGTCTGTGGGCAACAGGCTGGGAATGGATTTGGACTCCTCATTTTCTTATGGCTGGCCAGGCAGTGGCAGTAGCCCAAAACCCAGAAGTGATCAATGCTAGCTTTGGAGATTTCTGTTGCTGAATGTGACTCCAATAAGGAATTGTCTTTTCTGCAGGTTGAAATTTGAAGGCTATCTTGCCATGACTACTCATCCAGTCTAGCATCATCCATGTGCTAACCAGTGTGCAGGGAGTCACAGTGATTTGAGCATCTATTGGATTGACCTCTCTCTCCAACATGGTGCGGAAAGTTCTTCTGTTATGTTCAGCGTAGATTTAATGAGACCCTCTTCAAGAGAGGAAAAGAAACTACTCATCCAATTTAGAACAGCAGTATGTGTTTTTCAGCCTCATTCCTTATCCCTTCCACTTTCCATTCCATAAAAACCCACACATTCAAATTCCTGTCATTCAGAAAAAGTAATACTTAAGTGTGAGTGTTCTAATTTATTGGAAAAGTTAGACTTTACAGGATTAGTTACATCAATCACTCAGTCATCAAGATGATGAGATTTTCATGTCTAATCACCCTCTTTCTACTCCTAATATTTATTATTAGTTGATTGTAAACATCCTGCACAATAATAAAAACACTAAAATAGAACATGCGTAATTTATTCACTGTAAAAATACTTTTTGCTGCATTTGAGAACTTCCCAATGTACTCATGAGCAAGTTTAAAAATGAAAGAAAACACATATTCCCTTTTCCCTGCCAGTACCCCACTCTTATGCTGCAACACCCCACAGCCCACATT
Organism: Chloropsis cyanopogon; assembly: GCA_013400585.1. Taxonomy (NCBI): domain Eukaryota; kingdom Metazoa; phylum Chordata; class Aves; order Passeriformes; family Irenidae; genus Chloropsis; species Chloropsis cyanopogon. The sequence goes on along the minus strand of WEZZ01024781.1, from coordinate 120,938 downwards.
ATCTCCTTTTCCTTTCAAGGTACCACAGCATCCCTTTTAATTTGAATGCTATGGAGCATTAGGGAAGCACTAAGGAGGAGCTGAGGTCTTTGTTCATTTCTTTTGTCAAGGGGAGCTGCTTTGAACCCAGCCTGCAAGATGAGCACCCCTCCCACACATCACACTGTCCTATCTCTGCCTTGTTAAACCACCAGGCAAGCCAGCTCCTCAGGCTTGCCTTTACCTCACACAGCCCAGGGCATGCCAACTGCTCTTTGGCCCTTTTTTGGCTCTTTTGGTGTACAAGGCAAGTGGCACTTACAGACTCATTTTAAGCTGAGTGGCACCTGCAGGGCTACAACTGGGGAAAACACACACAGTCACTCCTGACAAGAGAGTTTAAACAAGGCAAGAGGAAATGTAGGCAAAGTCCTCTTCCAGCAGCATGAACAGGGAGGTAGGGTGGTGTGTTAGCACAGCACTGGGCTGTACTATAAAGTGACTCCTTTCCCAGTGAGACAGCCGAAAGAGCAAAGACCAAACCCTCTTCAGAAGCTGCACCATCTCAAGACTACTAGAAAATGTAACACATTTACACATGCACTTGTCTATCTATGCAAGTATTTTTGTGACTGCGTTCTTCCACACCAACAGTCATGGCCCAAAACACGGATGGATGCACACAAAGTCACATACACTTAAAAACCTGTATGGCCAGGGTGACACCTACTAGGAAAACTCAACCAAATGATTCGTGTTTAAACATTTCAAAATCAGGCATTGCAAAAATGTGGGTTTGTGTTAATGCAAGAGGAGGGAGGCAGAGGAGAGAGGGAAAAAGAAATTTCAAATTTAGCATATCTATTGGGATAAGGATTTTTCAATGCAGCCTAAGGAATGAGAACTTGAATTCTCTTGAGTAGATATGAATGCAAATATAGATATATGCACATACATGCAGCCTACTAAGTCAAATTACAGATACAAGGTCAGAAAAATCAAGCAAAGGATGTTGTAAGAAGTCTCCTTCTGCAAAGTTACAAAATCCAGGTATTTTCTAAACATTAAGAAGTTTAATGACTACAGAGAGACAAAGAATCGATTACCAACAAATCATCTCTCAGTATTGGATTACAATGGCCATTACACCCTCTCTTGTGACTGCAGACTCCCCCTTACTTAGTAATTAAGCAGCCCTGTAAGCAGCATGCCTAGAGGATGAGCAGGGTCCACCACCATCAGCAGAAAGAGGAATGGACCCTTCCTGTACATAGAACACTTTGATCTTAGCTTGATTCAGCAAACAGTGTTCTCCTTTGATCCTGAGGCAGCAAGCTCCCATCACTAATTAGAAAGGATGCTCCATTTTCCCTATCAGCAAACCAGTCAGCAGAAGAATGTTTTGGCTGCAAAAGCTCTTTCAGAATTTCTTCACATATTCAGGATCAAGTAATTATTCTGGCAACAGAACTGATTTCATTTTTGATGGCTCACTGTTGCTGCTTTTCCAAGCAGCACCTCCGCTCCCTCCCATGTATCCATGAAGGAGTCTGTGTAGGTAGTTTATACATCATGACACAAGCAAGTATATAGGACACAGTCCCACAACATGCATTGCCTCCCTGCTGGGTGTAAGGAGGAGTCAGATGCTGCCACATTTTCTAGATGCCCTAGAGGGGTTGCAAGCTTCACAGAGCCTTCAGAATACACCAGATACAGTGAAGCTGAAAGACATGGGCAAATCTAAGCACTTTGACTCATTCTAAGTTGGTAGAAAAACTTTCCCAGATCCCACTCACTGACACACCTTTCTGCCAGAGATCACCAGCAGAATCAGCAGCTTTTGACACTTGGTAGCAGTAAACTCCTGATACCCAAAAGTAGAGACCAGAGTACAGATCCCTCTGCAGTGCTGGCGAGGGAGGGAGGGAGGGAGGGAGGGAGGGAGGGAGGGAGGGAGGGAGGGAGGGAGGGAGGGAGGGAGGGAGGGAGGGAGGGAGGGAGGGAGGGAGGGAGGGAGGGAGGGAGGGAGGGAGGGAGGGAGGGAGGGAGGGAGGGAGGGAGGGAGGAAGGCAGGAAGGCAGGAAGGAAGGAAGGAAGGATGGAAACCTTCAGCTGTGTGCATTCTGCATCTCCAGACCTCAAGGGAAAATGTGGAGGAATGTGTGCTGTTGTGGGGAAAATGAGCATAAAGCTTCAAGCTGATTTAGCTTGTATCGGAAACCCAGGGAATGACTGGAATGGCTCCTGCCTGTCCCAGTGCAATTAGCAATCCTGTTGCCACATGCTGGGGAAGATACCTTTGCCAGTAGGACATTTTGGGTCCCTTGTTAGAGAGGCAAAGATGAGGTCACACAGAAGTTTTAAGAATAGTGTAGAAGCACAGTGTTCCATAAGGCAACTGCAGGCAATGGAGGGAGAAACTGCAGAGCAGTCTTTTTCCTGACATGAAAGGAAAATACAAGTTGCTGTGCCTTTTGCCTACTTCACGTCTCTGAGTCTGGGGCCAAAGCTACCCCCTGTGCTAAAGAAGAGAAATGTCTCCCAACCCAAATGAGCTGAGGTACACTGCCAACCCAGCACACTGAGCAGCAGCAAAACCTACAAGCCAGGAAGGAGTGACTCACAGGAGGAGGAGATGGAAACAGATGCAGGCAGTACACCTGCCATAGGACCTGCCTCTGCAGCAAACACTCAAAAGCCCCTGAGGGAGCCTGGCTTGCAGTTGCAAACACAGAAAACATTGAAGTTATCCAGCATGATATGACAAAGTCCAAACTGGCTGTTCAACAAGATGTTGAATACTGGTCTTGCCCATTCTCACCAGGGACTGTGCATCCTGTTCATTCTGGACATGGTACACTTGCTAGTTCAGAGTCTATCTAACCAAAGACAGTATTTACCCAGCCTAGTGTCTGGAGGCAGCTTGCAGTAGACTCCACCCTGCTTGGGGAGCCAACATCACGAAGCACTGCAACGGAGCACAGATCTGAATTTATGCCCAGCTAGACTATTTCCAGTTCACTAAGGAAATTCTACCATGGGAAAACTTCCATGCTCCAAAGTCATTCTGCAAGGCAGGCATTTGGGACAGATTCACACAGTCACAGTAGACTGCATCCTGCGCCCAAGGTGCCCTAGCACAAATTTTCATGGGAAGGATGCTTGGTAGAAACTTCCTCGGAACAATAATAGTGGGAGTACCAGAGTGAGGAAGGAAGGGCTGGGAGGAAGGCAGGAAGGCAGGTCAGCTCATAGCAAGAGGGCAAAGTTTGCTCCAGACATTTGTAGGGTGATTGCTTCTGTGCCCCAGTTTGAGGGCGCATGTTATACACGTGGTTGCCAGGTCTAGCAATGGGACAGTAACCTGTGGGGGACAATGGAACAGTGCATAAGGCAAAATAATTTCCAACACTTTCCTTGCTATCTTTGCTGGCTCTGCAGGACAGACTGGAACAAACTGCACGAAAACAATCCCATCTAGCATGGTTTAGAGCAAGGTCTCTGTAAAACAGATATTAAAACTATACTGACGCTAACTTTTCCTCTGAGGTGTTTCTAGTGTTAGTATTCCTGTTAAATACAGGTCAATAGGCACCTTTATCCCTGGAGAAACCATCAGACACAGCTGATGGTATCAAGTCATCCCCTTAGCATAGAGCCTCCCAAGTGAAAAGATCCATTTTACTGTAGTTAGAGTAATCTCAGGATTGCTCCCCAGCCTGTAGGATTTGCAGGCTAGCAGACACTAATCCAGGGAGAAAACACAGTGTCAGGGTCTTGAGGTTGAGCCCTGTAGTTTTTCTTGCCAAGAACTAGACTAGCTGTTCAGTACCTCTTAAACTGTGCTGATCACACTGACCCTTCCTTCTAACCATTTATAGCCTCATCTGAACTAGACAGAAAACTAACAGGGGAAAATTCCTTCTGACCCACTCCACTCTGGCCTCAGCTGCAGACCGGAGAGCAGCAGTCACTACCACCCCTGCCATCTTCTCTTTTGGAAATAAGTCTTTCTCTGCAGGCCAGTTGGGAGGAAGATTTCAAACAACTGACTGATTGGGATGACATAGACCATATCTCCCTATGCTGACCTCCCCAGCCTGCAGCCATAGACAGGATGAAGAATGGACTCTATGACCAAAAAGAATGGCAGAAAAGCTTTCAGCTGCACATACTTCCAGAATGGTGTCAGTTCCCTTCCATGTCCTTATCAGAGGAGCTGGATTAGCTCTTGCAGAGGTTGGAAAGGGGCTCTCATGACATACTGAGGAATTTGATTCCTTCCCTGTTTGTGGCACAGACTCCCTGGATCCTGCTTCTGGATCTGTCAAGCCAGACAGCTTCATGTATCTTCAGAGGGTCCCCATTAGTGTGAGATCTCCATGTGCTCAGGTTTAGACCTCAAGACTTTGATTTGCTGAACTGCTGAGTACTCAAACCTGCTAGGGAAATTGAGAGGGGCTGAAATCTCTCCAGGAAGCAGAGTTCACATGATGTTAAGCTCCCTGAGCACCTGAGCTCTGCTCTTCCAATAGATCTTAATGCTACAGTTTAATTAGTCACAGATGTGAAATGCAAAAGAAGTTTTTGAACAGTGAGAAGAATATAGTGTTAGAGCAGCTTATTGGCATGTGCTAAGTGGGAACAAGAGTCCAAATCTGTCTTACAGATGTGGCGTCATGGGACTGATGACCCAAATGGCCCTTCCCAGTTCTGGATTCCTGCTGTGATCCCAGTACAGGCTTCTCTTATATGCTTCCATCAAGCCTTGCTGAAGCTGCCAGGAGAGCTGCCAGCTTTGCAGCTCCAGCAAGCTGGGATGGATGCCTTGCATCTATCTCTGCTGCCTTGAATGCAATATGTGTGCAAGTTAGAGGCAGAAAAATAACTGCATTGTATTATAGCAAGATTATAAAAATACAAAGGAGCATTGATAGGAACAAAAATAGCATCTACAATGACATTAGCTAGGATGAAACTAATCAATGGCTGTGCTCTGGCCATGCATTAATCCCCTTTCCATGGTATAGTGTTGCACTATTAAGTACATTATGGGAAGTTTAACACTTCCCTCCGATGCATGTGGCACTGGCTGGAAACAGAAACTGCTGTGATCTGAGCTGGCAGTCCTTGAATTCACAGCATTTGCAGAGGACTCAAGGAGCAGCTGCACATCGGAGGTTGGGGCTTTTCTGCTGTAGCAGATAAACAAGGCCAGAGGGAACTCAGGGGGGAACAGGAACTGAAGAGCTCACTCATTTCTGCCTTAAATTGAGAGTAGAGGAGTGGGTAAGGCTAATTCAGCCCACTCTGTCAGACCATTTGGATGTCAATTTTGTCCATCCGTGGCTGTGCTTAGAATCAGGGACTCAGGGACTCAGGTGGGAAAATCAGGAGCAGGTGATCTGTCTACAGAAGATGGCTGAGGGCCACACAAGGCAGGATACCCAAGGTACAAACAGAGTGGTGTGTCCTTGCAACAGGATGCCAGTCATTTCCCTCTCCTCAGGTCCTTCAGAGATGCCTGAAACACTATTTTCCAAATAGCAGGCACAGATAAGGAGGAAAGCAAAAGTTTAACTGGGCACAGAAAGTTATTTCCATATTCTTTGTCTTTTACAAAACTGAGACTGGCAAACACAGTTCCTTTTCCTTCATCCCCCCTACTCCTGTGATAGGTCAGCTCTGAGGAATCCTGCTGCAGTAACTTAAGATGTTGTCATCCTCTGCTGTTTGCCTTGCCGTTTGCTCAACACAGAATTATTGCCCCAAATGCAGCGAAAGCTGAAGAGAAGCAGTGCCCCTACCTCACAGCTAGGCATTAAGCAGCAAAACCTGCTGAGGAATGTGTGGGGACATTCTAACTTCCATTGCTATGAGAGGAGAAAGCTGCATTGCAGACATGCTGTCCTGTTCTGCTCACTGCCACAGTAGAGGCATCATACTACAGTAATGGATGTCTAGGGATGGGAACATTTTAAATGACCACAGCCAGTTACCTTAGCTGAAGTAACTTGGGGATGAAAGCTTATCAAATATTCCTATAAGTACATTTAAGGTAAGAAGCTCAGCTTGAGTTTGCAAAAAGCCTGCAGCAACAGCTCTGAGCTGCAGACTTACCCATTCATCTAGCTGGGATGCCAACATAAACCTCCCACATCCCTCCTCTTTATTATCTTGCTGCTTGTCACAGCACATCAGAAATGAAAATTCACCTTTTACACAAAGTTTGGTATCTATGTTTCCTGAAAGAGGGAAAATGCACAGAGTTGACTGACAGCAGTAAAGGTACCCATTGGCTTAATTTTCCTGAAGCAGGTTGCAAAATCTCACTGAAGCCAACTCTTAACATTTGGGAACCTCCACCATGGCCAGCCCTTGTCTCTGAAAGCCCTTATCATCCTCAAGCATCCCTCTGCGTATCTGTAGCCACACCTGAGCCCAGGCATGAAAAGTACAGGTTGAGGCTGCATGGGATGAATTGAGCGCTGCATGTAACATGCTTACCCCAGAGTGCGCATCTAATTAGAGCTCTTCCCAGGATCTAAAAGCAAAAATAGGCTCGAGTTCCCAACCCCCCCGATCCCATTTCTTTGCTAGTATTCTCCCAGCACAGCCCAGTCAGCAGAGATGCGTCACGCTGCGGCTCAGTGCCAAGCGCAGGCAACAGCACCTGACACTGCTGACACAGCAACGTTGTCTCCTTGGGGAGAAGGTATCCACTGGTGCCTCTATGAGAGAAATGTACCCGCTCCCAAGACTGGGGAACAGAGAGTCAGGGTTAGGAAGCTGAAATTAAAACAGGTTGGCAAAGCTTTACTAAGACACTTCTATTTTCTGTTTGCTGAGACATAAAAAATACATTAACAGCCCAGCAGCTTTGTAAATGATTTATGGTCAAAAGAATAAATTTCTTCCTTCTCTCCTGGCTAAAAAAAAAACCCCAAAAAAACAAAACAAAATAAAAACTACAGAAAGATTACAACAGTGATAAACTGCTTAATAAGGGAAAACAACTCAAGGTTTAAATATATTGAATGGTATATTGAGTGGGAAGGACAGAGCCCATAAGGAATAAGATTAAAGTCCAGTGAGGGGAGTTGGCACAGGGGAAGGCAGGATGAATGGGTGGGAGGCTGGAATATACAACTTGTATGGTAGGGAAAGGCAGCAGTGTGGAGTGCAGCTGCCAGACAACCATGCTTAGGTCAAACTCCAGTGCAAAATCCCAAGCTATGGTTCAACCAACTGCTTTTACCCAAAGCATCAAGAGCTATGTCCATCCTCCTCCAATAGGAGGAAGAGCAGAGGGTGATGAACAAAAAATGCTCAGGGCTTGCCCTATTAAACACAGGCTGGGTGAAGATCCAGGGACTTGCTGGATGCTGCATCCTGTCTCCCTCGCTACAGAAACCACTGACATCATCTGGGAGTCCTCAAGGAAGTTCTCTGCAAGAGTTAAGCTGGGCCAGAGGTAGTTCAGGTTGGAGAGGGGATGAGGACAGCTTCAGGAAGGAGAGCTTTAGTGAGAGGACTGTGGGGCTGCAGTAGTGGAATGAGAGATGGGATTGGGATTTAGGAAGTTACAGGGACTGTGGCCAGTGGCATTTGGGGATAGGAAATAACTTCCAAGAAATGGCTTCACTTCTCCAAGCCAAATGTAGGGAAGCTCCTCCATAGCTTCTTGGGGCCACCTCACCTGTCTTCCCCTGTTACTGGGATATTCCAGCACCATCATCACCCCACGGTTGCTTTTGTTGGCCTGTGGGTGATTATGGTGGGGTCAACCCTTAACAAAGACAACAAAATAAAATTAAATCTTTTAAAATATTTGAATGATATAATTTAAAAGATTTTAATATATTAAAATAAAAGCAACCCCTAAGGAATCAGCCTCCCAAGCCCTTTCTGACAGGAAAAATTTTCATTAATAGACTGATCCCATTTTCGTTGAGATCAGGAGGGACTGTCACCAGTATGAGTATCAAATTCTTAAAGGGTCTTGTCCAGCAAACCATAAGTTTTGGCTGAGGCAATGCCAGCAAGTTGGCTATCTGCTTTCCACACCCGTTTTGTGTCTTGTGTATGAAATGCTCTCATCCTGCGGAGTGCACAAGCTTTGCAAATGGAAGAATACTTGGCCAAAGTTTGTTGCTCACTACACCTTTGAGCTCCCGTAAAAGTTTTCCTGCTCTGTGATCTGAGTCCTGCTTCATCAAAGCTGCCACCTGCACGATCCCACCAGCAGGATCCCACCTGGAGCCAGGGCTGCTCAGCCAGACACTGATGCCTAGGTGCATTTGGTATGTCTTAGAAATTCCATTAAAGGCAGGTAAGTCAGTGGAAATATATTTAAAAATATATGTTTTAAATTTAGGCACATGTTTAAGTATCTTGCCTAACTGGGGTTTAAAAAAACCCTCCTGTAGCTTGTTCAGAGGAGAGAGAACCTTTAAGGCTTATGAAAGTGGAAAATGACCATGAAACTTCTCTGTCTCCAAACAAGGCTGATTAAAGCAAAGTCTCTCAAAGCAGTCGGACTGAAACTAGTTTACATGGTCATATTCAAAGACATTAAACTTCCATATCTTAAACTTCATTAATCCCAAACTACTTTGGTTTTAAAATTATTAAAATCATTAAAAACAAGCAAACAGCAAACAGAAAGGAAACAAAACAAAACAAAACAAAAAAAAAAAAAAAAAAAAAAAAACCAAAAAAAAAGGCAGGCTCTTTTTCATTTAATTGGAAAGAAAGGAAAACCCAAATTTGTCTTTTGCTCTGGCAAATGTCAGGTCAGTAATTGAATGTTTCAGATTATGAGTTGAGCTGTCTAAAAAAGGATGTAAAAGGACAATTTTCCACTGGGAAGAGAAGAGTTTTCATTAAAATCAAAATAGGTTGTAAGACTATCAACTCTGATGACATTTTCAGTGAGTGAAGACAAAATGAATTGCTTTGACTCCCCCATTTAATTATGGTAATATTGGCACACTTCAGTTCAATAAGGTAAGAACACTTTATTTCAATCTATTTAAACTTTTGCCATGTATTTAGATATTATATAAATTCTGACTTTGCATAATTTTATGCAGTACCAGTGCAGTGAATACACACATGCATACTTAATATGCTATGGCCTTTCAACATCCTGTGAATAGTCTCTTTTCCCAGTGGAAATTTACCCTGATTTTTGGTCCTTGCATTACAAGATCTGATCTCTCACTCTTATGTGAAAAGAAACAGAGAGGGTACATTAGGACTTCCCTGCAATAAATGTCCAGTTTGTTTCCTGCTTTAGCTACAAACAACTCCATCACTATCTTGGCATGGGAACACCCAGAGTGCTGGAGCTGTAGATATTTCCACATGAAGTTTGGTCCCCATGTGGCTCAAGGGGAGAGTGTCAGGCACAGAGACTTCCACACAAAAGCCTCAGCAACACATCTATTTAAGTACTTTGCTGTCCTTTCCCAGAAGGAGAGTAACTCTATGCTCCCTGCCCTCTGGAAGTGCAATCTTTCCAACCTGCCTGCACCAAAACCCAAAGCTCTTGTGCAAGTGTTGCTGACTATAAATCAGTTCCAGACGCTCCAGTCATTTGGGCTAAGCATTCCCACCTTTTATGTTGGAAGCAGAACCAACAGATGAAATATACACAGCCAGATCAATACAAATCTGCTGTCCATCTACTATATGTCCTTTTGGCATGTGCCAGCACAGGGTGCAAAGAGAAACACATCCCAGAGCTGAGAGGCTCTCTCTGCTCATCATGTACCCCGAGCTGAAGCATCTGCAGCTCTGAGCATCCAAGCCAAGATCACTGAGCCTGATTTTTCCCAAATGCTATGCACTTTCCCCTCCAGCCAGTGCCAGCCCTCAGGCACTCTAGTTGTGTATACAGCATCAGGCTGAAAAACTCAAATGCAGGAAGTTGCACTGGTAGCTCTAAAATATGCCAGGAAGAAATGCAGAGTCTCCATTTTGCAGTGAGGAAAACCAAGATGGAGCGAGGACATAACTCACCCAAACACCGTGCAGCAAGTCAATGGTGAGACAGGAATAGGACTTTAGAACCTGATTCATGGGCCTTGCTCTGCCTATTAATCACTCTCTCCACCACTGTACTAAGTACTAGTATTGATTTCAAATTAACACACACACACATCTTATCAAGGAAAAAAAAACCAAGAAGGTTCACTATGTTCAGCTCCAGTGGAGGCCAACATGATTCTATGAGCAAACATTTTCTGCAAGCAGCCTTGGCCCAAAGGATTCCAGGCTGGGAGGCACAAAGCAGGCACCCTCAAGGAACTATCAAATGCTTATAAAATGCTCCAAACCCTTGAGCAGCTTTTCAGAAAACACAGAGTGCAATCACAACATGCTTGCAATGTAGAAAGGAGACTTTGCTAATGCAGGTGCTGCTGTTACTGTACCTGACAATGCAGCTCCCTCCTTACCACCTTATTTTCTGCTGCCAAGATCTGGGAGTTAACCCTGGATGACCAAGCCTCACAGTGCCTTCTGATTTTATGCTTGCCCTCTCTTCTTCCCTTCACATGATGTCCTGAATTCCCTTTTACAACAGCTGCTAACTTTTGCAAACATAAAACTGCTACAAGCTTCCCTTGTCTTTTAGAGTAAAAGTCTCAGGTAAACATTTTGCAAATTTTCCCTCTGTAACAGATGCAAGAAGTTGCTTATGCCCAAGCAGCAAAGTACACAACTGCTCTGAACTAACATATTTTTTCTGCACAGCTGGCTCAGTTTTTCACACAGATGTTGTTTCTCCTGCCAAGTCTAAAAGCGCACAGAGCAGCATTAATATGAAAGAGCCCAATCGGACACTGGTTTAACAGCAAGTTGAAAATTCCCGAACCACAGCCTGTGTGTTGGGTTTTCCCTTTCCTTTGTTTTTGGAGATTTTTTTTGTTTGCTGTTTGTTGCGGGGTTTTTGTTGGTTTGGGGTTTTTTAAATTTTATTTCTTATACTTTATGCACCCAGCAGGGAGAAAAAGGAAAAAAAAAGGTAAAATAGAACAAAACCATAAGAAGCCACTGAAGAAAGTCTTAGCCTTTCAGGGGTAAATTCCCTTTCTGAAATTTGAAACACACGTTAATCTTTAATGTTAAACCATGGATTAAAAATTAATTCCAAAATCTCAGAGTTTGGAACACTTACAAGTCCACTGCATTATTAAAATCTCAGATCAATGCTACTCTGCATAAAGAAGTCTCCCCAAACTCTTTCTTTTCTCTTGAAGCCAAGAGCAGGTACTCACTGCTCTCCCTGGGTATCCTTAAAACTCAAAGAAACCTACTTGTGGTTCCCAAGAACTGGAAAAGGCTGAGCCCTCAATTTTACTTGCTTTTTTGTGCTCCTTTTTGCTTGCTCAGAGGGGGAACCAAGGGACCAGGCAGCATGTGTAGAGGTGTTGCATTTTCAACAAGTATTTTTGGAGCCATGGCTCTCTTACCAGCTGCTGCCTTACAGCTCTGCAGGAGGCTGAGCAGGAGGCTTCCATCTCTAGAGTCTGTGCTGCCACATCATTTACCATAAGGGGCAAAACTTCCTCTTTAAGCATCACGGTTTTTAACAGCTGCCTCAGCACAGTTACGCTGGCAGTTACCATCACAAAACAGCCTCTCTCCTATGCTATTTTCTGCACTCTCAGGCTCATTTCTGTCCAAATCCTCCACCTGAGACCATCCTCAGGAGGCTGCTTCACCTGCAGCCAGCTGGGTCCACACCAGATGAACCATGGTGCCAGCTGAGGTGAGCGCTGCCCATGCACCTCCTGGGCGAGGAAGCTGCACGGGCAGCCAGCACAACTCTTGGAGGGGACTGTCCCCCTCAGGGAGGTGCTGATGCCTCTCTGACCCTCCAGATGCTGTCAGAGGAGAGAACATCTCCTCTGCAGTCAGGACTGCCACCTGCTGTGTGATAGGTACTGTGTGAGAATGAATAGGCTGTGCTGCCCCATACGTGGGCACCCCCAACATCACCAGGCTCTGGGTGAAAATGAAGCAATCCATTCCTAGCTTTAAATCAGTGCTTGTATTCAGGGAGAAAAATAAACAAATTTAAAAAAATGCACAGAAGGGTTTAAACACCTACAAATTACACTTATCTCTCCCTTGTTTATCATAACTTTTCATGCCATAGTTGCTAATGGAAATAATAATAATCACTGTAGTAGAATCATGCTCTAGCTTCTTTCCCAGATTCTCCTCTTGTTCACCAGGCAGTGAAGTCATTGTATCACCAAAAGTTCAAAGAGACCTGGTTTTACAGGAGAAGTGCCACCATGAAAGGTTTTGACAGCTTCCCATGGAAGCCAAGAAAGCAGAAAAGTAAAGGAGGAGAGCCTTTGACTTGGGGGCAGGGGAGTGATAGGCAGGAGGATAAAAAAGTGGCAAATATTCACTATATTTGCCAATAGTGTAAAGCAAAGAAAACAACAATTATGAATCAACAGACAATTCAGCAGACAAACAGTCCTGCTCAGGATTCTGACATGTTCTCCAAGCAGGATCTGAGTACCCCTGGGACACAGGGGAGGCAAGGAGCAATAAGCCCATGTGATGTGCCTATGCTTGTGCAGAGCCAGACATGAACTCTCACTCTCTGGCTTGGTAGCTCATCTTCCAAACCATCTCTCCTTCCATAAATTCAGTCTTCTACTTTTAAACTCATGTGCTTATCAAGTCATATTACAATTAAAACTCTGCAAGTATGGCAAAATATATTCATGAATATCTGTTTGAATAATAAGCCTGAATTTACTTTGACAGTATTCATCTGACCTGATTTCGTCACCTTCTGCAAGTGCTCACACCAGCTCTCTCCAGCTCAAAAATGACAACATGAGGGAGAAGCTGCTGCACACACTCACATAAACATGAAGATGATTTTGCCTGGTGGGTCCAACCTCTGGTGCACTGGCCTTTCAAGGGTTGCAGGCTGCTTCTCAGACTCCATAAAAACCAGCTCAGATAAATCAGCCTAAAGTCAGAAAGTTAAAACTTACTTCATCAAAGTCTAGCCCACCACTGAAAAATGTGTATGTGGGTTTGAATTCTGGGCTCTTTGTACCTGCTGGGAGAAGAGGGCTAGTCGCTTCTGCTGAGGCCATAGCTCCTCTTGGGGCTGGCTGCTCCCAGAGCTGCAGAGAAGTATCCCTCTCACTCCTCATCCCTCTGCCTCCCACTCAGACCTGCCAGTGGAACTGCTGGTGTAATAGCCCTCTCTCCCACACAGTTCTGGCAAAAAAGATCCTGGTTAACAGGTAAGAGCGATTTCTTTTCTACCACAGGTCACACTGAAAAGATCAGACTAAAGAACAGGAATGCAGGCAGCCACGCTGACAACCTGAACTGAGGGTAACCTCTAGCAGGGGAAGGGGAGTAGGGACAGCCTCTGACCTCTCCATCCACCTCAGCAGCTGTCCCAGCAGTACATCTGACTGCCTGACTCCTTTTGCCTGGCTGTGAATTGGGGCAGTGTCCCCTCGCCCCAAGAGTGCTTGGGCATGTGGTATTGAGGGAAAGCAGGCTAAAAAACAGAGAGACCGATGGAAGGAGCAGAAACCATACCCCAAGGGCTAGATGCAGGTTGAACACAATAAATACTCAAAGAGATAGGCTGCAAGCTGAAATATGACCCTGGGGAAAACATTTGTTGAAGGGCAGAGAGGAAAAAATGCAACAGTGTACACTTGATGGCTACTTATGGAGGTAAATCAGCATGGCTTAGACACACACCCCACAGAGATACATGGATAGGCCTCCTGCCAGAGGCTTCTGCAAGAGCCCCATATCTCCACAGATAATTTGCTTACCTCTAAGCAGGATGTGGAATGGCTGAAGAACAATACAGAAGGACAAGAGTAGTCTCTGAGCAGGAGGAACCAAGAGTTTGAGAAAGACACTGTATAAATCCTAGAACCACAGAAGCTCAGAAGGAGTTGTCTTTTGATGCTGCCACAGGAATGTTCTGTATGTTGACAGTAAACACAGGCCACAGGGAAGGAATTCAGTTCTAATGACAAGTGGCTATTGTGGGAGGTTGTGCTGTACTGAGACTGGCACAAGGCTGTTGCCCATTCAGGGATGACTTCCATCAAAGGAACAGCTTTTTAGAACTGCTTGCCCAGCTCTCATGGTAGGACAACCTACTGATACGTATTTCTGTACCCAAGTCACAAAAAGGTGAAGTCTTTTCTAGGAAGCAATACAACAACAGAGTAAAGCACTTCTGCTAGGCTGGAAGACAGCATTGCTCCAGACAGCACATACAACAATAATCCATAACCACAGAGGACAGATGAAGAAAATACATCTACCTTTGGAAATGGGAAATCTATTAAATGAAACCAAGCTTCTCTTAGTCTTTTGACAAGAACATTCCTGGCTCAACATAATTAAATGAGTTTGGTTCATATTTTTACTTTTATTCGATCAAGAAGAATGGTGGTGTTGCCACCACATCCCCATTACATCTAAAATGAAACACCAAGCATGGAGGTATGGGATGGGGGGTGGAGGGAAGGCAGTGTGCAAGCTTCCTGGCTGACAGTACCTTCCTCCCCAAAGCACTAGAGTTGACACGGCCATGCAGCACCAATTTGGTGTTTTGCATCCTCTGAGAAGTGAAAAACAGGAGGTGGCAGAGTGGCTTTCCCCCTGCTTTCTGCATGCTTGTGTTTCTGACAGTTTTCTCTATGAAGGGCTACCCGAAACCTCCATGGTACTGGAGTGTCAAACGTGAACATTCAGCACTTAATTTGTGGTGCAAATCCTGTCAAACTCAATTGCATCTCTCTGCCCCTCCAAGGCATCCCAGGCTCTCTCCACTTCTGCAGGGGGCTGAGGCTTTGAGGAGTGACCAACTGTTAAAGCAAGTCGCAAACCGGCAGGATGCACAGCGTATGCTCCAGAGCCAGGCATGCCCTCACAGAGCTCCGCATACGCGCACAGAGTGGTCAGCTGGGAATACGCCCCAGGAGGCCTAATTAATGAACATATTTGAAAGCTCCAGGCATCACTTCCATCCATCTTCCATCCATCAGGCTGGAAGAAATGAGTGATAACATTAGCATCTGAGCACGAGCTGTTTGGATTGAGTGAGGAAGGAGATGGGGCTGGAGGCACTACCTGGGAAGCATCCCAAAAGTACAGGACCTTCTGCAAGGCTCTGCCATACTCATCTGTACCAAGCACAAAGGTACCAGAGGGAAAGGAGCCTTTCAATAATGGGAGATCAGGCCGGATTAAGTGGGAACTCAAAAAGCACAGCAGATGCTTCTTTCTGCTCCCTGTGAAAGGAGAAAGTGATAATCATGGAAGAAGGAAGGTAGGAAATAAGATAGAGATAGAGAGATACATCAAAGGGACAGAAAAGAAACAGAAGAAAAATAGATAGAAAAATGCTAAAAGATAAATGTAGTATGCTTTTAATTTGCATGATAAAAATAGTTCTCTTTTTTCCACCAATCATCTTTATTAGCAACAAAATTTGCAGCGAGATCTCTGACTAGCTATCTAGCTGTGACAACAGCAAAGCTCTGTAACAAACTGCTCCATGGAGGCTGCAAAAACTCCATCTTAGGCATTTTCAAATGCAGGGCATAGGGCTGACTGATACTTATCCTGCTACTTTGCTAAGCAGCAGACAGACCAGAATCGTGGTGCCTGAACTTCCGACCCACAATCCACTCTTATTTTTGGAGAGCGGCTGAATGAAATCGCTGAGTTTCTGCTACTTATTAGAGTTTACCTGCATAGTGCTCACCTGTGTACCAGACCACAGTCCACATATCACTGGCCTAAAAAGGTGCCCCAAGATCTCAAGCTTCTGCATGCTTCAACTGTAGGGACAGTCTCCAGGAGATGTGAAGGAGGTCACAGAAAAAAAAAAGAGATGTGTAGGAAATCCACTTTCCTCAGGGACCTGCAACTTGTTCAGCAATAGTGCATGTGTTTTATGTAGCCATGCTGGCAGGGACAGCCACCCCAGCACTTCCAAACTCCCTTCTCAGTCCAGCAACACACATCTACAGCAACATACAACACTGAGCCCAAGAAGGAGCACACCAGGCTGTGAACTCTGTCAAGTTAGGTCTTGGATATGAGCAAGGAAGTCAATGGCAACACCCTGGGCAGGGGAGAGACTGGTAGGAGGCAACTCTTCTTTCACAGTTCCTTCATGACACTCCAGGGACAACGTATATGGGAAAAGATTCCTTGTTGAAGGATTTCTTTCTCAGAATATCTGCTGCAACTCAGATTCCAACCAGTAACCCAATCATGGGGCCTGAGGCAAGACCCAGCAAAGCCACTGCTGTTAAGAGGATGGAAAAATCAGTGGATGACACTGCTTTGTCAGACAGAGAAAAAGCATGGCTAAGGAAGCACCTGCTGAGAAAAAACATGTACCAGCTCCCCACAACATTTTTGAGATATAGGCTAGCTCCAAACCCACAAGTCTCTCTCCTCAGCAGACACAGCATGTGTCTATACTAGGTTTAATCCAAGTAGCATGTTAAAACCAGCAAGAATGCCACGCTGGAAAGGACATTGCGTACTTTCCTGATGGCAGCTCACAGCAAGATCTGTGCTACTGCAGTCCCTCTGACTCTTACTCATGTTGAACAAAACAGAAGCAGCAATATTATCACACCCTCCTTTGCCCAGACAGACAAAATCGCTACACATATTGGTTCAGTGCTATAATCTCAACCAGCAGGTATCAAAGCCCCAGCTCCCAGCCAGAAGTAATAGAGCACCTCATGTGTGTGGGGCTGCTGTCCAAGGTACACATCTCTGACAGGTTTGTTGGATCCTTATCTCCCACCTGCTGGTAGGAAGTCAAGGCACAAGAATCTGTGACCATGTTAATTCAGTATTCCTCCCTTACTGGCACAAGGTCTGGACACAGCCATCAGGAAAATCTTATGACCACTTTTTGGTTGTAAGTTCAACACTCAAGCCCAGACCTTTTGAAGGTGTTGTCCCAGAGCACCAACAGTTCACACCATAGCACAGGTCATGAGATCAGCACTACAAATGCATTGGGAAAAAGAGGCCTGCAAAGGACCTGCAGGACACAGCCACCCACCCTGGCAGCCACATTTAGCTGGCAGGTGGGTCACATTGGCTGGGGGAATACAGGAGGCAGGCCAAGCAGAGATGGGGTGCACCACCTTTAACAGGGTTCACACATCCTCAAATAGCTGAGTGCACCTCCTCATGTCTTTATATAAACAGCACTGTTTCCTTTGGATCTTCCTCTAAAACACACTGAAGGGAACCAGGGGTGAGTTTTCACCTTCTCTTCAGTGCAGTGTTCTAGCATGAGGGAACTGAGAAGGGGAACTGGCACAAGGACACATCTTCCTGTTGAACAGATAATGCACTGAGATCTCTGTGGCCAAAACATTCTGTTCCTATTTGGGGCAAGTACTGCTGCACCCTTAGGCAGCAGGCTTGTGTTCTCCTCATGCCTCCTTCTCTCTCAAAAATACCCCATTTCTCTGGTAAAAACATTTACCACTTTAATTTCTTTCTAAGACAGCCTTTACTTCACCCATGAAAACACAAAAAGAAACTGAGCTCCAATAACCACTGCATCCTTCCCTTTATTCCCATCCTTTCCCTTAGCACAATTTGAAGAGTAATGACCTGAACCAACCCCAGCTTAAGACAATGGGTGTCTGTGTACTAGCTTCAATGGAATGTGGATTAACATGGGATTGCAAAATCTCCAAAATTAATGCAACTGTAATGCTGTTAAAATAATGGCTCGGAGGTCAGGAGATCCCTGAATTGAAATGTTTTCCTTGAAATTAAGCAAGCTACACCACATATCCTGCATTGCCAGGATTATACCTTCATACAGAGAACAAAATAGAGTACTGCACATCTGAGAACAAAACCCAGGAATATAAAAGTCTGTGTATGCAAAGCAAATACTAAGAGTAGATAGCAACTGCTAGCTACTTTCTTCCTTTATCTCCCAGTTGATACTGGTAGTTTGTTCACTGCAATGCCTTTTGTTCTTGTGCTTTTCTTGGAAAATTCATAAAACAAAAAATTTAGAAGAAAACAATGCATGTAGAAAAAAACCTCTTCTGACAACAATAATTCTACTACAAAAGAGCTCAGAGAGCAACAAATTTGGCCTTAGCCTTGGCTTCATGTAGTCATGGAATGCGATCTTTAAGCCTCCTTTCCAATTCACCAGAGGCCAGGCAAAAAAACAACAGGATGTTGAGCAATGTGCCATTAGCAGTGACACCTCCTTTCAGAGCTCCTCTCCCTGTACAGGTAATGTCCCTGTGTATATTATTATCCCAACTGTCCAAAGAGAAACTGAACTGCCTGGCTCCAGTTTTAATCACAACACCCCCTAAATTGTGACTGCTGACAATTATGGATGCCCATTTTTGGACAAGAGATGACAGCCAGAGGCTGAGTACCTGCAGTTTCTGCTGAAGGCAGTGAGGGTTGGAGTAGTCTTTTCTCCAGCCACTCTCATAATGCCATGATAATGCCATATGGATGGAATCAAAGGGAAACGCAGACAGACACAATTTCCACTAGTTAATCTTTTGAAACCTGACTGTTTTCCCCAGAACTTCCCAGGGAAATCCTGGCTACATTTATTTTGGCTGGGGTACAAGGCTATTTTTAGGGAAATAAATAAACAGCTGAATACCCATTTTTAATTTTCATTTAGGTCTAGGATTTATATTTTATTTGTTAATTTTGCTTTAATCTCCTTGTCCTTCATTATTCCCTGGCATTCACAGCAGGGGAGATGAGAGTTGCAGGGAGGAGGGTAAGGAATAGGATCCAGTGGGAGCAGTGATGAGGAAGGTACTGAAAGGGGGAAGAGAGTGAGGGGAAAGAGTATTGTTGACAGCATCTGATCCTCCGATTAATGTATTTCTAAGCAGATTAACCAAATCCCAACTGCTCTATGCCAGGTCTCTTCTCTAAGCTTCTCTCTCCCCCATGTAAACAAAAAGACATTTCCTCTGAGAAAATAACCAACATACTGGTTGAACTCTGGCAAGCTCCCTGCCCTCATGTAGCCCAACACTGTGGGGCACAGAAGAAGAGGGAAAGTATGGGTCTGTGGGAAAAGTATGGGTCTGTGGGGGTAAACTCTGCTTTTAGGGATACTTTGTGCTTTTCCTTTTTTTTCACCTCCTTGGGCCTCTGCGTGACTCCTGACTTGTCAATCTACAGGAAGGATGTGAAGGATACCGTGATTTGGGAAGATGAAGACCAGAATGGCTTCTGGTCTCAGAGTCACATGAGAACTCATGATCTCATTATATTCTGCTTGTGCATATCTGCTCTCCATGGCATCCACAAAGGGAGGAAGAGAGAGAGAAAGGTGGGTCAGAACACCCCAAAAAGATGTGGTGGGAACCACTTAATACAAACCACTTCTTTCGGCCCTGCCCCACAAAAAGCTTCACTCTGACTCCCTGAAAGAAAGAAACACTTCCATTTCCACCCAGTTTTTTGGAGCATTTCACAGTCAGGAGTTGGCCAAAGTCCTGTAACCCTGTATCACTGTCCCTGTTTTAAGAGACTGGGAAACTGAACATGGGCAGAGACTTTTCAGAGGTTGTAAGGCAGGTCAGTGGTACAGCCCCATTCTCATGAGCTGAGTTACAGGCATTTTTACAGGTCACAATAGCAGTCTTGGCTGAATAGGTCTTCTCTAAGAGCCTCTAAATTTAGTCTCCAGGTCTATTTGATCCCAGATCTTGTGCAGAGACTCTTCACCAGACATTCTCCAGCCTTGCTGCCCAAGGCAGGTTTGCCATCTCTGGTAGCAGCAGTCACAGAGGTCATGGGACATTTCTGCCTGTCCCACATGCTGATGGAGCTCAGACAGCACCCTGCCTGTTTTCAATCACAGCACTCTTGCCAATCTCTCTTGAAGTGGAGCTTCCAAAGATGGAAAGACCTCCTGCCTCTTCTCCCCTTTTACAGCCACTCAGTGTTTCAGCCAAGGTTTCCTCTTAGCTTTCTGCCTTCTTCTGAGCAGCAAGTGGCTGAAATACTCACAGACCTCCACCATCCACTTTTGGTTAGAAGGACTCCCCTTAGAAAGGGAGCTTTTTCTATATCTCCTACCGGGGAAGGAGAGTGGGTCTTGTGATGAGCAGTCAACACAGCACAGTGCATGAAACCACCCAGAAAGCAGAGGAATTCCCATTTGCTCAGCTGCCTCTCTTGCCCTGCTCAAGCCATGGTGGGCACTTTTAAATTTTAGCAAAGAAATTCTTAAACCAAAATGCTGGCTTTGCTATACAGTGACTGCCACCATAAATTGACCCTGAGAAAGCTCCACAACACACAACTTTTAAATGAAACATTTCAGA
Organism: Chloropsis cyanopogon; assembly: GCA_013400585.1. Classification (NCBI taxonomy): domain Eukaryota; kingdom Metazoa; phylum Chordata; class Aves; order Passeriformes; family Irenidae; genus Chloropsis; species Chloropsis cyanopogon. The sequence continues at coordinate 100,548 of WEZZ01024781.1, read as the reverse complement.
TGACACAGTAATGTACAGCATGGTGTTTTCCTATCAATGTTTTTTCATTAAGAAAATCACCAGAAATTCCTTTGCTGCAAATGGAAGCGGGGGTTTTGACTAAACAAGAATATACAGTGCCAGTTAAGGATGCAAGGAAGAGATAAGGGCAAGTGAAAAAAAAAAAGCAAATGAATTTATGTTGCCTAAGGCATTGAGGAGAATAAGAAGGGATTTACAAATTCATCAGGAGGAGAAGTAGCACCAGAAAGAAGGTGGGTTCATTAATAAGTGAGGATGAGGATGAAATGAATAGTTCAGAAATGGCTGAACAGCTTTTGTAAATCTGTCTCTAGCTATAAGAATAAAGAGAGGAATTTTAGACTAGAAAAGAGGGGGAAAAAGCAAGTTTAAAAAAAGCAGAAGCAAAAAGAACTTCAAGAATTATATGTCCACAAATGAAATAAAGCAAGCAACATCCTAGAACTTAATCCAGAAAAGACAAAGACATTTTTTAAAAACATTTTTCACATCAACAGAACTAATACAGGGCTGAACGTTAGTCAATCTATACATATGAGCACCTGCATAAATGTATGCAGGATCAGGGGCCTAATTTGTTATGGTGAGGCATTGAAAAACATATTATCCCAGTGACAAATAATCTGACAATTTACATTGAGCTAGGGAGGTTCCACAAAACCAGCTAGAAAGCAAACATAATAAAGATTTTCATTAAGGAATAGAGCTGGCAATATTTAATTCTAAGTCAATGTCTAGCCTTAGTGAAATAATGAAACAAATATGTAGGGCCATTAAGAATCTAAAGGATAAAATCACATGAAATACACAAGTTAAAATCTTTTGCTTTTTAATCCACATACACATTAGCACACTGAGGAAAGATAGTGAAGAGAATTTGAAGCTTTAGGAATTTGAAGCATTTGACACTGCCCCACTGGAACCAAAAGCCCATGGTTTAAAATACTGGCCAGTGGTACCAAAATAAAATATGCTTTGTTGGACTGGGAAATGATAAATGACATGCCAAAGGCTTTTCATCTATGGTGGCCTTATTAAAACAGTGTCACAGGAAAACAACACTAACTGTCCATGAAATTTGCAGCTGCCATCCTACAGAGAAATTGCAAATATAATGGAACAAAAAAAGAGGGCCTCGATGAACACATACCTCCTTGAAATTGAACATGTGAGGGCAATGGTCTGAAAGTTAAAGCAGAGAGTAGCATAAGTGGGACAGAGGATGATTGCATCTGGACTTACCAAAGCCACAAACTGAACCCATCAACACAGAAAAAAGAAGACGGTTAATGTCTCTGGAGAGCAGTAATCTAAAAGATGGATATGCAGCAGAAGGGAGAAAGCATAGAAACTGTTTCATTCCCTGAAACTTGAGGTTACAGAAAAGAAGCAAATAAAAAAAATCTTTATGTGCTTCATTAGCAAATCAGGCTCTCACAATTTTGAGTGGGAAGCAGAGGTGCATCTCAACACAGCAAAGGGAAGAACGGAGGGGAGAGTGTCCACACCATTTCAACACAACCAGTCCAAGGATTCATTCTGGTTAATTCCATCATTTTTTCCTTATCACCAATAGATGAACAGGAAACCAGAAAAAAATCAGAGATGATTGATAAACAGACATGGAAAAATATACACAGAAGACAAAGCAGGGCCAAATGCATACGGTTTATTAAGGAACAACCCTAAGGTAGTAAACTGTAAGATACACTTGATGCATGTGAACACTGCAGAGTGAGAGGAGGTAATAACTAGGAGTTATGAGATTAAACCAGGAAGGAAAAAAGTAGACCTTATACCAGGAAAAAGCTTGGCCTTGTTCTGCTTCTGAATCAGTTTAAATCAGAAATAACTCAACAAAAAGGAAAGAAGGAGCACAGAAAATAGATACTACTGCATCCAGAGAGAGCATTTTGGAGATCCTTTCTCTGTGTCCCAGTCTTTGCAGTGTCTGAGATCCCAGCTCCCAAGCTACAGCAGCACCCTCAGTTACATCGATTTGTTCCTTCTAGGAAAAGCAGACGCTTTACCCACAACACAAGCACTGGGCAAAATTCAAACCACTGCTGAGACAAAACAGCCTTGCTGGGGGTTTGAGCAGCTCTCCATTAGCAACATATGTGGTTACATAAAAGAGATACTAAGGCTCTAATTCCACTATTCATTACAATTGCTAATATAGTGACATACAAATACATGGAAAAGACCTCCTGCCCCTTGGGAGTTCGTGTTTCCAGATGTCTGCTGACCATAGGAAGGGCTGGAAGAGGGGCACAGTTCCTGAATTTCTCTAAGTGCTAACATGCTGCATAAGCAGACCTGACCTCTTCTGGACAATGACAAAAATAAACATTTTCATCCCTCATAAAAATTTAAGTCAGCTCAAACTACAGGTAGACCCAGAGAGCACTTAATGCATGAGAAACATTCTTGGGGTTGTACATATTTTCAAAAAGCCAAATCCAACCCCCATGTCAGATGTTACTTAAGAGCCAATGAAGGAGAAAACAAGAGTAATAGTGCTCAGCAGCCCCAAGAGCCTTCAGCTGAGCTGCTGTGAAAGGTCTGCACTACTGCAGGCACAGGGAAGGACAGAGCACCACAGAGAGAAACATGCAGCTTGGAGGCAACTTGTAACAAATTTGGCCGCCCAATATGCCCACTGCTACAGAATGGAGTGCTTTGGGAAGCCTTTTGCCACCTAACTGGAACAAATAGGCATTGCCTGTCTGAGAGGTGTCTTCTGGAGGTTAATACACTCAACATCCTTATTAAATTTATTCCTCATTTTCTGATGGCTAAATCCTGGCTTGCCCTGCCTTCATATGCTGCAGTGTCAAGCAGATGGTATGCACATATGTATTCGCCACCACGTATTTTGGGCAGGGCCAGATGCAGCATAGAACTGAGTGTTCCCAGGTCACCCGGTGGGAACAACACTCAGTTGCACTCCGTGGTCCCAGAGAAGCAAGCTCAGGTCTGGGGGCCTAGGAGTGAAGACCTGCCTTCCCCTCAATGCCTGGCAGAAGCACTTGAGGAATGCTTTCATCCAGCAGGCAGAAAAACTTCTACACGGCTCACTTGCCCCACCCAGAGGCATTTTGCTCTGCATCCTGCGAATACCGAAGTTCTGCAGCCTGCAAATTCCGCAGGAGAGGGGGCAGATAGCAGCCGTATCACTGAATTAAACTCAAGCAACAGCAATGATGGTATTGAGGGACTCCTACAGATCTTGACAATTACGAAGTTCAGGCCCTCTGGAGCGTTCCTTCAGTCTCTCAGAGTTGTGGAATTGATCTGGAAACCACTTTATTAATGTTCTTTCTTTCCTCCCTTTCTCCCGAAGCAGCATCGTCATATATTAATTTATGATTAAATTAATTATTGATTCTCACTGCACCTGCAGTATTCGGCCTTGTCCTTCTTCCCCAGAGAGAGCTTTGACTGATGTGAGAATGGCAGGATGTCAGAGAGACAAAAAGGGAGAGAAAAACTCAGTGTGTAGGGGACCTCAGACAAGTGTGTTCCCCACGAAAGTGCCAAGCAGCAGATGAGGGGCACAATGCACCAGGGCACAGCAATGATGCCACCTTCTCAGACAGCAGTAAAAAAACCCAGAAAACTCAAAGCCAAATTGCTTCTGATAAGGAGGGAATGAGTAGCAGAGCTATTCATAGGCATTCAGCATGTGGGGAGGTATTAAAAAAAAAGTCTGACCCAAAGCAGAAGTTTTGTTTTTATTCAGAAAAGTCAAGCTGCAGTTCTTTGAATACATCATTGAAAAAACCTTCCAGGCTTTTGGCTTTTGCCTTGCAATTACAATCAACAGATGGTGATTATTTCACAGGCTGGGGCATCTGGTCAGCTCCCAGCCAAACATAAATAAAAGACCTTTGCATGATTGTATCAGGCATTCTGGTCCAGAAACAAAACCAAGGTTGGGAGTTAAAAAAAAAAAAAAAAGGTGGAAGAGTTAAGTTCCCTAATTTTGGAGGTATCTTATTTCCAGAAGAAAAGATGGAGGGGGACAGGAGAGAAACAAAGTATCTTAATAGAGACATGCCCCTTGCACAGATGATCAGAGTCCAGCACTCCTGAAACCAATGGAAATTTCTGAGCCAGAATCTCTCTGTCATGAATTAACCCTCAATCTTGACCCTTTAACTGGATTTTGCAGACCAGATAAACCTTCACCCTCTTTTATAGCATATTTTACCCAAACATTGCAATGCAGCTCTCCCTAAAAAGCCTGGCAAGTTTTACTACATCTTAGAATGGAATTAATACATCAAGGTACTGCTTCTACTTTTCATCAGGGAAAAAGGACTACCAAGCTACCGCAGGAAAATGTCCTCTCCCCAAACATCTTTCCTGGCCAAAAGAGCTACAATATTCTCCTTGAACTAACCACACAGAAAACAGCCTCCAATTTTTGTCCTCTCTGCAGCCCTCACATCCACGTGAACTGGTGCTGGCCCCAACACCCAGCAGTGCACATTGGCTCTGTGTACTCTGCACCCACTGCTCACTGAGGGCCTGAACCCACAGCTCCAAGGGAAGACCTAATTGCAACAGACAAAATAACCCCTTAGGTGGGAGGCACAAGGCTGTGTTTTGGTGACATGAATTCCAGGATGACAGAGTCTTTGGCCATGAATGTGTGCAAACTGCCCCAGAAAAAAATACAATGACCACCTCTGCTGTTTCTGCACCCCGATTTTGCTGGTCTCTGTTAGCCCATGACTCTGTTTCATCCCAAGCATATGTGAAAGGATGGCAGGTTTTCTCCTTGAGCAATGCAGGCACTACAAACCTCAGGCAGGTAAAGGAAGTTATTACCTGCATCTCTCTCCTCACCCTGACAGATTCCCTCAGTGCTTTGCTGCATATGAAGGCAGCTTTTTGCCACCTCCCTGCTGTCCTCTTTGCTCTTGGTGGCACTGCAGGCCAGCCTCACCTGATCTGCAGAGAAGCTTCAGAGCCCTCATTGTTATTTTGTACGGCAGGGCAATGGCTGAAAGTCTGAAAGGCACACAGCCAGGGCATAATTTTGTTAGGAAAACATGGCAAACACTTTCCGTTTCTGCCTTACACATGCCTCTGGGTTACTCAGCCATTATCTGTTAAATTAAGGCCAGCACGGCTGGCCTTAAGAGCCCGTCCTGTTCCAAAGTCACGGCCAGCCATGACTTGGTAGCCATCGCCGCAGGGCACACGTGGCTGCCGCGAACTTTCCAGCAGCTTGCGCAGAATCCTCACTCATCGCTCCTGAACACACAAGCCCCGCTCCTATGGCAGCACAAGGAAAGAGATGAGGATCTCCTCCAGGATCCCAGCTTGCATTATGACACACAACTGGACTGTTGCAGACTCCCTCCCAGGAAGAATCCACGGAACCTGGCCATTTCATTACACACTCAGCAGGACTGTAGGCAAGAGTAGAATTAAATGTCTGCTCTCTAACTGAGGAGGAATGAGAGGGACATATTCCAGCCCAATTTATACAGCAGCATCAGAAGGCAATGGCAAAACAGGCCAAGGGTGGAGCAGGCAGCATGGGCAGGTGATAGAGGAGTGAAATCTCTGCAGAGAACATACAAACATCATGGGATGAGAAAGAAAATTGCATTACACCCTATATGTGCAGGGAACAAACTTGACTCCCCAAGAGCAGAGTGCTACCCCAACACCCCTATTAGATTGGTGGGCTACATGGCCGTGCCTGGGGCTTCTCAAGATAAAAACGTTCATTTCCTTAGAGAACAAGGTTGTGATCTTCACGACCTTACCAGGCCTGTGCACATTTACCCATTTTAATTTCAGATTAGCATCTCTCATTTTCAGTACCTAGGGGATTACTGTTTTCGCCTGTGCAGCAAGCACAGTTCATAAAAGTATCAGTTACCCTCCCCCTTGTTCAGAAAATCAAGGCAGATCTGACCAGATGGCACATGCTCCTGCGCTCTGTGTCAGGCTGCATTAATTCAGGAGAAATGAACTCTCCTCCAAAACTATATTTATTTCAGACACCGCCATGCCCAGTTGCTGGGCTGTCCTCAGGAAAACCTAGAGCCAGCTATTTTCCATGAGCTTAGCAGGAAAAAACACAGCAAAGGCCTTGTTGGAAGTCTGAGATGCCAGGAAGGATGAATACCCACGGGCTCCCAGAGAGCTGGAAGTATTTCAGTGGCACTTCCCCAGGGCTTTGAGGCAGTAGCTGCTGCCCTAACACTCAAAGCATCATAAAGCAGAAGGTGCTCCCACACCTCGTTGGACCAACGTGCTTAAATCTTAAGGCAGTGCTAATGGAACAGCACAGCCTTTTTGGGAGGGTTGCATTACACTGTCTTGCTAGGATCAGGAATGAGATCCCTCCAAGTGACAGAGGAAGGTGGAAGCTGTTCTGGTACGGTGTAGGGTGTGCAACTTGAGTTACTATCTTGATCCACCTCTTTAAAAGGCTCACTCCTGCAGGGCATAAGCAAGGCATTTCACCTATTAATAGCTCTGGCTATGCTGCCCATTTCCTTCACCTTCTGCCAGAATAATTCTGCCCACTGCTGGAGACAATATAGTGTGAGTACTGGAAAGAGTCTGATTGGGTGAGAAATGCCTTTGGTTTCCTGAGTAAAATGTTATTTACCTTCTTACACAGCACATATAACAACACCTAAGTGCTATACTATAATCAGTAAAATCATGCAGAGAAACTGTTCATGTGGATAATGATACTTTTCATCCTCCCATGTGGGTAGTTCAAGGTTGAATTAATTCATGTTTGCCCAGCTTTGCGAGATCTATGGAAGAAAGGCTATTGTTATGCAAATAATTATTAATAATGACTGCTCCTGTGCTGCTCCCCATTAAATGTGCTCAATTTATAAGTCAAAGGGTGTTTTTCTTCTTGCTGCAAGACTAACTGGGTTCCACAAATTGAAATGTTGGTGTCAGTGTACCTGGAAATAGAGGATAACTCTGAAATTAGGGTGTTTTTCTCAGATTGAAGGCCCATCTTCAGGTTCCTCCTTTCCATCCTACAAGAAATATACATGACTCTGGAAGTCACTTGGAAGAGCAATCACACTGCCTTCCCAAGGCATCAAATCAGGCCCGGTTCAGACGATCTCAACATAGAAGAAAGCCCATGCAGAGTGAAATTCGGACTACCAAATACCCTATAATATGCCTAAAGATGAATAATTATCTTTATTTCACAGAGTGAAGCATGAAGCAATAAAACAATGAAGCAACTCTTAGGGGTGTGGTGAGTAAAAATGCACCATACATACAGTGCTCAAATAAAACACTAAATAAGAGTAGGGGTTTAACAAAGGCAATTTTTAAGAACACAGGCACAACACAATACAGGCACAAGGAATTTAATATCACACCCACCATTTGGAGCAGATTAGCAAAAGTACTCCCCAGTGGTTGCTATGGTCCCTGAGAGGTCTCCCATTCTAAAACTGAAGGCAGGACCACACAAAGTAAGTAGATAAGGAATTTCATTTTGGGTAAGCTTCTTTAAATTTTCAGAGTATATCATGAGCCACACATGCCAACATACCGGGGTCATACCAACACACTGACAGGACTGTTGCATTACCAGGTGCCCCTCAAGTAATTCTTTCTTTTTTAATCTCCTAAAACCATGAAAGCAGAAAAAGAGAAATTGGGCTGTTACCATAGTCTTTTTAGAGCCCTATGCAGGCACAGTCTGATGACTCATAAAAAAGAACTATTCTGTCCACATGCCATGCAAAGCTGCTTGCAGCTAGGACACATCAGCTTTACTCTGCTATTTCCACAGAGGAAACAGCCTTCCATACAGCCCATCTAACATACCCGAAGTCCTTATGCACACTTACTTTGGTGAGGGATTTATCAAACAAAAACAAGGAGAAGCAAGAATTAAGTTACACCCATGGCTCCCAAGGCAGTAGTTTTTGTGCACGGGGCTCCTGGGCAGGATAGGCCCTGATTGAGGCTAATGGGACTACCCCAAGTGATCACCCTCTATCACTGACAAACATTTTCAAAGGTTTCCCACTGCACCAAAGTTAGCAGATGCCTTAGGCAAGACACAGGGTAGTAAGGTTTGAGATGGATGTCTCCTGCATCTTCAGCAGCTGCAGACACTGGAGAATCTGCTCAAATCCACACTGGAGGACTTCGCTCAAAAAGTGTTTGAGGACCGCAAGAGACAGAAGTGATGCCTGCTCATCTCCCTGCAGTTCTGCAGATGCAATCCCACTACCATCAAGGAAAATTGATTTGTGCCACATGAATGAGCAAGTATGAGGTGAAGGAACTCCTGGAACTGTGGTAGAAAGAAGGTTCTTCTCCATTTCATTTATCTGCTACTCTGCTTCCACGGTAGCTGTGCTAAACAGATACTAATTGTTTCCACAGACAGCCCAGCTCAGCTGTGTGCCTTTCCCTGAGGCTCCTGGAAGAGTGCATGTTGTTCGTATGAGAAATGCAGCCAGCCCCACTGCTGGGGCTGCAGGTTTGCTCTGTCAGTCATCAGTCCAAGGCATGAACCCTTGCAGTGGTTGCCCTAAGCCCTGCAGAGCAGCGTCTCTAGGATCTGATACTTAAGGGATTCCCTAGTGATTTCCACAGGCTGATAGGAACATCCTAGAACAATTCTTTTCTGAACTGTAGCAAATTTCACCTAAGAAATCTCTTTCTCTTTGTCTTGTTTTCAGTTGAGGGAAAGTCAGATCTCTGGGTAAAGTCTCCAGCCACCAACACTTCTTGAACTCTGTCAGACTGGATGCTGTAGCCACTTCTTTGGGGAGCCTGTTCCAGTGCCCAAACACCTTCTGAGGGGAGAACCTTCTTACAATATCCAGCCTAAGCCTCCCCTGATACAACTTCAGGCCATTCCCTTGGGTCCAGTCACTGGTCACCACAGAGAAGAGATCAGTGCCTGCCCCTCCTCTTCCCCTCGCAAGGAAGCTGTAACTGCAATGAGGCCTCCCCTCAGTCTCCTCTTCTCTAGGCTGAACAGACCAAGTGACCTCAGCTGCTCCTCACACAGCTTCCCCTCAAGGCTCTTCTCCATTCTCACAGCCCTCCTTTGCATACTTTCTAACAGCTTAATATCTTTCTTATATTGTGGTGCCCAAAACTGCAAGCAATATTCAAGGTCAGGCCATACCTGTTTAGAGTAGAACGTACAGGGATTTTTATTCCAGCCAAAACAGCTTTTCCTTAGGCTGTTTCCCACAAACAAGTTTGCCTTGCTGGGGTCTGCTCTAGTAGCCCACTTTGGCTGGGATAAGTCGTCTTAGATTACAAAGCATTTCTGTAAATGCACTTCTCCAAGGACTGAGATACTCAGTCTTTTAAACTTTACACCTGGTCTCTTCTATAGAAGGTAAAGATCACAGGGCACTTTCTGTTGGCCAACAAGTGTCCTATGACTGGATGAGAAGTCCAACTGAAAATCTTTAAAGATCCAAACCTCTTCTACTTTGTGTGAGCAAAGCATCCTGTTACTTATACAGCCACAAGTCATTGGCTAGAAACTGGTGACTCTTGAGGGCTTTAAAGGGTCTTTAAGCCCTTTTGTTGAGAAGAAAACATGAGACTGGTCCATGAGAGAACACAAAGTTGGTAAGTCTAAGCAGGTCACAAAAAAGAGAACTTCACTGTATTTCTTTTTCCTCTCTTGGACACATTTCTCTACAGCAGCAAACAGAATATTTATTCATGGGCAAGAAATATAACTAATTTTTTGAAATGACAGAAAAGAAGCCAAAAGTCTGGTGCAATTAGCCTACAGGTAAAGCTCAAGGTTTTCAGAGTAACATCCCAGGTAAGGATGCACTGTGCTGATAAAGCTCTGAAAAAACACAAATGCCAGGGTCACAACAGGACAGCTACTATCTCAATGCTCTGGTTAAACTTATTCTTCCCAGAGAGTACCAGAGGAACCAAAAGCTTCTTGAGCAGAATATCTGAAGCCTGGTTTCCTATAATTCTAGTATGTGGCTGTCCAGGAACTCATGTGAGTTTCTACAGCAGCCATCACAGAACCAAACAATACCTTCCCAAGTATCTCCAACAACCTCAAATTTTCTGACTTTCCTCAGCAAGTTACTCAAGAATGACTGATCCTCAGTGACTTTTTATTTAGTTCTTGCTTCTCCTGTAGAAACCACCTCTTCTGCAGAGGCCTGTTCTGCCACTGGAGTACATTTGCTACCCAGATCCCACTGGTTTCACTGGCAGGGAAGAGGCGTGCATACGCACACACTGGAGCAGGGGTCTGAACAGAAGCACCCAAGAAACAGAGCAGCAGCCTCTTTCTTGGACACAGGTCAGCTCTCTGATTGCTGTCTTGTAAGACTGGCCCGGGGGGACAGCTGTGACCTATGATTGCAGTGGTGCAAGGTGTTCCCTAAGATGGGCGTTGCTCAGGTCTAGTACAACTTTCATGTTACCGGTTATATATGAGCAGCATCAGGAGAAGAAACACTAATTAGATGACTTATGATCCCTGAAAAGACCAGGAAGAAGTGGAACAAAAGACTCCTTTCCAGACATGGAGACTGGTCACTGAGAAGGGAGCTGACATCTGCCTTGGCACTTATGTCCGTCAGCTTTGCACGATGCAGTTTAAGGTTCATGACGAACCCCTTCATGTAACAGACACCTCCAGCACACACGAAGGCCAAAAATTTCCCACTACCATGTCCACCAGGCCATGAGATATGCCAACACTTTGTGCTGTAGCAGAGGCACATCCAAGAGGAGGAAATCTGTTTCCAAATTTTACAGTTCAGTGATCCCTTAGACTTGCTCAAGAAGAACATCTCTGTTCTCCATAAGTTTTGAGGAAAAGAGGAAAGACCTAAAATATCCCCTGCTAGTCCATCTGTGGAGGATATCCCCCCACAGCCTGGTTACAGCATGCATCAGAAATGCAGGACTTAAAAGTACGGCCACATGGTTTTCCAAGAGAGGAATGTGCAGTTTCATTTATTTACAGCAATGCTCCACATGCTTTTCCTACTCTACTGGCAGCTCAAAAGACTCACAGCTAGTATGAGACAGCTGTTCCAGGACCAGCCTTTGTCACAGAAAAGATGCTGTGGATAAATCATAGTCTTATGTATTACCATGGCCAACAGGATATCCCAGCATAATTAACCTCCTCATTTTACAGACTGTTCAATTGAGACATGAAGCATTGACTTAACCTGCCATGATTCCACAGGCAAAGAACAACCAAGGCAGGGGCAGCAGCCCTCCCTAGCCTTGCATGAAGGCACACCAACAAGCAAGAATGAAGACGGCATGTCTGCTGTCTCGCTGCTCTGCATAGTCTCCTTGAAATCCCTCCTTCTGAGTGCAGTCTTGCAGTGCACTCTTGGCACTTGTGTCAGCCCTCCACATACAACATTGATCATGGACTAGGCTTCATAGGATGCTTCCTGCTTGTTTTTTCACTAATGGATATCATTTTTTAAAAGTAAGATGCTGGGGGTGAGGAAGGACGAGGGAACCCTGAGTGAAAGCTGCCACTGTGCTCAGTCTCTATGGAAATAATCCACAATGCTAATACATCCTAAAATGGTAATAAAGCCTGTGTTCTCTTATGTAATCCCATAGTAAGAAAGAGCTCTGTCGGCTTGCCTGACAAATGATATCTCTGTAACCTTGGAGGGGATTATTACTAAAAAACACAGGGGGGAAAAACAAAGCAACACACACAGATGCATGCAAATCCATCAGATGCAGAAAAAGGACAGCCAGCTCCAGCCAGCTCCTGTGCATTGGCCCTGTGATATTATGTCACTGCCATCAAACAAGGAAGGGATCCCCTGGCAAAGCAGCAGCCCTGCTCTGGCTCCTCCTCTATTCACAGCCCCTGCTCCCTCCCCAGGCACCTCAGTACCAGAAGCAGGCAGAGGGCAGGTTTCCCCCTTTCCTGTCCTCCCTCCCTCACCCAAAATGAGCATTCAAAGCCCCGGCAGCTGGCCAGATCCAGTTTGCCTGCGTCACCGATGCACGTGGATTCACATCTGTCCTGCCCAGTGGTGATGGAGCCAGGGCTACGTGCATCCCTGAGAAGGATTCATGCCCCCGAATCCACCAAGTTGTGTGCCAGCGGGGGTGGGGACAGCATGTTCCAGGCATGGCTGAGTGGCACTGTAAGGCTTAAGAGCTTGCCTTAGAGGTGTAGGGAGAGGGGAGGTTTGGAGGCTCATTTTGGAGCTGTCTCTAAGTTTGGCTGATGAGCCACAAACCAAAGTCAGGCAACTCTTTGCTCTTGAGCCTCAGGTGCAGAACAGAAATAAGGCAGCAGCAGCTGCTTCACAAGGTGAGACGGTGTACAGGTAGCTCTCTCACTGCCTCCCTCTACTCCTCTCTTCCCCTGGAGGCTGTGCCCCTCTGTGAACACAGAAAGGGGTCCACCAGGCCACCCTGGAAATTCTCAGAGGTGTAGGTTTGCTTGAGCAAACACTCCAGTCCTCATGTCGAGCAGTCAGCCCCAAACTCCATCCTCTGGGACATGGCAGCCAGACAGTCTGGAGGTTGACTACAGAACACGACTCACATGCAATACTATGAGCAGCAAGCTCTTATCTCAGTGCCAGTAAAGGATGGTGACTACCCTAGTATCTCTTTCCCACAGATCAAAGCATGGGAACACTTAGTGGAATGCCGGGAAACTTCTCTGGTAACACGAGATGACATCAGGCGGGTTTCCATGCCTGATTGAACATTCACCCTTTCATGTTGTGCTGTGTTTGAGGGAACTTTTATGTTTTCTCAGACAGCAGAAGATGCGGGAATAGGGAGCCTTGAGTCAAAGCAGATTCCTCAAGGCTGGACTGAAGAAAAAAACAACAATCCTAACACTTAAAAAGTTGTTATTATGACATTTAAAACACATTTTTAATGGAGCAGAGCCTTTATCAGTCAGTGCATGTAGAGCGCTCTAATTAATACTAAATGTTTCCACTGTGACTATCTGGAAAAGGAAGGGTTACAATCGTTATTCACAGCAGTCACATTTTTTTAATTAATAACCTTGTAATTGGTATTGACTTAAACCAACTGATGACAGTCTTATGATGAGCCATTCCCAGCCAAGTTTCGTACCCAATTGCCCTCAGGTCAGGAAAACAGTGAACTCCATTATTGGCAGAAGCTTTCTGCCCCACACCACTCTCCTTCCTGTGCCACAGGGAGGTCACCCCACACCACCCACCTCTGCAGCCTTCCTCCAGCCCTTCCTTTCCAGCACCATGGCTCCATGGAGCATCTGCTGTGCTGCAGCCTGGATCTCACAGGCCAGCATCTAAAATACCAGCACTTCCTATCATAGCAAACTATGATTCCAAAAGGTGAGCCCACTGCCAGGACCACCAGAGCCCCTACCCAACGGCACCCTGGCAAAGAAAGCAAAGGCAAACCCACCTCCAGACACTTCTAGAAGCAGAAGGAGCAAATCCTGCTCCTCTGTTATGATATAGGCTCAAAGGGCTCAAAGGGATGGAAATATCCCCCACAAGGTCTGCAAGATACGGTAATTTTGGACATGTCTGACATAACTGCAGTGTGCAGCTTGGATGTGCCTCTCTGAAGCAAAAAGGGCAGCACTGACAAAGGGCAACCCTGCCTCTGCAGCAGCTCAAGCCATGGCCTCACCTAAGACAGGACACAGCTATAAATAAAGCCCTGAGGCAACATTTCTGACCTGGAGCTCTCTTACAGCAAGTTTCAGGAGAAGTTTACTTCCAGAACGAAAAGCCCATGTCAGGTAAGTACAGAAGGCACCCCAGCAGCTTCTCTGTAAGGCTGCAGCACCAGGCTCGCCTAGGGATTGAGAGTCTGACATCTCCGCTGACCTCGGGGCGTCCCTCCAAACTATGCCCTGCTTCTCCCCGTTCCCCGCGGGACCGAAAAATCCTCTTTTCTCCCGAAGCCTCGGCAGGGCGCCCGCGGGGCTGCCTCCAGCAGGCACCCTCCGGAGGGCTTCCCTGCTCCGCTACCAGGGAGCAGCATTAGAGGGCAGTGCGCTGCCTTGGAAGCGGGATGTGTGCGTGTGTCCCAGCCCGGGGCCGGGCCACGGGCACCCCCTGGGGCACAGTGTCTCCCGGCTGTCCCGCAGCATCGTTGCCGCAGGACGAGGCCACCCCCATCCCCAGGGACCGGCTCCCCCGAGCCCTGCCCGCCGCATCCCGCCTCACAGGCGGCGAGCGGGAAATCCTGCAGGGGCTGCGTTTTAATTAGAAAATGCCTGGGTTTAATTAAATAAATGTGAAGCTGAATAATACAATCAAGAGAATTGCCTGTGCTCTTTTATTTTGCAATTCAATTTGGTTTGTGCTGTACCCACACTTTTGGTTTTCTTATGCCAAAATCTTTTGCACTGATCACTCAGAGCTGCATTGCAGAGTTTGCCAGGGACAAAGCTGGAAGTGCTGGCTGTTGAATAAAGGGCAGTTGGAACTTTTCACAGCTGGGGATACATTGGAGGCAGCCTGTCTCTGCAGCAGAGGAACAGATTTTTCCAAATTTTTGAGCACCAAAGTTCCCACTGACTGCCTGTAAGTGGAGTTCAACATCACTCTCGCAATTAGGTACAAAAGAAGAGGACAAGAAAATACCCTGTCCCATCCATAATGAAGGAGAGCAAGCAGGTTAGTATGCACACACACGAGCGTGCAAGCAAGCCCGTAAACCAACACAGCATCTTCATTCTGCAACCCTGAAAACACTGCATTGATTTCCTAAACACGCAATTATTAAGGTTCCAGAAACCAAAATTACAAACAAAACCAATATTTTTGCTTTCAAAAAGCCAGTTCTGGTTGCTAAGTGACTACAATATACTTCTCTATCACATAATTTGAAAAGCCCACGCACTAAGAGCAAGGAAATTGCTACGTTAGGACATCAGGAATGTGCTCTAGCAAGATAATGAATTTTAAATATGTATTTGTACTACTGTAGCACTTAGAGACCCCGTGAAACCATTGTCTTTGGTAACATTCCAAGAGGTCTTAAGCTCAAACAGGGTACAAGAAGTTAGTGTAAGATGCTAGAGCACAGATCTGGGAAAAAAACGAGGGCAGGGAAGCAGCTCTATCAGGACTGAAGAGGAAAGCAATTGCAAACAGAAAAAACTTTAAAGAGAGATATTTAGAGGCAGAACTGGTGACTGAAGCTGTAATAAAATGTATTTGGATGGAGAACTGGTGGAGTATTTGGGGAAAAGAGCACAAAAAGGTAAAAGCATGAATGAGGGGCTAAAGTAGTAAAGCTTAAAAACCAACGACAGAAGTTTGAGAGAGCAGGACACACCAGAGTAGCATCCTGTAGGGAAAATAAACCATCATGGAGGAACCACATAATGTCATAGGTAAAAATCTGGAGGAAAAAATATGAAACTTTGATAGACTGCAAACAAAGTGGCAGTAAGAGCTGAACCTATCTCTTGAAACAGCACAATAACTAATAGCTGCAAGACAGCAGCACTAGTTCTGGTTACTGTGGCAATATATAAAAAAATGCTCAGACTGAGAAAGGATGACTCCTCTGTGCTTTATCAAGCATCACGTAATGAAAAGTATGAAACAACTTTACTTTCCTTTCACCAAAAGCTCTGAAATTCTTAAAAAGGACTATTGATTTTATTTCCTAAATACTATTTTCAAGACTACTTGCCCATAAAAATTATTGTTAGTGAATAAATTAATCAGCTGACTACACCTGTGAATAGTCTTTCTGCTTGTGCTTCTTAGGAATGCTGGCATCACTGTCTGGTGTAAAGTCTGCATGTAGCCACAACAAACCCTGTTGTTTTGTAAATACCCTTTAATTTACAAAGCAGTGTGATGCTTTCCCATACGGTTCTCCTACATCCCTCTCAAATGGGAATTACACACGTTGTGCCAGGCATGGAATAAACAGGCACAGATATTTTGCAATGGGCTTTGGAGCATCCACACATAGGGTATGTGCCTGGGGAATGGGGGCTGGCCCCCTGGGACCCTAGCTAGGTAAAGATGTGATGCCTGGGGTCACCAACCCCGAGGACCACAGCAGCTGTGAGACCAGAACACTGGTCCAAGCACAACTGCCCACTAAATATCCACCACAGAGAAGTTCAGAAAAGACCAAGAGAGTTTGCACAAGTAATTCAGAAAGAAAAATGACAAAACTTGATTGGTAGTCAAATTAGAGGTGTGGTCTTGTTTTTAAGACAAAGAGCTATTACTGTTTATATATACAACACTTATGTCATTTCTTGAGATCACACCAAGAGTTTGTGTGGGTGTACATCAGTATTTTGTCACCCACACAGTTTTCAAACCTGCTGGTCATAAAATCTAACAAAGCAGTGGACATCCCCAAGGTTTATTTCATGTAAGATTTGTTTGATTGAGGAGATGGGTAAATTTGTGTTATGACAAACTGTTGTAACAACTCAACAGATAGCTGCCTGGTTTCTCCTGCCAGGCAATCAATCACCACACACAGATCCCAAAGCCACGCACTTGCCAGACCAGTACCTGGTCAAGTAAAGAGGAAAGAGAAGAGAAAGTAAAGGATATTTCTAAGGGTCAAAAGAGATGTAGGAAGAAGCTCAGTGTTACCAGTTTGGGCAGGGGCGGTCATGTGGAACTCTTTGGCAGGGCATGAGGTGCCTGAAGATGTGTGCACTCTCTGCAAGTGCTGTGGTGCTTGATCCTGGGGATGTCAGCAGAAGAAGATAGCATTGCAGGAGTGTGGGATGTAGGACAAAAAGCTGCAGGCTGACAAGTTTCCCAAATGAGCTTTTTTTGTGTGTGTGTCAGCAGATGAAAATACCATTTTCTTTAAAGGTTTATAAAAGGGGGGTAAGTACCAGGTACCAGGTAGGTACAAATGCAAATTGATATAAGAAAGCTCCTTCTAGGCATGCCCACACACTGCACAGTGACATTAGACACACATCTAGGTGCAGCACTGCCTTCATTCACCCATGTGTCACCAGCAAGCACAGAGAAATGAGAGCAAGCCCAAGCTGAGTACATTAACTCATCGTATCCCTGCCTTGTGCCTTGTTCCTAAGGTCATGGAGCCTCCTGTCTCTTTTTCCAAACTGAGCTTCTCTACCTGAAGGACTTATAAAGTGTGTTGAACAGCACTTTACATGTGAATGATGCCTTATCACTATCTGTAGATATCCAAAATACTGTATCTATGAGCAATCTCTGCAACACACATTACCATCTAGCAGATAAGTTACAGATCTACCAGGCCATCTGTGACCCAGGCTTTGGTCATCCCTGTGGCACAAACCACATCCTCAGATGAGTCATTTCTCCATGGCTATCCATGCAAAAAACAGATCTGTATCCTCTCCCTCACTGCCAAGGAAGCACAGTAGTGGGGAGTTCAGGAGAAGGAATAATTTAAAGTTAATACATGAACTGTTGTATGTTCTTTCAGTGCCACTGCTTTCTGGTCTTTGACACATTTTATCTCTGCAATCATCTGGGTAAAGAAAAATGGGTCCTGCAGCCTAGCAGGTCCTTGGCCATGCTCTCCTGCTCCCATGGTGCAGCTCCTGCCCCCCCGCCCCAGTACCACACGTCTCCCTGCCAGCGATACCCAAGCGTCTCTGGCATGCTGCGTGCTTGGAGTGGTAACCAAACCCAGCTCCTTAGAATAGACACACTCCCCCAATGGCTCCCACCCCCCTCCATCTTCAGTAACCTTACCCCAACAGGGCAGGGGCTGGAGGCAGGAAACCAGGCAGGCCAGTAAAACAGGAGATGCTCAAGTCTCCAGGGATTAACTCTATCCACCAGATGCAACTGTTACCCAAGTCCTCACCCCCACCCTATCCCCAAATCTTCATAACAGGTGGAGAACGAGGGGGTGGCCACCACCCTCACAAGAATCCCTGCATGAATGCCAAACGGCTGGATATAACCAGGTACAGCCAGAGGCATCCTAGCAGAGGGAAGGAGACGGCAAGCCAAATAAAGACATGGAATTCCACATCAAAGTGGAGATAAAAATACATGGACATCACCACTGTTCTGAGCAGAAGGAAGGGCTGAGAAGTCTCACTGCCAAACCCAACATATTTCATTCTGCTCTTCCTGAAAGATTTCAAAAAACACAGCAAATACAGACTGAACTGCTACACGCAAGTGAGGCCAAGCATGCCAGGAGCCCTTCAACAGCACTGGCAGGCGCTGCTCACATGCTGTGCCTATGGTGTGCTTGTGGGGTGGGCAACCTGGGCCTGCCACAGGGACTCCAGGCCAGCAAAGCCAGCATTACTCCTGGAACACAGCTCACAAAGGGAAAGACTGGTGCCACATCACAGGCAAAATGAAATGAGTGTACAAGCTCTGCCAGGTCCACACTGATTCAGTGGCTGGGTATGTGCACAGCACCCCAGGAGGCACTGCTAGGAGAGAAGAGTTGTTCAAGGCTCCTGGAGGGCAAGGAAGGTGAGGGCAGCCCTGGGCTGGCAGATGAACATGATGAAGCCTGGGAGATGGCCAGGCTCCTTGGACAGGCATGGCTGAAAAAGGAGCCACTGTCCTTGAGCAGCCTGCCCCAGACAGTGGGTGAGGCATGTGACCAAGAGGACAGTGTGTCTCTGTGTAAGCACAAGGAGACACATGGAGGGAAGTGGTGGGAGAAAGGCAGAAGCAAGTCTAAGAGCCCCTGATTGTGCATGGCTGGGAGTGGAACAAACTGGGAGACCAGAGGGACACAGGGAAAGAATGAGACTCAGAGAAAACTAAAAAGAAGCAAGAGTCACCAGACAGAAAACACAGAGTCCATTTTTCTGCACCACTGAACGGAGTCACTTAAGTCTTTTATGAGACCAATAATGTACTAGGAAAAAAAGATAAACCTTCCCTCTGCCTGAGCAGATGAGGCATTTCTAGAGCAGAGCACAAGGAACAGGCCAGGAGGCTACCCTACCTGAGCAGCTCTTGCAGTGTGGCACAGCACCATGACAAACAAGGCACACAGCAGAGGCAGGATGGCAGAACAGTGTGCAAGGCAGCAGGACTACAGAAGTGATAAGACAGATCATATCCAATGCACTGGGGAGGGCTTGTGAAAGGGCCAGTTTGGTGGTCTGGAGCCCTCAATCCAGGAGCCTTGATGGTGTTCAGCCTGATCTGGGTTTTGGTTCCTCAGCTTTCTTGGGGAGCTCTGACGATGGCATAACACCCCGTTATGGTTCAGACAAGAATCCCATGTTACATCTGCTCTGCGAGAGACAGAGCTCACCTGTGGTTGCAGCCCTTTTGATGCAGCTGCTCTGCATTGCCTTGGGAAACACCATGGATGCAGAAAAACTCGCTGAGACCATGAACAGGAAAAAGGGAAAAAACTATAAAACTCTAAGGAGGTAACTCCAGGTATAATTTGTGTGTGATGTACCAGACCCAGCAGAGCAATTGATCAGCTCCACTACCCAGTGCCTGGTGCAGGTCTAGCATAACAGAAGGCACTTTCACATATATAACAGAGCAGTCAAGAAATATGAGGGAAGAGGAGAAGGAGAAAGCCTACCAATAACCTGGAAGACCACAATCAAGGTGTCACTTGTGCAATGCATCTCAGGCACAGAGAATGAAATGACGCATTTGGTAGGATAGGGTACAAATTTAGGTAGAGCTCTTCTGGAAAAAAAACCAACTTGTAATATGGCAATAAGTGCAATCAGTGCAGATTGCTGAAGCAATCGAGTTGTGTAGATGATCCAGTACCAGCGGATATCATGATCAATAATGCAGGATTCTTTAAATATCTCAAGAACAAGAAATTTTAGTGCCTGGACTGAGCACCATGGTTTGCTGGCATTGCCTTCCTTTGAAGAAACACACTCCTTTTCATGGATAGGGTTACAGGAAGCAGGATTCTGTCTAAATTTCACCAGACACTCTCCACAGGCTGCTTCCCTCCCCAGACAGCTTCAAAGCACCACCAGTGTTATGGCTCAGAGGTACCAAACTGGATCAGGCAGACCCAGTGTACTCTGCTGCAGCTGAGGGCCATGAGAGCAGGCTGACATGGGCAGCAGCCATGACGTCTAAATGCAAGTCTTGAGCAAACTGAATGCAGTGAGAATCACACACTCAGGATAGGGGTATCTATGTTAACATATGCTCTCACATAAAATGTGCTTTAGTTTGGCTCCTTCCTATATTCTGCCCCTCTCCCATTGTAACTATCAATGTCTTTACAAGAGGTCTCTGAAGCAAAGGAGCTGTCAGGATGCTGTAGCAGCAGAGCATGAGACAACAAAGCTCTTCACACTTCAGCAATACACTAGGGACAGTAAAGACTTGGGGCATTCACATATTTGCTGGATATCATTGATAGTGATAAAGGAGTTAACTCCACCAGCAGTTACATTTTGGGGTTAGGTCACTGCTCTTTGTACTACTAGGTCTTCTTGCCCCTCTGAGAGCAAACATTGCAAATGCCTTTTGCCACTCATTGCAGAAAACCTGCTGCAAACTCAAAACCATCATCACACCCTCAAGCACCTAGTTCTGTCTCTGATGTTTGCTTTTCTCTCCTCTTTCTAACCTGTGACATGCAGGCAAGTGGGTCTGGCAGTGGGGCCTTCCGACACACTGTGAAGCAGTGGCCATTTTGCTGGGAGCAGGATCCCAACGGTCTCACATGAGGGAGCCTCTTTTTCTACTTAGTTCTGACTGTGAACTGTCCCTGGACAGGAAACAATCCAACCCCTTTCTTAGGAGTTAGGAGAATACTGATAACCTTTGAGCAAAGCAAACAGCCCAAGGACATGAATTCAAGAGGCAGAAGTGAAAGAAGCAGCCCTATAAAAGCACAGCAGCACAGGGCAAAGGGCTCATCCCATCACCAGCATGCAGCATGTTGGACTGCTCAGCTTTCTATTTCTCAGTGCCTCCAACTCAGTAACCCAGCTGCTTAGGGGAGCCCAGAATCCCTTACCTCCCTCCCAGACAAGTACCTTCCCTGCAGGGTAATCCTTAGCTCTTCCATGGCTGTTGTCCCAGCCCCACACACATTTTGGACCTGGCCTGTGAGCCTAGTCCTTGCTACCGGCCCAGGTTAAAGCCCAAGTGCTGGTTCCACTCCTGCAGATAACCCTACATACTCAGCAGTGTGGGTAAGGCATCGTCCAGGTCCTGCCCATAACTCTACTGACATGGCAACTCCCTGCCTTACCTACACACTCCCAGCATATCCATTATCCCCTAAAAAATCTATCTTCCCCACATCCATCTTTAACAAACACATTTTGCAGTGCTGTTCCCCACATTAACACTTTACTTCCAGAGCAGCGGGCAAGCTGATGGGAAATCATTCACTCCCTCTGCCACCACTCTACCAGGTGAAGGGGCCAGAGACCTGCTGGACACCCAGCCAGGAGGGCCTTGAGTTCAGAGATATGCAACTCAAATCTGCCACTCTGCGATGGTTTTACACAAGCCAGGTTTCCAGAAGGATTTCAGGCCAGGAAAAATTTAAAGCCCTCAAACTATGTATCAAAAGGATGAAAGACCATATCCTTCATCCTCAGTGTTTACAAAAACCTGTAGCACACTCAGCAGCAGCTTCCAGCTGAGAGACTGATGACCTGCAGTGAGGACAAAGGCACCTGAGAAATCACACAGAGCAGAGTCAACTATCTCTCAGCTGCTGATGATTCAAGAACACCATCATTTGGGGTATGTAACCCTAACTTAAGTAAACTTCCTTGTACTATGGGAAATTTCCACAGCAGGACCCCAGCAGGTACTGATTTACACAAATTTTTACTGAAGTTCTTTGCAGAGAAATCCTGGTCTGCCATTCAGACCACATGTCTGTGAGGCTCTTCAGGAGCATGTACATTGCACTGTGTGCACAGCATGCACTGTGTTCAGGCAGGGTCTGTAAATGTAGCCTCTTCTGCTGTTCTTACTTCTCTCAGTACAACACACAGCTTCCCTGCTGCCTGTGCTGCTGACAGACAATGGCAAAACCTGTTGGTTTGGCTTGCAGTCCTCCAAGTCCCAAGTGCCTGACAGAGCAGTTCTATACCCTGTAGCAGAGAAACAGCAGTGCAGTAAGAAATGCCACACTGAAGGAGAGGTTGTGACACCACCAAGTATAGCTGGGAGAAGGCACACATGCCCTTGAAGAGAAGGAGCAGCAGGCTGCAAGGTATGTGCAGGGCAAGAACAGTGCTTCCAAGGGTCAGCCTCCTATCAGAACACCAGCTCCTGCAGCACACGGCCACTGGGCTCTGCTTGTACAGGTGTTTTCCTCTGGCCATGGCTTTGAAGACTGCCCATTCATCTGATTTGTGAGTTATGTAATCACCAGAGGAAAACAGGGTTTGCTTGTTTGCTTTTTGCTTTAATAGAAGTCATGTAATCACTTTAGGTTTAAGCTCCAGTCCAAATCGGACTATTTTTACATTTCAGGCTTGATCTCTCTGGAAAGAGGACAAGTCCTTTTGCCTGGCTTACAAAGAATGGGTTGTGATAATGCAGTGACTATTGGAGGACTACATGGAGAGCAGCATACTCCTTCTCATCCTGACCCCTGGGGTGCACTCACTGGTTGCTCACCCCACAGCTCCCAGGTAGAGACCTGTGAACTACATGGGCCTGGGCAAACCTTGATTCATTTATTAATTCTTGCTCTAACTTTCTTGCACCCACAGATCCCACTTCCCCTGCTCCCCAGAAGCAATTAATTCTCTATTTCATCCCACATTTTGAACTCAGCACATTGTTCGGCATTTCTTTCTGAAATCCAGCAGCCGTTGGTTTTATGACACTTCCTTTGGCATTAGCTGTCACTGTGCCTGCTACCTACCAGCTAAACACTGAGGTTCCTTCACCCAGAGGAACAGACAGAAGATTTGCACACTTAAACAAATCATACCTTCCATTACACAGGTGCTACTTTGCACATAGACGAAGTCTGGAATAAAACAGGTTTCGTCACCTGTTCCCCACTACTAGCCCATTTCTCTCTACGTGCAGCACAGACTGCTTTCTGTTGAAGACAGTGCACACTTAGAGGTGTTTAGACCTTGGCCTAAGCCATCATACAAACAAAATCTGTGTACAGACCTTCCTCAAAGCAGATTTACAAACTGATTTGTCACCCCAGGCCCCTGGGGTGACAAAATCAGCAGCTGGTTTTGCTCCTTGTCAAATGATTTGGATTTCACTCAGTGCTTCTTCTCAGGCAGAAATGCCCGTCATGTTGGCAGCCGGATTAAAATGGCATGTGAGCCAGCCAGGGTGAAAATGTCCCCATTAATTTTTCATCTTTCCTCAGGCAACTGTGCCTATAGATCTACACAGGTATTAAGACAGCTTTGTCAATGAAAACTATTAGCTCCTCTTCCTCTCTGTCCCCAGCGCACAGCCAGCAGAGCAGTGGCAGCGTTGGAAGGCAGTGACCCTTTCAGAGCAGCTGTGCCCCTGCCTTACCAGGGGGCCTGAGGCACCTGCCGAGGCTGAGAGCAGGTCCCCATGGACTGGACACGTGACTTCAGCCAGCCTCCTTCCACAACAGCCTGGGAATACCTGAGTTGGTGATGGCCAGTGAGCATTTTTCATGGGGAGCCTGCTGCCGGGCAGCCCTTTGTACCAGCTACCTTTGAGCAGCCATCACTTGGAATCAAAAGTGCTTACACAGTCTAGAGCAGCCCTCCACTGCACTCCCTCACCTCCTTCAGCAGGTCCCACAGAGGTCAGACCACACTAGGTAATCATGTCTCTCTGAATGGGCATCTCACCGAGATCCACAAAGATGCTGTGACTGAAATCATCCCCTGCTCTGCCCCAGAGCTCTTAACAACAGCAACAATGGTGACACCACCTTCAAGTTCAGAGAGCTGCTTTGCTCCAACCTACACTCAATTCCCTCTTCTCTGACATAAGGTCTCCCTTCAGTCCTCCCCAAATAAAGATGCACCAAAAGACATGTCAAAAACAATCATCCCGGTAAACACAAGAAACCTGTAACCACCCTTCCGAAACAGCCTTCACAGAGCCAGGCTCTCACTGCTCCCACACTCACTGAGCCCAACCAGGTAAAAGCCCACAGCAAAGCAAGGAGACCTTCAAGGGAAAAAATAAAATGCTGCCCAAGATGAGTTGCCAGCAGGTTGTTTTCTCTGCCAAGCCCAGGCTTCCCACAGAAGAGACATGCTGTTGGAGGCCTTGGCTTTCAGACCAGAGATAAAGTTGAGAACTTTTAATAATATTAAGAGTGGTGAGCCAGTGCCAAGGCTAAATTCCAGCTTCGGTGACTACGTGCTCCCTATGTATCCCCCACTGCCCTTCTACAGGTCTGACTGGATGTAGGAATAGTAAGCCAATACTTGCTCAGTAACTTACATTCATTTTACAGGGGAGGCACAGCAAAAGCAGAAACCAAGCTCAGGGAAGATTCTGTTCAGATGTATTGGAAGCCAAAGAGATTTTGACAAATGCCAGTAAGCAAAAAATGTATTGGAACTCTCTACCAGGCAGGATTCTCTCTTCAAAAGCTGATGACAAATTTAGAGGTTTGTGCGCACTTGGTTGCATGTCTGGTCATATGTCCTATTACTATAGATCCAGTCTTAAAATAGTGCTGAGGATGCAGCCTTACAACACATACTTGATATGAGGACCAATAACAAGGAGAACTGTGTAAGTACTAGGCTTGACCAGATGGCTGAAAGGTTTTTTTGCATTTTCTCATCATACAGTTGCCAATGGCTCTGCACCATCATCATAATAACTTTGTCCTCCAGCTGTATCATCACAATTGCATTTTATTTTTGTATTTCTTTGCAATTTAATGCTGAGCGCAATTCTCAAAATGGCTGCTTTTGTTCCACTCTTCCCTCTCTGTGCTGGCTGGCTTTGACTTTTATTTTGACAATATGTTTATCTTCTCTAATATTTGTTTCCCTTTTATTATTCCATCTATTTTCTTCAACATACATCTTTAATTAGCTGCACTCCTCTGCTTTCATTGCCTACTAAAACATTAATTTAGAAAGTGTGGTGCTCACTCCTGCTGGAAATCTCAGTTGTATGCTTAAAAGGTCAAGTCTATTTCTTGCAATAACCTTTCTCTGGCCAAGTAATCAGTCATATATCAGAGATAAGGTGGCCCCTAAGGAGGCAACTTGTATTCAAACTGTATTGAAATATTTTTCCTTTGGCAACAAAGACTTGTAAACATGATAGGTAACTATTACACTGGTACAGTAATAATTACTTTCTATTTTCAGAGATAATACACCTTCCTTCTAGACTCATAAAACTTGAAATCTCTGGAGATTTTGTTCAACACGTTGCCTTTCTCTTGGAACTAACACCCACTGCTGAGCCTCTGAGCCTCCAAGCCTCCTATGGGTAGCAAGTTTGCCCACCCTCTGTGTCTTCCTCTGGAATTGCTCAGAAAACTGGGAAGAACTGGAGCCACTTTGTTCAGTGCTTCACCACAGACACTTATCTATTAGTTTTCCCCAAGCTGGTGCCTGGGATGAAGGGCAGAAGAGAAAGCAGCAGTGCTGAGAGATGAGCACTTCATCTTCCTGCAGCCCTGCAGGTGGGACAGGGGACCATAGCATGGCTGGGGCTCTCCAGAGACAGCTTTAGCTTTGCAGAACAAGGCAGGTACCAGATTTTTCCAGATTACTGGAAAACATCTGGGGATACAATGAGCAATACTGACCACAACAGCAGTTTGTCCCTCTCTGCCCACAGCATGGAGAGGTGACCTGTCTTTTCCCAGGTCAGTGGCAGAGCTAGAACAAGGACTTGGTATGGAACAGGACTGAAAGCAGACTGGATCATGCTTTGCTGATGTCCCGACTTTGTCCACACCTTGTCATGCTGCCTTCACATCAGCCCCAGAAATTGTGCAGCTCTCTAGAGTCAGTTCTGGGGTGTGATTTCGAATGCCAGTACCGGGGAAGCAGTGGCAAGTCATGGATGGGGGGCAGAGTGTTGCAGCATGGTCTCAATAGAGTTTACAGCACCCAGGCCCACTCCTTGAGAAGCCCTGACTCTCAACCTTGTGCATTTGCTACCTTCTCAGGTGTACAGCGGTTGGACTCTATCTTCAGCCAAGTAACTGAACCACTTCCAGCAGAAAGCCAGGCTCTCCTCAGCACTGCTTCAGCAGTGTAATTAATTCACAAGCCTTTCCCTTTCCCCTCCAGTGGCTCCCTGTGCCAGGTCAGCAAATCCACTGTTATGCCAGTTACTAAAACTGTATCTCACCCTCTTTGGCAATTTATCAGTTTTATTGGCATGAATGTGTCTTCCTCAGACAGCCAGGGAAGTAAAGGTATGGCAGACCAAACAACTGAGGCGTGTGCAGGACAGACAGTGAAAAGCTTGCATGATACATGGGACAGGAGGCTGCCAGGGTGAGGTGAGCCTGTGCACAAGGTAGAGAAGAAAGCACACCGGCGCAGAAATAGAAGCCGCCTGTATCCAAAGAAGCTGTGACATTGCTCCTCTGGAATTAAGGGTGGGCAGGACTGGTGTTGCTTGTGGTCACAGCCACATGGTGGTTCATAGGAACCCAGGGCAAGCTGTGCAGCCCAGGGCTGGTTTCAGCTAGCCTCTGCAATGCC
The DNA here is from genome assembly GCA_013400585.1 of Chloropsis cyanopogon. Classification (NCBI taxonomy): domain Eukaryota; kingdom Metazoa; phylum Chordata; class Aves; order Passeriformes; family Irenidae; genus Chloropsis; species Chloropsis cyanopogon. The sequence goes on along the minus strand of WEZZ01024781.1, from coordinate 73,889 downwards.
TCTCAAAGCACACAGTTTTGCAGCAAGACTTTTCTGGGTTTTGGGATGCTGCAGGAAGCCTACTGCAAAACACAGTGAAAGAAGATGCATCCAGGCTACAAGTAGCCCTCCTCTATGATGGAAAACACATTGCTGAAATACATAATGATATCAACTCTCCAGTTGTGTAACCAGGGGTCCTCACTGTGAAGGCACATGTATACCAGCCTTCTCCACTGTCAAAACACTCCTCAGATATTCACTGTCGTCTTAAAGCTGATTATATTTACCCTCCAGGTATTGTCTGTACTGTATTTTAATAATCTGTCCACCTGTTATTATTTTCTCTCTCAAATCTGTAGCTCTTCAGCAGTGCTGTAATTTACTCCAGCTGAAGGCTGCTTGGGTTTGGATGACAACATTTTCTCTATTAGTATCTGCAAGACACAAAGCTGAAGCTCATCAAATGATAAATGATCATAACCACCTTCTGCTCTACAAGAGCTTTATAGATCATGATGCAGAGGAGAAATAAGATGTTTCGCCATCATAGCTCCACTCTGGGCTAATGTTGGTCACCAGTCATGACATGACCACCAGTCAGGGACGCCCACTGGCCTCAAAAGGTTCCTAATGACAGTTGTGGCACCAGATACATGTCCACTGTGATATTACTTGATCTCTTCTCTTCCCTCTGAGGAGAAAGTGAAAACCAATACCAGAGGCTGTTTTTCTGTCAGTATGGTAAAAGGGAAAAGAGAGAGGGTCACCACATGGTCCATTGTCATGGTGATTGACAAGGGTGTTGGCCAACTAAATATCTCCCAAAGATGCAGCCACCTCACTGGCCAGAACCTGAAGGGGCATGGAGCTCAGACCAATGAGAATATCCAGACCAGGTCTTCCAAATGCTTTTTATAAGGGGTAGCTTGGGGAATAAAGCTCTCTGTGTTGCCACATGAACATTAGGGGTGAGTTGTCTCTGTCTCCTCGCCCCTCACTCCCCACCTTCCCCCGACATGACCTAACAGTCTATCACATCCTCATGGCATCCAGGCTCTAATAAAAGAGGGTTTCATCCTACCTTTTACACCAAAGTCAGTCTGAGCCTAGTGAAAACACAAGACACAGACCCCTCCAATAACAAATATAGACTTACATGGGAGGAGGTGCTATGGAAAATTTCTTCCTGCACTTTGTAGTTGGCCAGCAGAAGTTTCAAAGTATTTGGGTTTCTTTTGCAAAATAAAGCAAACTCTAAACTACTATAATTCCAGAAAGCCAAGTGTCTGCTATCCTGAAAACCCACATTCAAACTAGCTTTTCTGCACAGGACTCATATTTTATTTGGCCAGCATCTCCTTGAAGTGTGTAACATGATATTTTACATACTCAGCAATATCAGTCAAGATCTGTAGCGTCTCCTCGCTGAGAGAAAAGCAGAGGAAAAAAATAATGAATCATTGCATTGAAGTAATTCTGATCTGGCCTGGGGGTATATTATGACGAGGCTTCACTCTCTGGTATGCTTCCAGAGGTTTCCATTTCCTTGCTGTCACTTCCTTTCACATAAGCGTTGTCTGCATTGTGTTCCCAGCTGTCAAGCACTCTGGAGATGCCAGGAGACTGACAGCCACTTGCACAAGTGCACTGTCCTAGAACACAGCTCTCCACCCCGGCCCCACAATCCCTGCCAGCGCTGCCAGCTCCCTCCAGCATGACAGCAGCCACCAGCCCACTCCCTCCCCGGCAGGGAGCAGGTGAAAAGAAGAACTGTCTCTGTGCACAGGTTTATTCCCTGGTGTAGAGTCAGTCCAGGGTTGCTCCCTGCTGGCAGACACATCCTCAGCACTGTGTGGCCACCCTGACCAGCCTCACAAAAGCAGGCAGCCAGTGGCTCCCTGAGTTGACAAGGGATTGGACTCAGAGGGGAAAGGCTACTCCTGTTCTTTACACACACTGTCCCACAAGGTCTTGTGGGTTTGGAAATGCCTTCAAGGAAGGGTCTTTACCTTTGCCTAGGCAAGAAGTTCAGGCTTTTTCAGGGTTCCAGGATCCTTTGCTCTTTAGCAATCACCTGCCTTCTCTCACAGACACAGGATGACAACGACATGATGACAGTCAAGCAGCTTTGCGCTAGACCTTGTCAGACAAGAATGCAAGACCCAGTAACAAGACCCAGCCAAATTTTATCCAGGCCAATTGATTGAGAGGTTCATTAAGCATTGCTGGAGCCAGGACCAGCAGCTCAATCGCATCTCCTGAAGCAAACGAGGACCAGGCAGCACCAGAAGTGAGCCATAACACAGAGATGGAGCCTCCCAGCACACCAGCCTAGCTGCAAGTCAGCAAACATTTTAGTCTGTAGCACGTATGAATTGGCTGTGAAATAGCTGATACAAGTCTGCTTGAGAGAAAGATGCCTTCAGTTTTTCAAGACACTAGATCTCAAAATTTGGTTATCTATGTCAACATAATGCTACAGACCCTGATTCTTTACATTTTCTACAGACCACAGCTGTTCAGAGTTGCCTGCTGTGGGGAGGAGGTAAAGGATCAGTCCTGCAGTTGCTATCAGTTATATTAGCTGACTGCTAATACAGTTCTAGAGAGGAATATCCTGCCACTGTCAGTGCCTGCTACACGCAGGATATTCCTCTCTAGAACTGTTTGCAAATTTTCCAGGTTGAAAGTTTCTACCTCTTAGCTGGTGCTGTTACTTCCCCAGAAAGACAAGGATGCACCCCTTTGCTGGTGGTTCCTGAGGTGGCCGCAGCTGACAGACCCTAACAGACTTAACAGCTGAAAGAAACTGGCTACTATTCTGTCAGATAAAATGTCTATGTGGATGCTGAAACATCCTGACTGCTCTCCCATCAGTCTTGTTAGGAGCTCATTTTATTATGCTTTGTTATTGAAAGGCTGAGTTCATTTTGGGACTTCTTAATTACAATGCTGCCTGCTTTGGAAATAAAACCTCCAACGTTGTCTGCAAGCAGTCACAGAGCAGAGAATTACACCAGGCAAGCTAAGAAAAGATGTTGGAGGCAAACCTTCCGTTGTAAAGGTCTCCACTTTATGGTGAGGCAGGTTACTGCAGGGCAGTCGAGCCGAGTCACTCTGTGTTAGGATGATGAAGATGGGGAGCAGCTGCCCCGGGTAACAACCAAGGCAGAGCACAGGCACTGTGTCAACATTTGCCATGCTAGTACCTGGTGTCACAGCCTTTGGGCAACTGGTGTGGAAAACAGGAACACAATTAGGGGATTTCCTGCAGGTTTGGAGAGAAAGGCAGGCAGGAGCAGGAGAACAGATCAGGTACAAGGTGAGGAATTTGTGTGCATTACAGATAGCATGGACAGCTGCAAACTTGGTAAACACATTATTTTGGAGATCATTGAGGTGAGATGCTTGCAATGGGAACCCATTCTATGCAACGTTTCCTGCCAACAAAAAAGCCCTACAAACTCTATGGAAAGCATGCAGGCAGCTGCAAAGGCAGGGCAGGGGTAGGGGGGGAGGTGGTGAATGTGTAAGCATATGGATCAACCATATAAAGTTTAAGAAGGGCAAGTGCCAGAGTCTGCACCTGGGATGGGGCAGCCCTGGTTCTGTGTGCAGACTGGGGAACAAGTGGCTGGAGAGAAGCACTGTGGAAAGGGACCTGGGGGTCCTGGCTGATGGAAAATTGAATCTATCCAGTTGCCAGTGCCCTGGCAACCAGGAGGGCCAACTGTGCCCTGGGCTGCATCCGGCACAGCATCACAGCCAGGCAAGGAAGGGGATTGTCCCACTGTACTCTGAGCTGGGGCAGCCTCACCTTGAGTGCTGGGGGCAATTTTGGGTGCCACAGTATAAGAAAGACATTAGGCTATCAGAGAGTATTAAAGAAGGGCCACAAGGATGGTGAGGGGTCAGGAAGAGAAGCCTTGTGAGGAGGAGCTGAGGTCACTTGATTTGTTCAGCCTGGACAAGAGGAGACCTCATGGTGGTCTTGGGATCCTCAGGAGAGGAAGAGAAGGGAAAGGTACACATCTCTTCACTCTACTGACCAGTGACAGGACTCAGGGAAACAGCATGAAGCTGAGTCAGGGCAGGTTTAGTTTGGATATCAAGGAAAATATTTTTCCCCCAGAGGGTGCTTAGGCACTGAAACAGGCTCCCCAGGAAGTGGTCACAGCACTAAGCCTGACAGAGTTCAAGAAGCATTTGGACAATGCTCTAAGGCACATGGTGTGACTCTTGGGGTGTCCTGTCCAGGCCCAGGAGTTGGACTCAATGATCGTGATGGGTCCCTTCCAGTTCAGCAGATTCTGTGACTCTATGATTCTATATACAGGAAGCAATCCCTAGTATAATGTATGTCTCAGTGTACAGGGGGGTTTCCTGGGAGGGGTTGTGGGGTATTATTTCAACTAGTAAGAAAGCTGCAGCACAGCCATCACTAGAAGCACTCTAGTAAATATTTCACCTGTCTGTCAGGAGACTGATCCTGCCTGTTCTGCATGGGCACAACCATGGGACAGTAAAGGACTAACATATTAGATTCCTGTCATTGTGCTCCAACCACAGGTCCTCTAATGCTTCCAAGAGCACAGACAGGGTTTGCAAACCCCTCATAAGGAAACTCAAATCCTTCATGTCCAAGATAAGGGAGAACCTCCCTACACTGTGACTGGTCTCTGCCACCCAAAAAGACAGGTCTGCCAATTTTAAGCCTTACCTGAAATGCAGAGCACAACCCAACAGCGTGATGGGCACACTGATTCGCCAGTGCATACCAAGCAGTACATACAAAATCCATACAGGCATGGTCTGAGGCTTTTCTATCTCTAAACAACTCAGCACCAGCAGGGCTCCCCCCATTTCACTGAGGATAGCTGCTCTGAGCAGAGTCTGGGGGCGTTGTGTGCTGGTAATGTCCGCTAAATCCTTCCCAGACCTTATCAAAGAGACATGAGGGCTGACACCCCACTGCAGTTTGACAGCAGACAGATTTTACAGTGACAGTGTGAGGTAAAGTGTTACTGGAAAATGTAACATTTGCAACATGTCTCCACTGAAAATCACAAGTGCTAGTGCTGTTTGTTTCTGCCTAAATATATATATATATTTGTAAAGAACAAAAAAGATGTGGAGAAGGGGACAAAGCATGTATGGACTCAGGGAGACCAGTCCTTGCTGTACAGGATAATTTACTGCTAGAAGGTCTCTCCTCCAGCATTTTTCTGTCTGTATATATCCATCCCAAAAAAAATCGAATCCTTACCAGTGTCACTCATAAGCCAGACAAAAAAAAAATGTAATTAGGAGTTCACTTGATATGCTACCTACATTTTTTTCCTTGAGCTGTATCACATCACTCCTACTTACATATCTCCTGCTACCCTTCTGATCAGCTCCTCTACCTCAAGTTCACACTCTTCAAATTACAGGAAGACAGTTAGGTTTCCCCCCTTAATCACCAATTTTCCATGATAAACACACTTAGTTGCTTTAATCTTCCTTCATACCTCGGCTCCCCTTCAGCACCCTAATCATTGTTGTTATTCTTTGAGCTCCTTCTAACTCACCTGCCTCTGTGCCAATGAGATGTCTGCAGCTGAGCACCGAGGTGTGACTGGGGTCTGACCAAAGCTGCATGCTAATTTCACCATTAGGAAGATTAGGTGTCTCTGGCAAGATGCGGGTGTTCGCCCATTCACACATCTCATTGCTCCTGGCGGGGCTGTCCCCCAGCCGGCTGCAGTTTCCTACTCCCACTGTCATTAGTTGGTTTTATTTAAGCAAGGGATTAAAAGCTTCCAGGACGGTAATCACAATGATCGTTCGAATGGCATGTCCTCTGGCGTGGGAAGTGCCCGCGGGGATGGGTCAGACAGCGTTCCCACACTCACAGTCTCTGCAAGGGATCTCCACCCACGGCAAGCTGAATCCAAGTGCGAAGGCACATGGCCTGAATGCCGTGGCCACAGGCAGAAGAACCCCAGGTGATGAGTGGAGGAACTTGGTGCCCTTTGAAACTGGGGCCCTGCAAAGGAAGGCTGCCTGAGCATAAGTCCAATAGCACTATCCACAAACACAGCCTGAATCTAGGGCAGGAGAGGCAGCTAGGGATGCTCAGAAGTGGCAACTGCAATCTTTTACTGTCAAGGAAAATATAGCATAAAAGCCACCCACACGTGGCTGTAGAGTCGCATTAGCTCTAGCATCCTAAGCCAGTATGAAAAGAGCTTTTGGTGTACATGACTACAGTATGGAATGATAGCCTGTCACTGAACCACTGGCACAGAGCACAGCCTGGGATGTGTCCTACAGGTAAATGACAAAAGTCATCTGGACAGAAACACAGGGATGTAATATTTTCAATTTGCTACCTTTCTGTATAGGTTCCAGGAACAAATTTCCATAAACAGAGGTAATGAGTCTTGTCTGGTTTGAGACACAGACCTGAAAAGCTCTCCACATAAGGAACAGGCAGCATTAATATTATATTATACTTCTCTTCAATACTGTTCTCATAGCTGAGAACATACATGACCCTGCACAAGCTTCATCATCTCTCATCTCTGTGCCTTCAGGGCTTCAGAGTAATTTCAAACTTTGAAAATCTTCCCCTCCACTTGCTCCAGTTTCTGTTGTTCCTCGAGAGCCGGCTGAATTTCACAACATCACCTGAGCAACAGATAAGTAAAAATTGCCTCAGCCGTAGAGGAGAAATCTAGGTTAATTATGTTGATAACTTAACCCCCAGGCTAATCTCTAGTCCATTAAGGTAAGCAGATGGTCAGCTCGCTGCAGGGAAGAGGAAGGGAGGACAGAGTAGCATCTCTCATTCACAACATGCAGGATGTCCCCGAGAGGATGGGCATTCCCAGCCCACTCCCTTCCCCCACAGACAGGTTTTGTGTGCGCCATAGCTGGCAGGGCGATATGGAAAGGGGAGCACAGAACCGCAAGCAGAAAAACAAAAAGCCCACACAAAGTGAGAGTTTTTATGATTCAAGTAAGCAGTGCACTGGCATGGGTTGAAAATGGGGAGGGATAGGTAATGGCAAGTGCATAGGGATGGGTCTTGCAGGCTGACATACTAGAAATGGGGTGGTGAAACAAAATATCTGTAAGAAATACAGGTCAGACACAATGTCATTGCAAGAATGGAGGAGACACATCTGCAAAATAGTCTCCTGACCAAAGCAGACACTGAAAGCCCTCCCAGGAGCACTGCTGCATGGGCTTTGTCCCTCCCAAGGTGACAGGGAAGGAGGACCTTGTGGTCAGTGCTATGAATAGGTATCCCAACTTCTGTCCTCAATTCTTTCAGTAATGAATGGATAAAGCAGCAGCAAGGCATTTTGTCTCAGTTTCTCCATCTGTAAAAAAATTCCTCCTACACCTTGCAGGGGGATTTTGTAAAGCTTAAATGGCTGTATGGTGTTTTTCATCCCTTGGATGAAAAGGAACTGTGACATTTCACATCTCTCTTAGAAGTCAGCCCATTTCTTCAGCAGAGAGACAGGGATGCCAGTAGCTGCTCTGCCTGCTTAAAAGCTCCCTGGCTTCCATTGAAATTGCAGAAGAATCTTTATTTGTTCTCCTCCATATAAACAGCAAATCCCAGGAGGAGAATAGATGATAGGTTTGTGTGCAAACAACTGCAGTGTATAGAAGGGACTCTCCAAATCAGCAATTTTGGGGATCATTCTTCAGGGCAAACTCACCCCTCCTGAACTTAATCCTCCTACCACTGTAGCAAGTGACTTCCCAAACACTGACATTCTGCAGGCCATCTGCTAGGACAACAAAGGTGTCCGCAGCATGGGAACATTCAACCTTACAGAGAAACAGGAATTGGGATCTTCAGCCTAAGTGTTATTTTTAAAGGTGCAGTTCAAGGGTAACTGTCATGCTGCAATGTTGCATTGTGATATTTGGGATCCCTGCGTGAACCACAGCACAACCATCAAGTTGCTAAGCTAATGTAAAACATGTACCTTAAACAATTACATCTGAAGGTGATGGGACCAGCTGGTGCACATTAGAGCTGTTTTACTCATTTAGGAGACAGCCTGAGTAGCATTCCCTTTAACATGCACTTGGAGGGCTCCAGATGGGCAGCACTTTGGGAAAAGCGGGGCTTATAAGCAGAAGGTGGCACCTGCAATGCCACAGGTATATTTACCCGTAGTATTGGAGGCAGAATCACTTGAAGGAAGAACCCTGCTTTGGATGCAGCCAGGATGAAGCTGCACAGCTGTGGTTGGTGAGCTGAGGTGCAAGGGGCATGAGCCTACACCCACTGCTGCACTGAAGCAATCTTATGGCTTTCAGACCAGCGCTGGCCTTCATCCACGGGCTCAGATAGAAGGTCAAGTAAGCCTCACTTTTGCCTGCAGTATCTCATGTAGGCATTCTCCACATCACCTCCCTGTGAGGCTGTAAATCCCCTGCTTCTCATCTTTCCTTTCCCCTCTCTGTTCCCTTTCCACAGTGCAGGTTCTTTTGGGAGGCAGGGATGTATGACACTGAGTGGCAGCTCAGCACCATTAACATAGGCATTCACAGAGGGATGGTTCACAAAAGGAACCGCTGCTTCCCTGAGGAAACTGCACACAGATTCACCTCCCAGCAGCACCCTCCAGGCAGTCATCCTTTCTGCACTGCAGCTCACAGAGCAGCAACAAAAGTGAAGCTTCTGTCAGAAAAAAAAAGTGCTAGCAAAGGACCCTTTCTCACTGCTGAGATGTGCTGCCTCTGTGTGCACCCACATGCCCAGCTCTGCTCACCCAGATACATTTGAATGGCTCCCTATTCCTTCTGGTACATTAATAAAACACATTCTAAAATAATGCCTATAACCAGCAGCACCAGCCCTTTATCCAATATTGCTGGCTTATGACTGGCATGAGAAACCAGGCATCTCCCAGGAGTTGGTTCCTCCCACTGAGACAACTCTCTGCCTCCTTCCCCACCATCCCAGCCAGCACACTGACTTCTCCAGACTGAGGGACCCTGGGCATGTGCTGTGCCCCTTGGCACGGCAGCACTTCTGTAGGTAGGCAGATGTCATACTCTCAGTGTCACTGACAGGTGCTTAAGCCACAGGTCCCTAAATACTCTTCCAGATACAAGATACACCTGGGAAACCTCAAGGAAAAGCTAGCAGCACTCACTCTGCTAAAACTGGCAGTACCAGCAGTGGGGTAAGAGCAGGAAAGCTGTCTTATTCCAGAGTCCTGCATGCATTTGTGGCACAAAGGCACTAAGCCTGCTCCGCTGTCAGGATGACACCAGTAGCACCATGCACCAATTGCTCTGTACTGAACCTTACCACCCCATTTTGTGTCCCTTGAGGAAAGAATGCCATTGTTGCTGGAAGAACAGGCAAAATTTTTTAAGCAGCAATGAAACATCTGACAATGCAACACTGATAACACAGATATTAGAAACAGTACATGGGAAGGAAGCGTTTTGTCCCACTCCTCAAAATATTTGGGCTTGGAAAAACACACAGGAAAGATCAATTTCACCTTTGATTCCAGGAAGTCAGACTGATAATGAGCAAGTGCAGGACTCAGAACTTCTTCCACATATGGACCAGCATTGAGCATGTTATTTAGCAAAGGCCAGACTAGAGGAGAAATAAGCAGTTGTGTTCCTCTCCCAGCACTTGTCCTGCTAAGTCATGAGTGGTATTCCCATGGCATGGGAAGATATCAAGACACAAAGCTTAAACCCAGCTCTACCATTCCAGGATGCTCCAAGGTGGGCAGGTGTGACCCTGTAGGGCCCTGGGAAGGAGGGAAGATACACCACATTTCAGCAAGGCTTTCCTCTGCTGAATCACTTGAAGGAGGAGCCCTGCTTTGGATTCAGCCCAGCACTGCATAGTGATAATTTCTAATCCAGCAGCTGAAAGATTACAGAAAGTTGAAGACAGATGGTGTGGCAAAGATGGAGAAGTCTCATTGCTTGGCTGCAGCCTGTCCTTGCTGAGGTTAGGTGCAGGATTTCAGAAAGCTCCACCCTCTGTGTAAGCCACCACTTGCCCAGAGCCTGCCAGCCCCAACATACCACTGACTTGCTGGCTCAGTGTGGGAGCAGTAGAGGCTGCTGGCAGGAATGATTGCAGATGGCCTGCAAGGAAGAGGGATCCCTCCTCTGCACAGCCTCACAGGGTTTTTGGTTTGGGATCAGACAGGGAATAAAGGCATTTTACATCTATCCAGCACTTTGCAGAGGCACAAGCACAACCCCCACCAATTCACACACTGCCTCCTTTCACTACAAGCAACAGTCACCCTTCCCAGTTTTATCTGCTGGAAAAGGAGGCACTCAAATTTTGTAGCAAATCAACATCAGAGCCTGGGACAAAGTGATGGGGGCTGCCCTGGCTCCCTGCACCTGACACTGCTCTCCTTCAGGAGCACCCACACCTGCCTGGCTCTGCCCCTGCCCTCAGCCCAGCTGGGGCACAGTGGTGGCACAGAGAAAGGTCACATGCCAGCCAACACCAGCCTTGCTCCCAGCAGGGCTGCAGGAGAAGGATGGCTGAGGTCTTTGGATTTTTGTTTTTGTGGGTTTGCAGTAGTCTGAGGCCTAAGTGAAAATTAATATATGGATGGGGTTTTTTTTACACCTGCTCTTTTAGTTGTTTTTAAGACACATTAGAAACATTAGATCTCAGCTTCTTAATTTTTGCCAAAGACATCTCCAGTGAGCTAATGAAATAATCACATCACAACCAACAGAATAGGAGCTTGAGCAAGGAAACTGAAAGAAACATTGAAAACTCACCTTCTGCTTTATGCTAACACTTAATTAAACCAGTTGCCTGACAAATGCCATGCAAAATAGCTCTTTCCCTGAAAGCCAAAGCAATTTTCAGACAAGGATGAAGAAACTTAATGATACACTTTTTAAGTCTTCCAGAAACGCTCCATGAAAACCTGGAAGACAGCTGCCTGATATTTCTCATGTGAGTAACAAGTAGAGAAAAAAACCAAACATACTCCAGGAGATTTCAGGCACCCACAGATGATGGCACAGGCATCAGCAGCACTGCAGTAACCTCCACAAACCAGCAATGGATCAGTGAAACATGCAGAAGTCTGACAAAAGAAACTTATCTGCTCCTAATGGCAGCATCTATTTCTTTTTATGGGACACCTTTTAAACAAGGCAAAACAAATAAACCTGAGTCATGGCATCCAGTTCTGCTCTTAGATCTCTACAGGCTGCATGAACCTTGGCAAAACCTCTCCTGTTCCTACCCCCTAGTCTTGCCTCCTTTCAAACAAGGATCTCAGGGAACAATTCAGGGATGCCAAAAGAGGAAAATTCATTTTGACAGATCCAGGAGGAGTAAGTGGCACTCCCTGGATTTGCACTGGCATAGCCAGGACACAAGTCCCCCTTCCTGCCCACTGAGTGAAGATGCCAGTCACATCCCGGACAAGGGTGACACAGGCTTCTTGCACAATTCCAACCATTGCAAACTGAACATGCACCCATGCCTTTGATTTAATAAATAAAACATTGGAAAACCCACACAGAGGTCCCTGCCTCGCTTTCAAAAAAATCAAAACAAAACAAAAACAACAACCCAAAACTTAAAGCTCAGTGGACCAAAGTCCCATTGCTGAATCTGAATGTAGTCCGAGGGCAGACAGTGCTTTATACCTCCGTCTCTTGCTTCAGTGGAATGTGCTGAGGGCGTTATTTACAGCAGAGGCATTGTTGCACACCAGTTACTCCTTCTTTGGGAGTTGTGGAGGCTGCTGGAATAATGAGATAATTATCCCCATTTTTCCCAGCAATGGTGGGAATAAGACCGCCTTTGTCCCCTGCTCCAGACTGCACAAGCTTGGAGGGATTTGTTCTACCAGCAGAGCCACCTTAGCGGAGGCTCCCAGGACACTTCAGCTGAGGCAGCACCCGGTTGCTCATGCAGGGGCACAAAGACTGCAGCAGACCCTGGATATCCCCACACAGCAGAATCCTCTGACTGGGAAATGTCAGCCCTTGGCAAGCCCAGCATGTCCCGACTCCCCTCAAAACACACACTGTGCCCTACTTGGGCGAGGATCATCGGGAAATGCAGACAGCAGATGGGAGGGAATTAAACTCAGATTGAGGAGAGACTCAGGCCCCTCAGAACTGAGACTTATTCCTGGCAACACACAGCTGAAAAGCACTTAGATATCAGCAGTCATGGTTAATTCACCAGAGGGTATTATCCAAGCTTGTTACAAGATTGTTGTTCAGTGTGCTACAATCATTTAATAGTTGCCCCCAGCACTTGGCCTGGATAGGGATGCAAAATCTAGTAGCCAGAAGTTGTTTCTCTTCCTTGCTTGATCATTTTGCTGATCTCTTGGCCTGAGCATAATGGATCAGATTAGAAGGCTTTCTTTTTTTTTTTTTCTTTTGGCATCTTAGTCTCCTTAAACTAGATTCACACTTCTGCAGGCCGCTTGTCATCACTGCCAGGAGCATTAATTAGAGCTGATAAGAACCTGCATTACCTCCTGTGGCACAGAAATGGCATAGTGGAGGAGCAGCTTGAACCGGAGCTCGACAGAGCAGCCACCCTCCCTTACAACTCAACACATACAATGGCTCCACACACATTGAGGCACTCTAGAGCTCGCTGGGAAGCCAGAGAAAGGTTGTGCAGTCACCAAACCTGACAGCAAAAGTGCAGCTGAAAGTCCTTAATGTAAAGTTACAGGCTGCACTGCTTTGCCTGCAGGTGGACTAGATAGGCCCTTCCACCCTAATTCTTTTCACCAACCTGAATTTCAGAGAAGGCACAGGACAGGCTTCATTGACTACAAAGCCACCATCATTAGGTAACACCTTGATGCAATATTCCTCTTATTTCAGCTAGCATGATGGCTCACTGCTCTCCTATGGCTGAGAAGCTCAGCAGCAGCCACAGCTACACCTCACACTCAGCAAAGCTCTCAGCTGCAAGGCTATTTGCAATGGATTGCAAATCACCATCCTTGTGGCAATCCTTTCCCACCATCACATCTTCTGGCTTTCACCAGTTCCCAGCTCCGAGGCGCCCTTGTGGGCCTGACAGCCGCCTGGGGACAAGCACAACAGAGCCAGTCATCCCAGGGCCGCACACAACAGCTGCATTTACAGGGACTGTGCCCGTGACTTGTCAAAGCTATTTCAGCTGGAAAACAAAAACCCTTTTTCTGCTCTCCCTTGTTTTTAAGTGGGCATCAGGCACAGGAGAATGATGCTGGCTTTGCACACAGCTGTGGCACCCACACCCTGTACCACTGGCAGCAGGAGAGCTGCTCGCTGCAGACAGCGCTGAGCTCTGGAGGCACATGCCCCATTTACATCCTCAACTCCCCAGAAAAAGGAAACTCTCCTTGAGAGCTCCCACCTGCTCACCAGGGAAAGCTACCAGGCACCAGGATCCCCTGCTTTCCTTCTCTGGGATAGCAAAGGTAGGCAAATGAGGAGGGACTTTGCAGGGCCGTAAAAAGGGAAGAAGCTAAATATTTTTGGCAAAGAGAGAACACAAGCTGGGAAAAAAAATGGACACACGGTGTAGATGATTCTATTAAACTGATTTTAAAAGAAAAGGCAGGTCTAGTCGGTCAGAATTACTTCCCCCAGTACACCCAGGTTTCTCTGTTTGTCACTTCCAAAGTAACTGAAGAAGAAAATAAAATCAGTTCCTTACCATATCCAGGTGGTAATTAGCTCATGATAGAATGAGGTATAGATTTTATGAATGCGAGGGACAAAACAGGATTTGAAATTCATAGCTATGTTTCTATTCCTCTTTCCACTTCCTGTCAGCAACCAAAGCCTAGGTAAAAGAAAAGCCCACACATCCCTCTCCCAGCCTGCCTTTTGTCTCTTTCAAACTAGGTGAGATCCATCAGCCTTCCAGCTTGATTCCAGCAGGAAAATCCAGCCCCTGTGCCCAGGAGAGGGCTGGCTGGGATGTCTCTTCCCCACCAGAGCTCTCAGCCACCCCAGCCTATAGCTGTGCTAGCCCTGCAAAGCTGAGCTGCTGACCTTTTCCTGGCACAAGCCTCTCCACATATTTCAAAAGGAGGTTGTTATTTTCTCGTGGGTTACTCATCTACAAACAATATATTTGGAGCTCAGATAGAAAGGATCCATTTAACCAGATCTTTTATTCCCTCTCTCACCCACACGTACACACGTGCCGCTCCCCCACGGCCAGCTGTCTGTGCACACACACACACCACACATGCCTTTTGGCTGCCTCCCATCACACTGGGTTTAATTAAACACCCTGGAGGCTTGTTTCTAAATACATATTATTGATAGATTTTTAGTTTATTTTTTTTAATACCCCAACTGCTGCAATTCTGAGCTAAATAAGGTGAACGACAAAATTGACAGGGCAAAGAGGGAGGGAGGGGATGCACAAGAGCCCTTAGATCTGAGCAGCTTGAGGACACAGGCTACATTTGGAGTAGGATGCAGGAAAACTTGGTGGCAGTCCCCAAGGAAGCTGGATCCCCACCACAGACTGTAAGCACCCTTCCAGTCCTTGGATGAATTGCATCCCAGTCACTAGGAAGGAAGGATTGGAAACACCACGTAATTTCTGGCAGTCTGGCAATGGGCATTTTGATATTAAAAGATCTCACAAAGAGAAACTTTACCCTCCTCTTGGTGTCCTGTGCTGCTGACAGCACCCAAAGCTGTAACTGCAGAGTGCCCAGGGACAGGAATGCACATAAAGCATTCCACTGACACCCTGCAGTGTTCTGCCTCCACCATCAGGAAGAACTTTTTTGGCAAAAGTGCCCAGAAATTTGAAAAATTAAAATGTGCCCTAAAGTCCTGAGAAAGAAGAAAAACCAAACCAGATTGCAGCAGATCTGCCATACTGATCAGAGAGAGAAATGCACTCCTGACCCTACAGATGACTAACAGGCAGTCTGAAACATGAGATTAAAGCATGTGCAAGAAAGGCTAAGCTTATGACTATTGTCCAGGTAAACTGAGAAAGCCTAGAAGGAAATCCCTCCAGGGATGCCAGCACTCAGGCTGGAAAGACCCTTTCAACTCCAGTTGGTGCAGGCTTGTCTGTCCAAGTGAGGCTCTGGTTTCCAAGACACCTAGTGCAAATGACACAGTGAGGTGAATTGGGTGTATTATTTACTCCAAAAACTCGCCCAGGTTTTATGCTGGGTGCTCATCTTCATGCTGGATCCAAATCCAATGCCCTTTCTGTGCCAACACTGAAACAAGAAGAAGGTTTTACTCTGTGAGAAGGCAGAAAAAAGAAGCAACAATAAACCACATGTCACTGCCGAGTATCTCTGGGAGAACTCACATGATCCCTGAAAAGACAGAGGAACAAGGATACTGGGATGGGGGGAAAAGGGAGAAACTCCAGACTAGTTTTGCAGTGCTAGCTATTTGTGTAGCAGGAAAAGCATTTCATTCCCAAGCAGCAGCTGCTACTGCTGCACAGGCCAGTCAGGCAGGTGAGGGAGAAGCTGCGGGTTGGAGTGATCAAACCATCGTGCCATGAATGCTGAGTCTGAATGCTGCAAAGAAAAGGAAACTGCCAGGAGTCTGCCCCTGCTCTGCCCATCCTGTGACTCCACAAGGGTGACTCCACATGCTCCCGAGCCTGCCCTAGCTCGTAGCATGTTTAGCCCACCTCCTCAGTTTGCTGCCAGGCTTAACTCAGCAACTGCAATGGCCCATGATGAAAAGCACTGTCTAAAGCAGTGCAAAGCACTGCATAAACTGGTCTCTGACAACACTTGCCAACTGTTTTGCTGCATCACGGGGCAGACAAAGGCTCACCACACACAGCATTGGAGTCAGGCTCAGCCTGGTCCAGCACCCATGACAATAAAAGCCCCATGCCTGAGTTGACACTGTGTTTAGTAACACACCACAACCTCCAGTTTATGCATTTGCTAGGTATATGAGCCTGAGTTCAGCTCTGTTGGTTAGAGCCTGGTGCTAAAAATACCCAGAATGCCAAGGTTGTGGATTCAATCCCTGTATGGGTCATAAGAGCTTAACAGCTGGATTTGATGATCCTTGTGGGTCCCTTCCAACTCAGAATATTGTGTGATTCTCATACCAGACTGCACACTATCCTCAGACAGCCTTCCTATTCCTCCCACTCCTTCAGAGAACATGCCTCTGCTATTCCAAGTTTTATTCCTTGAAATAAGGGGGGTAGCTTTGATGAACACAGGCACAAGCCAGAGGGAGCATTGACCCATGGCATGGGCTGAGCAGCACCTACAGGACCTCTGCCAGAGGGACCATCTCATCTTACCCTTCAGGGGAGGCACAGGATCTCTCACTGCCATTGGGGCTGCCCAGGGGATTAGCCCACAGTTGTTCCTTTTTGATGAGAGAGGAGGCAGGCATGTGAGCCCAGCTCAGTGTACATGGTACTCTCCATCAATCAAAGGGAGGAAAGTTGCAGTAGCCAAGGCCAGAAAGTGCCTCAGCTGAGCTGAGCTATAACTGGTAACCACAAAACTCGGCAACATTCCTGCTCTGTAGTCCTGTAGTTGGTAGTACAAGCTCAGAGATACTCAGCTTTACACACCCACCCCCATCCCAAATACTCAAGGAATCCCTGAGTAGCAGCACTGAAGCCAAGATTCCTGCAGCCCGCTGGCTTGGATACTCTTATGCCTAATACTCTGCCTAAATCTATACTATAGACCTCCCTTCCCTCAGTAGGATTTCCTTTCTTAATCTGGCTGTATGATTTGAGGACTTCTGGCAAATGCAGTATTTTGGAGACTCCTGTCAAACAGGGCTAAAAGTGGCAAAAAGGTACTAAGATAAAAAGGTGAAGTAGACAGTGCAACTTCACAATCCTTTTCTCAAAGTAAAACTGGGGTAAAAAAGGATCCTGCAAGTTCACTGTTTAGTTACTGCACCAATAGAAGCCCTGGAGCCTCAAATCCTGTTTGGAAAGTTTGGGCTGAATAGTGATATCTATTCTTGGCCTAATTTGGGCAATAGATTTTTCATGATTTTGACATACTTTACACATTCAAAATTAATTGTATAAGAGAATACTGATGTCCTTCTCTTCATCTGACTTAATTCCTTCCTGCCCATTCCAGGCTACACATGACCATTAGGAGGTGGGAGTGCAGGCAAAAATGAAAGTGCTGCAGTGGCAATCCAAAATAGCATTCCTCACCAAAGGGACAAGCCAAGACTGACTCCTGGGCTGTAGTAAGAAGGTCAGAGCTAGATACATCCATGTCTGATTCCACAGGGCTGGAGAGCAACCTTACACCATGGCACGAGGGCATCATCCCACAGGACACCAGTGGGGGAAAAGGGACAACGTCCTAGAAGGGAGCTTCAGCCCAAGCACTCACACTGCCCTTCCCCCTTCTGGAGGTCAGGTCTTACAGCACAGGCGCCCCTGCCCAGCTGCTGTGTAGGCACCAGAGCCGGAGGTGAAGGCAAAGAGCAGAAACTATTTTAGGTTACGTGAACCCATCTCCACCAAATAGGATTACCAGACACAATCCAATTGGCCAAGGTGGGTCACAGAGCTGAAAATAGTTTTGTACTCTTGCCCTCTTAGCTGGCAAATAGCTTTCAGCCCCCAAAAGTGCTGAGTTGTGCTATGCATTGGTGGAAACAGCTTGCACAAAAGTGAGACGGCTTGAGGACAAGGAAGGGGAAAGCTGGGCACTGGGTGAAATGCTGCTGTGGCATATTCGGGTCAAAAGGACACCCTGAAAGGAGCCATGGGGGGAAAAAAAAAAAATAAAAAGAAAGAAAAATCAAAACCATATGACAAAAACCCAAACAAAAACCACACATCCCCAACAAATTAGTTTGAAGTTGCAAACCACTCAGTTTAATCTATGATTTCTGTTTATGCACATCTCATACAAAAAGCCTGAATAGTTAATGTGGGACTAGAAATACAGAAAGCTGCATAGAACAGAATCTACTGGCACACATAGCCTGGCCCTCTTAATACAATCCCTTTCACAGACAGATCAAGACTCCTCTTAAAGCCTGTCTGGGAGTTTTGTTCCTGTTGTTCTGTTTGGAAGCTGCTCTCCAAACTTCCCCCACCTAACAGTATGAAACTGTAGTTTAATTCCTAGACTAAATTACCACAATTGATTTAGCAGAGCCCGTATTGTTGCAAACAGCTTCCCTTAGCCTTAAAAACTCTTCCCTTTTCACACTGTTTACCTGCTAACATATTTACAGAGCACTCTCATACTCCCCCTACCATTTCCATTCAGGCTAAACAGTCCAAGACCTTCTAATCTCTCCTTGTAAGACAAGCTTTCCATTGTCTCATCATCCTGACAGGCTTGCTTCAGCACAAGCGCAGCTTCTGCTTAGCAAGATGATCTAAGAGCAAGTCCCTCAGCTCAAAGGAGAAGTCAAAGTTTTGAGAGGCTTCTTCTTTGTTGCTGTTGATTAGTTTCTTTGTTAGTTGTTGGTTGGTTGGTTATTATAAACAAACTTTCTCCTTTTGTTTTGATCACTAGGTTTTTCAATGTCAACATTTTAGCCTTCTCTGATCTCAGGGGATTTGCATTCTTCAAGCTTTTTAAAAGCTCCTTGCACTCAGCTATCAGGACAGCCCCAGTACAGCCCACCAGCTGACTGTCCCGACACCATGGCCATTGAGATGATGGGAAGGAGGGGCTGAGGCTGGAAGAATTTAATTTTTGCCCTCTGGCACAGGTAATTCAAACAGGAATTACATCCTAGCTATCAGCACAAGGCAAAAGAAAACCACGCTCACAGCAACCCTGAACAGGAGCCTTTATTCCACCAAACTCACCAGGATGGAGAGGCGAGTGGGGTTCAGCAGGGTTGTTTTCTTCCTCCTGTCCCTGCTCTGCCTAGCACTTACAGGATGCTCATGGCACATGCTCACTCCCTCCTGCTCCATTTCCATTAGCATGGGATGATGCAACTAGACTTTTACTGCAATTTGCTGAGGAACACTGCTGTCCAAACTGATGAAACAGCAATTCAGCAGAGGATGCAGGAGGCACTTTAAAGAAGTGGCAGGGACACCAAACAAGCTTTCACCACATTTATCAAAGTGCCAGCAGTTTCATTTCAAGGCACCAGCGACACTTATAAATAATGAGAAGAGCTACTCTGCATCTAAAGCATTTTAATAAATAAAAATGTAAAAAAGAAGCCTAAACGGCATGGTTAGTCCTGTTTCTGCAAGCTTCTAGGTTTTCCAGCAATGTATATATCAATGATTCTCTCCATAGTAGTTCCTGACAGCACAACTCCCCTGGATGATGGACCTTTAGCACAGACATGATCTTTCACATGCAGAGTGCACGTTATTGCACTTTTACTGGCAAATGCAGAGCTCTGTATTTGTGTGTGTGCACTTGTATATTATTTCACTCACAGCTGCTTGCTCAGCCTTCAGGCACAGAAGAAACCAGACCAGGCACTTTGCTGCAAACTCTAAGTTTATGCATACTCCCTTCCAATTGCTACTGCTTTTGACGATGGCATTTTTTGAGGAGGATCCATTTCCTGTTTTGTCATCCAATTTTGACTCTTTGTGAGGAATGACAAAGGAAAGAGCAGGAAAAGACCTCCTGAAAGAGCAGGAAAATACCTCCTCAGTTCAGCCAATGTCCCCCCTTCCTGCCCAGCGGTATCCCCATTGCCTTGCTCATGAGGTAGTTTCAAGGACAGATGACACAATGTTTAGCAGTCTTCCAGCACAGGTTCCGAGGGCAGCATGATGCCTACTCAGAGCATCAAAGCAGCCGTTCAAATACCACATTTCCTCCCACACTGTTAAAACACAGCTTGACCTCATAGGACAGCAGGACCACCACACAAGTACACCCAGCAGCACACACACTGCCCACACCACATCCAGCTCTGCAAGGATTCGCTGCCGGAGCCCTCACACACATCTCTGGAGGTCCAGCACAGTTCTGGTGGTGCAGGCTGTGACCTCGCTCACCGGAGGAGCACTACTACAAGTGCTGTGCGTTAGTCAGCCTTTGCAAGTCTTGGGGAGCTCGGTCTCCTCTGCACACCCTGCAGCTCCTGCCCTTTCGTGCCCAGCTTGAGTGATGCCCACCGTCTGGCATGGGGAGTATGCCCTCTCTGCTAATGTAATCCACAGCCTAATTAAACCCCTGCAGAAAGGAGGCCTTTTCTCTGTGACTTGCTGTGAGGTATCTGTACAGACTTACTGAGATGCAGTAGTGGCTGCTGCCACCACATCCTCCCTGCAAGAGAGATAGGAAGGTGCTGTGGGGAAGGAAATGGCTTCTGCTGGAAAAACTGACTTCACTGATGCAGACTTAGAAGTGCCAGTCCACTGGAGCTTCCCAGTCCTCCCATCCAGCCTGGCAGGCAGAGTGAGTTGGGAGCCAGCCTGCAGCATCTGCTGCCAGGGTCCTGGGTGTGCTGGAGAAATATACCTGCTGTGCCAGTGGGAACCCACCTCTCCTTCCCTGGGTGTTCAAACATACCTGGATCTGAAAGAAGCAGCACACTGTTACCAAAATCATGAAACCCTAACAGGCATAAGCTGTTTGTTGTCCCCTCACCGCCTACTCTCAATGGTAGGCACTGCAGGTCATCCGGTAAAGTAAAAGATGCACAACAAACAGCTCCCAGAGCTTTGCTTCTTTATAAATGTAAAAGAAAAAAAAAAAAAAAAAACAACCCAGGGAATGGAGCAAACTGGATGCCAATGTCACAAAAATAGTAATAAAAAAAAATTTTAAAGGTAGGAAAAGTAAATAACCTTGAGTCAAAGTACCCAAGAATCACTGTGCAGCTGAAGAGTCTGCTCTTGGGAAGGGTTTCTTTTCTTAGTGAATGTGTCCTGCTGAACTGCGCAGAGATGAGCGTGAAGAGATACTCCCTTCCCAGCAGAGGAAGTGTAAATTCAAAGTTCTAAGAATTCAGAATGCAGCTGTCAAGAGAAAACACTGAGCTGTTTCCAGGACCATATTTATAGCTGAATTTAGAGGGGTTTATATTTAGAGAAACTGTTGGGTTTGGGTTTTCTTGGCGGGTAACTTCTGCATTTCCTTTTACTTAATTGAGAGTCACTCAAGTCACCCAGGTGATCACCTTGTGTAGATTCATTCTTAAAACTCAAATGCAACAAGCTGAGCTGAACTATCATGACAGTCTCAAAGCTAAAGGCTCCTAATCTGGAAATGAAATGCTGAAGGTTCTCATAGCAACATCATCTCAGGGTTTTATATGCTCAATACCCAGCAAAACAGTCTTCTAAAAATAAATTTAAAAAACAAAAACACAAAGAAATATTCACACTGAAATTATAGTCTTCTCCAAGTGCAAAAAAGACAAGATATTATTTCCTAAACGGCGCAATTTAGAAACCTATTCATCTGTGACATTTATATTACAGTTACAGAAGCATCAGTATTTTTCTCTTCTTGAGTTCCCAACAAACTCCACTGAGTAAAAAAAAAAGAAAAAAAAGGAAAAAAAATCAGCTCAGTTACATATTATCTCTTACACATAACTAGAGCTGCTCACTCTGAACAAGTTCCAGATGCTGCACTGGAGTAAACTCTGTAAGAGGGAGTGCAGCATTCAAAAGCTATCTGGCAAGAAGGTCCCCTCATACACCCTAGAAATACAAAGATTTCAACAATTTGTTGGCTGTGTTAAAACTTGCCTGAAGTTTCCATTCTGAAAATTATCAAAGGAGTCCAAGTATTCCAGTGGGACTCAAACTTATTTTTCTCTGGATGCCTTGAGCTTCATCATTTGGTAATATTAATATAAGGTCTGATCCTGCTGACCTCTGAGCATCCGTGGTGCTGCCTTGGGAAGTCTGTGGAGGCAGCCAGCTGAAGTGCTGAGCATAAGAGCACTCCAGCCCTTATAGCCTCCAACAGCAGCAAGTGCTGAGCTGCCTCAGGGCGTGCCACCGCTAACAGAAATTTGGAATCTGTTTTCTATTCCTTTTTTCTTCCTCACAGCAAAGAGCGAGAAGTGCTCTTCTAATAAAGAAGTTGTGACTGACTTTCCACAGTAATTTCCATCCTTTTATATTACAAATAACTCCTCCCAAAAGTTGAAAATAAAGGCACCATCCTTCATACCACCACTCAGGGCACCAACCTCCAGAGCCCAGAGAGCAGGGAATGCTGCATTTCCAGTGCTTCTGCTGGGAGCAGAGAAACAGTCCCTGATCTGCTCCAAGCCTCCACCACCAACCTGAATGAGCCCCACTATGCTTGCAGGATTCAGTGCCACCCCTGCACCACCAGTCCTATCAGGCTGCCAGGATGGGATGGAAGATGAGGGGGTGAAGGCAAGACCTCCAGAACCTTGCATATGCTCCATCATTTGTGTGCTGCAGAGGGGTGTAGCTCATTTGAATTAAGGTCTTCTTCAAAAAAAGGGAAATAGAACAGAAGAACTCAGCACCCAAGCAACAAATGAACAGTACTCAGTGGAAGAATCAAAAAAGCTAAAAAGAGGTGCAGCTACATTAAAATTTATGTTACCAGAAGCAATTATTACCTTTACTTCTGAGCAATTTACGCATATGCACAGAAGAGAAAGGTTTCTCCTTCATGTCTGCTGTAACTAGCGATTTAACACATTGGAACCAGTTTTAGTGGGCTTTGTTTGCTGCCAGCCTTGGCAGAGGTCTGCCTGGCCTCATCACTGTCCCCACGCTCCAGCTGGCTCTTCCTACAGCAGCAGAGAAGGAAGCCTGCTCTGCTGCTGCCCCTTCTGTGCCTGTTCCACTGAATTTATATGTCATCAGTGTGACACTGTCTGGGGAAGAACACAAACAAACCTGGAATCCCTTACCGCTGCCTCCAGAGGAAAAAAACCAACCAAAAACTGATTCACAAAAGTAGCACCCACGGTCAGCCTGGGACATCGCAGTGTCTGGAGCTCCTTCATGGCTTGCCAGTTGGGGTTTCTCATGCCACCGATGGCTCCTGGGTGCTAAAAGCAGCAGGAGAAGTAAGCAAGTTATTCCACACCTCACTGGGAAGTGGAGCTTCCCCGTGGCGGAGAGTGGAGACCAATCCATCATCACACCTGCACCAGCATCATCTGGAGGGAAAACTCAAAAAAAATTAGCAGAGGCCTGTGAGCTCTCGTCCACATCTGACTGTAGTAATGAGACTCTGGTGCTTCAAACCCAGCCAGTTCACTGTGGAGACAGCCCTAACAAAGGCTCCAAGTGGTGGGATGGGGCAAGAGGCTTTGCCCACTCACAGCAGTCCCAGGGCAGATCAGATGTTGCTCCTCTGTCCTGCCTTTACCCTGAAACCCTGGAGTTGGGGAGGTGGACCTGCATGTCTGGAAACAAATGCCAATCCAGAAAGCTTGCTTCACGGCAGGATGTGGTTTTTAGAAGGGAACTTCAGGAACAAGGCACGGGTCAGCTTTAACCTGAGGCATCAGCATGAACTAAGGAGACAGCCCTGGCCGGGATACAGGCTCACCCCCATGCACACACCCACTCATCCTTCAAGGCTTTGGCAAAGGACCCCATCTCATCCTATCCCCTGCTACCACTCCAGTCTGACTTATCCCTCCCTTTTTTTATTACCTCGGTGCCGCACGAAAACCAGCTGCGACTCAAACAAGCCTCTGCTAGACCATAAAGGCAGAAGTGGGAACAGGCTGGGACTGCTTAAAATGAGTGGCATGTTGCCTAGGGCCGGGAGCCTGTCCCCCACCAGCCCGGCGCCCCGGGCTTCGGCGGAGGGGCTGAAAAGCCGCATTGAGGACAGCGGGGACGTCAGGGCTGGCTGAACATCCCGTCCGGGAACAGTGGGCTCCTTGTTCGCTCGCCCGGGCGGTGGGGAAGCCTCAGCAGAAAGCCTGCTATTCAAATGGAAATCAGGGCCTTGCACCCAGCCGGGCGGAGGAGGAGGAGGAGGGTTGCTGGCTCTTCACAAACAAGAAGATCGCTGGGAGACTTTGCATCGGGAAAAGGATACAGGAGCACGGGGATGGAAGAGGGGGGAGGCGCTCCCCGGCACATACACGGCACAAGTGGATGCTGGAAGGGGGAGAATAAGGGACAGTAAAACCCTTTGCCGGTGAAGGCAAGGGAGTGCCCAGTGTGACTTGCCCTGTGAGAAGCAAATGCGTTAAGGCTGGGCATCTAACATACCCATGATCCCAAAAACACATCCCAAACTCAAATGAGCCACATTACACGTGGAGGAATAGTAGCTACAAGAAATAAGGCCTTGTGCCTATGGTCTTGTAGCAGGCCTAGTGCAGAGACATGCTAAAAACTCAATGCAAAAATGGTTATCAAGTTCCAAGAAATGTCTTGCCCTTCTTTAAGCATTAGAATCTGTGGATCCATTCCTTCCTTTTAAATTATGGTGGAGGAGTGGAACAAGGTGAGAGGAAGGGGGCAGTATCATCAGAAACTTGTGTTTGATTACCACATTATAACACAGCTTCCCAGTCTGCAAGGAAATGCAGCAGCTCTTCACAGAAGACATCTGAGTGAGCAATTCAGCAGTGAAATAAATCAAGGCAAACCCTCAATTAATTAAACCAGAATTAAATTAATGAAGAGGAGACATTATGACTTCAATCACAGGAAATTCTACAAACCAACCTGCAGCTTTATTTTCACAGCTGTGCCTGTGCTTCTCTGTGCTACTATCAGTCAACTATAATTCTAGGTAGAATCATAGAATGGTTTGGTTTGGAAGGGATATTAAAGATCATCTAGTTCCAGTCCCCCTGCCATAGACAGGGACACCTTCCACTAGAGCAGGCTGCTCAAAGCCCCATCCAGCCTGATCTCAAATATTTCCAGGGATGGGGTATCCACAACTTCTCTGGGCAACCCGTGCCAGGGCCTCACCACCCTCACAGTACAGAATTGCTTCCCAATATCTGATCTCAACCTACTCTCTTTCAGATGGAAGCCATTACCCTTTGTCCTATCACCGCATACCCTTGTAAAAAATTCTTCCCCAGATCTCTTGTAGCCCCCTTCAGGTACTAGAAAGTGCTCTAAGGTCCCCCTGGAGCCTTTTCTTCTCCAGGGTGAACAACTCCAACGAGAGCCTGGAAAACAGTAGCTGTCCTACAGAGCCCAACATCTCAGGTCAACTTCTCTCTCCTCATCCCAGTCTTCATCCTGGATCAGGCTTGACCAGGAGGGAAATATCTCCTCCCCCAGTCTTGATGGTATACCTTTCCCATGCATGATTTGTCCAGCTGGGGCACTGGAAAAAGACAGTCGCTAAAAATGACCTTCAGCTGGCATATTCCTAACTTGTTCATGTGCAAAACCAAAAAAAGTTGGGGTTTGGTATTCTTTTTTGTGTTTGGTGTTGTAGTTTCAGAGCAATTCACTGGGACTTACTCCAAAGCTCAATTATCACAGGACAAGATCATCGGCCACAAGAAAAAAGAAATGATGCACTGAACTCTGGTTTTTAACTGGGCTCGCTAGGAACCACCTATGTCATCCACAGGGCAGATATTCAAAACAGAAGTATAAAAAGAAAGGATTAAAGAAACAAATAAAACATGTGTGTCCTGCCCACCTTCTCCCTTCACTTTAGTAAGTAATTGCTCACTATGTTTCTCATTCACTCTGTTTCTAAGCTATCTAACAGGAACATGATTGGAAATAGAACTTTGGACAAACAGGGACCTTCATTTTCCCAGAAGTCTGCCATTCTCCAACTCCACCAGTAAGTAAGTCTTTATCTAAACCATTTTTTAAAAAGTACAAAGTGCCATGGACAGACAGAACAAAAGTACATCTTTTCAAGGCTCACTGAGATGGGAGGGAGGTTGGTTTGGTTAAAAAGCTAAGCTTCCATTCTGGGAGATACTAACATCTTCTGCAGAGAAATGAACACTCTCTCCAGCTGTGTATTCCCCAAGGAATTAAGAGCCACACCAGCCAATAGCTATTCAATAGCTATTTATGTGCAATTAAAGCACCTGGAGATCAGTGGACAGGAGAGGAGAGGAGGATCTCTTGCTGCCATTGATTCTTGTAGGAGAAAGCATTTCAGTTATCTCCAGGCAATGCCTGGTGTCCCTTTTGCTGTCTGTGATTGCTTCACACCACACCATTGAAAAAATTATTTACTCCCAATTCACGATCCATTTGAAAGTAATTAACTCTTAATTACAATCACTTGGTGAATG
This sequence comes from Chloropsis cyanopogon, assembly GCA_013400585.1. NCBI lineage: Eukaryota > Metazoa > Chordata > Aves > Passeriformes > Irenidae > Chloropsis > Chloropsis cyanopogon. The sequence goes on along the minus strand of WEZZ01024781.1, from coordinate 47,711 downwards.
ATTTAAGGAAAAAAATCCCTTTCCATTTGAGAGAGAGTTAGTCTGCCTGCAGCTGCTCTCTATGTGGTCAGTAACCTTGACCACAGGGTGCTGCATCTTGTCACAATCTGACAGCAAGAAACCAGGAAGGCTAAATAGAAAATTTTCCTCCTTGCTCCCAGGAATGCCATGCAGCAAATAGACACCTCCCAAATACTTATGCAACTGACCTGCCTGTATGAAGATTTAGGAACAAGCAGACAAGGACAGCCAGACCCCACAGCTTCCCTGCACAGTAAAGAGTATTTACAGACCCTGCTGAGCAGCAGGATCCAGCTCACTGGAGCTGACAAAGCGTGGTGATATCAGCATATGTTTCACAGGCCTTAGTGATTTTCTTCCACAATGGAGGAGTGAGAAGGGAGGGATAATGCCATGCCATCAACTGCTACTAGGGCCATGTTTGATCAGCTTCACCTCTCACCTCCAATCAACCTGCTGCAGCCCCAGGCACTGTGAGATGCAGGAGGAAGGTGCTCTTGGAACTTCACTCTCCCTCATCCTTTACAGGTGGCTCTCTGCCCAAACCCTGAAATACACTATCTATCTTGTATCTGAATTATGGATTCTGAACAAAAGCCTGCTAAGTTACTGTAGGTTGGGGGTCCAAGTTCAAGTAGTGGGAGTTATTTCCATGCAAAAGGCTGGGTTAAACAGCTGCTACAAAATACACATCACATCCAGGCAAGAGATCATCTTGTCTTCAGCTTCCACTCTTTTGATCAAAAACAAAAGCAGGGAAGAGCACTACTGCCCCAAAAGCATCTTTTGACCCCTGCCAAGGTAAGCAGTATCTCAGCACAGAAGGGACAGGAGACATTTCACAAATGTAATATACCTGAAGGGAAAGGATGAAAGTGGCAACCTACTTCACAGAAATTTAAACTATCCCAATTTTAAAAATTCATTGCTGCTTCTTGTTACTAATGTAGCAATTATTAATCATTATTACCTTCTTATTATGTTAATTCACCTCCTGTTTAACGTCTGTGGAGCAAGTACAAGCCTTCATCAAGGTAGTTTATAAACAAACTGTCTAATCACTCAAGTATCAACACAGCTCAGGTATTCAGCCCAGATGCTGCCAGAAAAGCAACAGCAACAGATGCCATATCCACTGGCACTGCTAAAATATAGCTGATTATGTACTAAAACAAACAAACAAATAAATAAATCATGTACTTTTGTTTCTTCCTGATTCTTTCAACCTCCAGGATAGACAGAAACCAAGCTGATATTTAATCATCTGATTTACTGGCTTTACAATAAATGCATGACTGTGAGTTATATTTGTGGTATACCCTAAATTCTCAGCCAGAAGATAGAATTGCTGAGTCCCTGGGGAGGTTTGCAGGGTGCTCAGTTCTAGTTTTCTGCTCCCCTCTTCTCTGAGCCTTATCAGGCCAAAGGATCCCTCATAAATCAATCAGTTTCAATCCCTCTGAAGGAGTGTTGTCTCCCCCAGGAGAAGCTGGGAGAGCTGGTGCAGCCTGAAGCAGAAAAGGCTTGGGGGGCATCCCATTTATGTGATTCACTCCCAGGGGGTCCTTCTCCATTCAGTGCCATATGGATCCACTTCCTCCCTTCTTCCCCCTACCCTTCAGTGCATTCCCATTCTCACCATGCTCCTCAGACTGCAGGCTCCTGCCTTGGCCACCTTCCTGAACAGCTCCCTCTCTCCTTGAACATGAGGAAGGTGGCTTTGTTCTCCACCACCTCCAAGTATGACAAAGGAATTCTCCCAGACAGGTAAGGGACACACAGGCCCATTCCCTGCTCCTACTGACAGCTTATGGCATATGTAGGGGAGCTCTGGGTTTGTCCCAGTCACACAAAGAAGCTGCAAGGGGTGAAAACTCTGAGACTTTTTCCTCGATGAATTCCATGTTGCCTCTGCTGAGCACATGGACAATCACATTTGATTTTTCAAAGGCTCTTTATCTAACCTAATTCATGTAGATTGTCTCAAAGGTGACAAAAAGCACACAGATTACCCTTCTGCTGCATTTCAAGGCCTGGCTGCACAACATGGTGGAAAGGCAGCATTCAAAAGAAAACATTTCCCTTTTCATATATGCAGGAACACATTTCCCCCCCCCAAACTTATTCTCAAAAATAGGAGAAAAGAGGGTAAAATTTTCCATGCAAAGCCAGTCTGGGCTAGAATCCAGAGACAGGAAAGTTCCAGGCAATCTCTTTCAAACATGGCAAGATAGTAGAGTGACTCAAAGCAAAGAGAGGGTAACAATCATGAAAATAACAGCTACTCAGGGGGCAACAACTGTAAGCAGAGGGACTTTTAACAACATTTATCAAGAGTGAAACTGAGGCAAGAAAAGGTGAAAAGCAAAACTAAAAATAACCAGGCATCCTTAAACACGAGCAGCACAACAAGCCTCTGATTGCAGCACCATTATATTTTTAAATCCTAAAAATGCTGTTTGCATCCCTAGAGACGATCCAAGCCAGTTGTGGATCACCCCTGCCCTGGGTTCAGAAATACAGTGGTGGCTCCATCAGGGTTAGCACAGCCCCAAGAGCCCTGGCTCCAGCAGCATGGACAGGGCACAGCCACTGCGAGGGGCAAGGGACAGACCCAGCGTGCAGTGGCTGGAAGCCCGAGCTACGCGGTTCTGCCAAGCAGGCAATGTGCAGAGCCAGCACCCCTGGTGTGCCTGCACCCCTGGGCTGCAGCTGGTCAGGAGTACTCAAGTGCACAGCACAGAGATGCTCGAGTGACCCTGTGCTGTGCCAGCCAGGTTTGATACAGCCACTCATGAATCAGAGGGAAGAAACCATGCCAAAGCTCCTCTGCTGCCAAGCCAATTAGGTGCCTCTCTCACTGGGATCCCTTACATGCAGTATCTGCGAGAGCTTATCCTGAGTCCTAAGCAAAAGCGTGGAAGCTAGCACAGGTCTGCCACTGCATCCAGGCTGCAAAGCCCTTTCTGACCCAGGCTCTAGGGGACACAGTGCAAATATTGAGCACAGCCTCAGTTGGGCTTATTATTGGTGGAATGACCCCAACCGTGTTAAAAACAAACTGTTTCCAGGGGAAGCTTCCAGATGTGTTTATTTGCTTTTGCCTCACTACCCAGTCTCTATAGCATCTGTGTGCTTCACAGTCCAGACAAGACACTCTGCATGACCTCGGTGAAACAAGAGAAGCGCTCTACCGTGAAAAGACATGGGGTAACAATCCTCTGCACTGCAACCTCAGGAAATCACCAGCTTCATCCTTCTGTCCCAAGGCAGGATCTCCTGCAGTTCTGTCACCCTGCCAGCTGCTGGATGAACTTATTCTTAGAGGCCTTCTTCAATGGTGCAAAACTCCGTGCTTTCCCCAGCCAGACTCCTCTAAAAGCCGTCAACCTCTCCTGCATGTGGGAGACCTCCAAGGACGATGCAAATCCTACAGAAGCCAACAGTTCATATGGCACTCTGGCACCTGGGGTTAAGATTGCAACTACTTGGGTTTCTGCAGAAGAGCATGAGCACACAAGCAAAATGAGCCCTGGGAGCTTTAATAGACTACGTGCTAGCCTCACATGGAGAGCAGCCCATAAGATAAAGAACCTCTTCACAGAGTCTCTGAAGTCTCACACACGGTCTATTTGTGTATCTGCACTGATGGTAGCACAGATACATCCACAAAGCACAACACACCCTTGTACATAATGACAAGGGAAAAGCATTGCAGTTCTGCTTGGCTGGGCCCCAAGTCAGGGCAGTTTTGCTCCTAAGCTTTATCCTCATTATATATCTTGGTTCATGGTTACAGCGATAACAGTAATACCGCACCAACACAATATTTTTCCCTGACAGCATCCTGAAGCATCCAGAAACAAGCCCTTGTCATTCATTCCCTTACTAGAGGTGGTAAAAGCAAGACCCAAGTGTGTGAACTCTCCGTGTGCAAGTGTAGAACAGGGCAGGGATCAGACACAACCTCACACTCCTCTGCTATTCTGTGCAGGCAGGACTTCATCCTGCCGCCTGCTCTCCAAGACTGGTCAGGGAACAAAAGCTTGATAACAGGTACAAAATGCAGCCCCTGGGGCAAGAAAGAGCAAAAGTAATCTGATAGATGAATAGAAAACACAGCATTGGGAAGGTGGTGTCTTTCCCCACTGAAAAAAAAAAAATGAGAATTTTCCTATCCAAGTCCTCAGTACAGCAAAAGAAGTCAAAAAAAAAAAAAAAATCTCACAAAGCACTGCCCTGCTGCTGCTTTGCTGATGTCAACTACTGCAGAACAAAAAGGATGAGGTTGTTCAGGCACAACCAGCCTGCTGCCAGAAGACATCCCTCCAACCTCTCTGCATGCTGCAAAAAACCACGAGTTGGTACATGATAAAAAGCAGATCCTGCACCTTTCTAACCCATAACTATCAGTGTGCTTGTGCAATGATAACCAGAATAGCTGTGAACTCCTCCAGTGGCTCGAAGTACTGCTACCCTATCTACACACCAAACCATCTGCAGGAGGAGGCAAGGACATGTAGTTCTTAACCATATTCTTTGGTGCTTATTTACTCTGTGTGTTTGCATAAGTACTGACAGAATTTGAAATAAAAGCCTATTCATGTGCACATTCATATTCCCCCACCCCACAGACAGGATGGCTTCAGCCCCTATCATTCCCCACACTTCCAATGGAAAAAATGTGTGTGGGCAGGGTGGGGGGATAGTCATGAGCAGAAGCCACGATCTGACTCTGTCAGCAGATGACTTCTATTTGCACTCGTTAGCACTGCCCTAGCGTGAGCTAACACCACCCCCTCGGGTAATTTAAATTTATAAAAAAATAGAAAAGAAGAGGAAAAAAAAAAAGCCTGTATTTCTATATTTAGGAGGTTAGGATAATCGGGGTGGAAGAGCCCATCTGTTTGGCGTTCACTCCAGCTGCTATGGATGCAGAAATTTGTCTATTTTCTTTCCTTTTTGCTTGTTTTGACTTGCCCTGGCTGACTGTGAGAGAGACACAGAGAACATGATGTATGGCCACAGCCATTTGGGTCTGCAACTCTGCACCATCCCATTGGAGTCACAGCAGAACCACTTGGCATAACCAGGGTCTTTCCCACAGGAGTGTAAAGTGGTAAATAATAATGATTATTATTGTTGTTGTTATTATTATTGTTATTATATTATCTTTTTATTGATACTATTAAAAAGTCTATGTTTATAACACTGAAGACAGAACAACACAGAAAGGCACAAGACAAGATAAGACATATCATAGACCTCTGTAACAGTCAGCTTTAAGAAGGCAGCCTCCCATCTGCCACATCTTTTTTTTTGGGAGATTGTCCCAAATAAAACTGAATTTCTGTGGGATGCCAACTCATCATCATTGGCACTAGCCACTGGATGGAGACATAGCCACACTTCTTCTCAAACCAACCTCTTCTGCCATTTTTGTCCCAAGGCTCTATGAAAGTGAGCTAAATTCAGAAGTGGCCTTTGATCTCCCACCTTCCTGAGTTGACCAGGCTCTGGTCCCAAAATACTGAGGATGCAATTACTTCAAGAGGTCTCTTGATGCTGTTCCTGGCATAGACACAAGTGCCACAGCCCTTGTGGGGTATGGCATCACTGCCTTGTAAATCTAATGCAGTGCTACTTCTTTTGCTGCTAAAGGCATCCCTGTGGCATGTTAGGACACATGGCAGACTGCTGGGACCATTTGCAGTTTACCTTGTTTGGTACAGGTGACTGCTTTTTAATTTCAATGTTTCAATGTTTTAACATTCATCACTGAGGTCATACAAGGTGCCAGGGATGAGCAATAAGCCTGGATATATTTCATGTGATTAGTGTTCTGAAAGCCTTAGAAAGCGGAGAGAAGACTGTTGGTGCAATATTCAGAATTCCACTGCCAGCTTTTCCTACAGGATCTTCTCCAGCCCTGGGGCTGGAACAACAGTACGGTACATGGAGGAGGACAGGTGGTTGATGCATGGATCAATAAATAGGAATATAGATCAGGGAATGCACAGTCCAAGCACTCCCCAATCCTCCCTGCAGCACACACTCCTAGTCCAGATCTAGCCCTCCTTTCTGTTGCCTGACAAACATTCCTTCACCTTCCCAACCACGCAAAGCTGAATCTCTCCCACTGACTTCCATGTATACAAGATTGGGATCTAGACCATCACCTAAAGGGCAATAAATGTGTACAGAGGTCCAGAAACCCTCTCTTTGGAAGCAGCCCTCCTCTCATGGGTGCAAGTTCCTTGCGTACAAGCACCGATGGACATCGATGACCGCATTCGGCAGGCTGGTCTTCGTGACATGTCTGGTCTGGGGGTTTGGTGCATAGCAGAGCTTGGGTGCATTTCTGATCACTGGCATGAGGAACAGCACTTTACTCCTTTGACTCTTGCTCCAAGAAGGTCATTTTAGCTCTCGCAAGTCAGAAGGGACAGTCACTCTTCCTCACCCAAAACTGACTGCCTATTTCTGCAGTTGCAGCCCACATCTCATCAATCACCCAGAGATGGCTCTTTCTCTTCCCAGCTTCCCAGACCACCTTCTCCTGAACTGTGCTCTTCTGCTAGCTACTTCAACTCAGTAAGTCCATGGGCCCTGTGGCCCAGAAGTATTTGTTCCCTTGGGACACAAGGCCCCTGCACCCACCCCTCCTCTGACAGAAGAGCAAGGGCCTTAAACATGTTAATTTTCTTTTCATAAGGTTCATGACATTAGGTGTACAGGTACAGGTGAGGTACTCACTGCCATGCTCTGCTCTCTCCTACACATAAGAGACCCTACACAGGTCAGCCCAAAGGCACAAACGGGAAGAATATGAGGTGTCACTGGTTCACAGACCCAAAAAAACCAACTATTTAACTGTGCCTTCAGGTAGGCCAACAAAGTGTCACCTGTGTTACAGAGCTGAAGGGTGTCTCATGCAGCTCCAGAAGCTGCTTTCCACAATGTGCACAGAAGTTGCATACAAAAATGTAGACCTTCAGCAGCTGACATTGTTGCAACTGTTCTTTAAGATGCTAAAGTAACTCACACCTATTCCTTGCAGACCCAGAGAAAGTTCTTCTTTCTGTGATGCATTATTTGCATTACTTTTGTCAAGCATTATTTAATATTTCCAAATTAACTTTTTTTAGAGGGATGATATTCCAATAAAAGTACATGGAAAATATTCTGAAATCTGAGAAATCTTAAAAGATGAGGAAATAAATAAAAACTGAAACTAATGGCTGAGATTTTGATTGGTGGTTTGTTTTTCAATTCTTCATGCTATTTCCTCCAATATTTATGTGGGGGGAGGGCGGGTAAAGCACAGAGTGACATGTATGAGAAACTTCAGATAAACTGCCTTGTAGTTGATGAAATCAGATATACTGCAACTTAACTCAACATTTATATCATCACTCCCCCACACTCCCCATCTGAAAGATGCAGTGCCTTGTAATTGCAGATAGGGAAACTGAATTCTCTTGTATATTCACTTTCATGAAAGATAAATTTGCTTTGTTTTCTATTTTGGTCCCTAATTCAGAAAACCACCTAAACATATGCTGAAGTTCATAATTTGCCACTCTACCACTTATGCATCTACTCAGGAATTTGCCTGAAGTCAGGCATATGCACAGCACACTGCTGACTGTGGACCTTAGAGCATTCTGTTCATTTCTGCAGCTATTCTAATTTAGTGACGTAAATGTACAAAGAAGTAACACATTTTGAGCAATTTTAGCACTCACTGGCAAAAGCAAGTTTTGAGCTTGCCTATCCCCACAAACAGTCTGAAAAATTATTAAAAATTAATAGCTAATTCTTGATACCTTTTAGAAACTGCTTAATTCTAGCAATTACTTTGAGCTGTCAGGATAGTGAAATACTATGGCATGAACTTTTGCTTTGTATCATTGCTGAGCAACCAAACCTGGAGCTGAAATGCTGCTCCCCCTCTTAGGAAACAGTCAAAAAAAACCAACTAACATTCTTATGAGCATGTGGCATGTCAAATATTATTTGTAGAAGCTATTCAGTAAGTAATTTCAAATAAGTAAAATGCAAAGAAACCGCAGGATGTTCACAAACAATTTTCAAATAGAAATGGAAGAGGAATTCATTAAATAAATTATTTGCTATAAATTATTCACCTACCTCTAATCTTACTACCACTTAGACTATAAAATTCATGCCATAAAAGATACAGGATTCATGCCATAAATGATACAGGATACATTAAAAGGCATCATTAACTTAGGCATTTCCCAATGCTGCTTTATTTTGACTGTACAGTTATTATATTATGCATTGCATTATTATATATTTTATATGTACACAAGCATTAAGACAGCCTTTTGGCTTTAATGGACTTTGAGTGTAATACACTTCTCTTTTAAAGCTAAGTTAAGGAGACCTACTCTGGTTTTAGCCTCTAAGTTGATTTTGAGCTCCAAGGTTGAATAACTCTTCAAATCTGAGAGAATAATCCAAGCTGTACTCTGAGCAACGCCAAAATGAATGGAAGCCTTACACAGTTTGCTAATTTAATGAGATTTCCACAACTTGGGCCCATTTCACATAAATTCACAATGAGAGGTGGACATTCCTTTGTGTCCATCAAGCCACACAGTGAACATTTTCATGAAAGGTGAAAGGGGTGAGGAGAAGCTGGAAGCAGATCACTGGCAGGAGACAACAGTGGCCTTCTGGACCCACTGGCTCTGCACTGGATTCCAGGGTCAGCAACATCCCCACCTGAATCACTTTTCCCCTCCTGCATGTGCAAGAGAAGCTGCCAGCTGTGCCCTGGCTATATGTCCAGAGGAACAAATTCAGAAAAGAAACCTAAAATACACTATGAAATTAATTTTAGCCACGAAAACAAAATCCCAGAAAGGGTTCTGACTCATAACCAAGGATGAAGGCAGCTTTTTCTACTTGTTTGTGTCCTGATTTGTTCTAAACCACAGCTATATCCCACAACTTGTTTGGTCTCCAGCAGTCGTTTTATTATTTTATATCATAATTGTGTATTTTTAACTAAAAGAACGTTGATTGTCACTGAATTTTTCCATTTTTGTAAAACTGATACAAGTTGTTATTCTTTGGTTATGAAGAAAGAGAATAAAAAAGGATTCTTGCAGTTGTCAGAAGAATCAATTATTTCCAAAGCAAATTCTATTGCAGCGAGTTGCAATTAAATGCTACTCCTCACCATCCATGCACGTTTTTACCCCTTGGAAAGGAAAGAAGAGTTGGTTTTGCAGAGTTTCATCATCCTGGACTGACTCATAGCAGGCTCAGTCTCTAGCCCAGTGGATGACAGGTGCATTTATCCAGCCCAGCACAGCACAGAGGCCCTACGGACGGTGTTATTACACACTGGCATTTCCACAGAACTTCTGAGTGCTTGAAAAGACCCCCAGAGGAGGCAAGAGCATGAGGGTCCTCTCACATCAGAGACCTCTTGAAGGCACTGGTCCTAGGTCCTGACACATAGACCTCAAAACTAAATAAGCTTTACCACAGCAATTTCTACATCAAACACCGAGAGAACAGCTGTGGCTCTGCTGACAGGACTGCTTCCACTCTTGCTTATTGCAAACATAAATTCACATCAGCTAGGCTCTTTAAAAATAACCTGAGGGAATTGTGTGCTTAATTCCCACAGGTATCTTATAAAATCCCAATTGTAACAGGCAATGATCTATTTTTTTTTCTATTTTCAGGGTGAAGCCACACCATGGGTGGATAAGTAAGAAGGGCTGCATTAGGCCAGATGGAGACCAAGGTTCCCTTAAACAATGAAGAAAATACTTCACAATGCCTGAGGACCAGACTCACTATTCTATATAGTAGCACCCTGGCTAGCACATCACCATGCAGGGCAAAACTCACACAGAAACACAACTTGAAGGCAGGACAGTCATGGCTCAGACCATCCTGGGCCTCCCAAACCAGCCCTGGCTGATCCTGCAGCAGACCCCAGTCAGGAAAGATTTCCCCCAATGCGCCCTCAAGGCACAGATTGTTTAAGATTGTCACCAGTGTCACAGTGCACCCAGGATGTGAGCAGGCAGCAGACTGGAGGCAAGGAGGACAGATACCTTGCACACACAGTCCCCTCACCAGTGACCCCAGGGCCACCCCTCTGGGGGTCCCATGCTAAATATTCATCATGAAGGTGGTCAAGACAAGGATGAGGGAAGGACTGCATTTGATTTTGTCACTGCAGATTTTCTCTAAAGACTCAGAATCGATAACCACCCATGAGCCACTGCCAGGTAAACTCAGGATGAAAAGTATTCAGCAGGCCACTGATTAAATCAGTGTCCAGGCAACATTGTCCAGTGGAGGAGGTGTGGGGTGGCCGTCAGAAGATGCAGGCTCCAACCCCAGGTTGGCCATGGGAATCCTGCATGACCACAGCAAAGGCACTTCCCATCTTGGGGCCTCAGTTTTCCCCACCAGCTGCATGGTGATCTAGATAACATGGCTGTTACCTGAGTCAGTAAAGAGAAAGATTATACGAGGATTAGCATTAAAAAGTGGGTAGGCAGAGCACAGCATAAATATGAAGGGTTCTGAAAAATACATGGGCCTCTGTCTTCATGCTCTTCATCTCTCTCCACAAAGTGGCTACTAAAAGCAAAAACAGTATGCTCTCCCTACAAAGGCAGCACACAGCAGACATATATTTAGATCACTGTGAAACAAATACTGACTTTTGTCCAAGGTAGGAAAAAGGTACCCTGTGCTACAGAGAGGGAGAAAGACAAAGACAACTGAAGTCATCCTGAAGCGAGGAAAAGGAAAGAATCCAGACCTCTGGGACAGATTCAGCTGTGGTATAAACATTGATGTTAGCCATATTCAAGAAGGTCAGGAATAAATGAGAAAGCTCTCACGAGCCTGACCTGGAGGTCCATCAGGTGCTAGATGTATACAGGACAAGCACTCATCTTCCTTGTTGTCAAACGAGTAATTTCAAACCCCTAAATAAATGGTAGGACACTGCAGCAGAAACAACCCTCAGGAAGGACAGGACAACACCTTTTCAGTAATTTTATTTTGCAGCTTTTTAGGCTTGCATAGCTATCCCCCTTGCCCAGTTGAGGATGTCACATGCTGCATTTCCTCTCCCAGGAGACATCAATCTGTCACTAGGGCCACTGTCTCGACACTATCCCCCAACATGTGTTTTCTACCCCTTCTGCTTGCTCAGAGCACAGAAATGTCAGGACAGAAACCCAGTGGCAGCAGGTGGGAATGGAGCCCACATCCCCTAATCCCAGTGCTCACAGCCAAAAAAACAAAACAAAAAAACAAAAAAAAAAAAAAAAAAAAAAAAAAAAAAAAAAAAAAAAAAAAACAAAAAAAAAAACCAAAAAAAAAAAAAAAAAGAAAAAAAGAAAAAAGAGCTCCCCCGCTCCCCCTGGTCCTTCCCTTACATGCATAGCATCACTGCTGCTGAATAGCAGTCTCAGAGAAAGGAAAGAAAGAGGCCCAAAAGGCAGCTAGGAAACCCACCGTCCATTGGCTTCCCTCCACACGAGGCGATCGGACTCCTTCTGCTGCAGTGACTTGGCAAGCACACCTCGCTCTGACTCAGCACCTCGCCGGCACCTCCTGTCAATTATTCCCACAAACTGCTGACGCCGGAAGGGCTATTTGCAATTAGAATGCAACACGAGCCGGTGGCGGTGGGATGCCTTAGCTCCCCACCTTCACCTGCAGCGATCCCCTCGCTGTGAGCCCTCTGGCTCAGGGCTGGAGCTCCCAGGGAGGGTGAAGGTATGGGGACAGGGCACGTAGTGCAGGAGGGCTGGAGGATGGGGACCAAGGGGCTGGGGGGAGCCTGCCTGTGCTGTACCTATTCTGTGCATAAACAGACAACTGATGTCAATGTGGCAGCTGAAATGAACCCAAACAAAAGAAAAAAAAAAAAAGGCAGAAAAAGGCAAAAAAGGCAAAACAGCTGCTGGGAATAAGGGCAAGAACAGCAAGAGCAGATGAAACTATGCAAAAAAGCTACAGTAGAGCTAGCACAGAGCATTCCCCAAAGAACAAGCAAAGCACAGCCCTGCTGCAGCTCCGTGCAGCTGGGACACACAAGCCTGCTCTCTGTGTCCGAGGCATTTCCAGCACAGGAGAGGGAGACGCTGATTGTGGATGAGTCCCGTAATAAGGGCCCAGGGTGCAGCAGCTGTTTCAGGGGCAAGAGGAAGGGCTGCCCTTGACAAGCCAAGGACATGACGAGTCTGCAGACAGACTGAGGCCATTCTGTCCCTCTGCCCAGTAGCCAAGGTCCTCCCAACCTCTCTGAGTCACTAGCTCACACAGCCAGAAAGCCAAGCAGGTCTGCACACAAGCAGCTCCACAACCAATGGAGATGTTCAGACAACAAACTCCATCAAAGAGTGAAGATCAACCATGCAGTTTAGCTATGGAAGCAGCCCAGAAATCATACAAGCTCAGAAGTGCCCTGCAGAAGCCCTTCATTACCTTCTGCTTCACTAAAGCAACCCATCTTCTACCCATCCCTGTCTCCTTCCCCGAGGGTCATGGGGAGCTCCAGGCCCCCTTCACTGATACAGGCAGTGAGAGGCAGCAGAGTGAGTGATGCATTCCATGCAGGAGCTCCCAGGGACCCTTTAACCAAGAAGCAAGTCTGCATTTGCTGAGATATCACCTCTAAAAAAAACATTTCAGAGTGCAGCCAATGCTGATAGACCACGTGGGAGCGCAGGTCAGAGCAGGTGGCGTGGAGCTGGAGCAAAAAACTCCAAAAACTACTTCAGGTTTGATGCAGTGAACCAGCCCCTACAACATGGTGCAACAACCTCTTTATACAGCTATACCAACTGACACAGTGTCCAATATGCCTTGCAGTCTGTGTGCCCACAGCTGCAGAACCCATCACAGACTCATGCCCTGCCTGGAAATCCAGTGTGGGTAAAGAGGCAGAGACATCAAAGTGCAAGATGGGTGACAAATCTCATCTAGATAGCGAAGGCTGAAGAGGGAGAAAAGTTAACTAAAAAACAGATCTCCCTAAAGCCACCTGTATTTCCCAATGGCCAGGTAAAGAATATCTACTGCACGGAGTGGAATGAGAGCAAAGGAACAAAGTCAAAGAAAACAGAAAAAAATAGTGACTTCAGCAACATGTGCAGGAATTAGCTAAGAGTCACAGCAGGTTATGATTCTGCAGCGTCTAAAAGAGCGTATGTAGGACTTGGAACAACACGTCCCAGCACACTTAGAAGGGAAAACCCTGCAACTGATATAAAGATACAAAGTAACAATGACTGCTACACAATCACATTTAAGGTCCCTGTGAGAAATACAGTAGCAGAACTTTGCATTGTGCCTCTTACATGTTAGAAAAAACAACTAGAAGCAGAAACGGTCAAAACAGCCTAACTCCAAAAGCAGGGAACTAAAGTTGTTACACTGTACAGTGGTGTGTTGAGAAGCAATCTCACCATCATCACTGAAAAGGTACTCAGTGACCTAAACAAAAAACTGCTGAGAAGCAAGAGAGCACACTGTATGGCCAAACAACAGAGACAAGAAGTGATTCCGTATAAACAGTTGCTTTATAAAATGGTAGATAGGACTGAAAGCAAAACTGAAGGTCAACTGCAAAAGCCAAAATCCAATCATTTTAGTACATTAAAGAGACAAGTCCAGAAGTGCAGAACAGTTGAAGAAAGAAATTTCTCAAGTGGCTGTAACTAGCTAAGACAAGGAAACTCTTGCTAGCTCAGGTGGTTCTTGAAGTTGGCATGCTCTTCATAAGAGAGGCTACAGGCTAATTTGGAAGTGTCAGCAGGGCTTGGTTAAACCAGCCCAGTACCCTAAGCCCATAAAAGTACACACAACAGGAAACAAACCAGCTTGATCTCTGCTCAGGGGAACTTGTGGCCCTGCAATCCACTCTAATTTTGGAAGGAAAAGGACAGGACTAAGTAATTAATTTTCTGTCACTTCAAAGTGCACCTGCTAAACTGTTCTGGGCAGGATGCCAGTTCAGTGCCAGACCTGTCCCCTGCGTGCCTGGTGTGGGAACTCCTCCCCTTGCCTTGCCCCCAGTGGGGTTCAGGCCAGCTGAGGTCAGGCTGAGTCCAGAGCTGCTTCCCCACTCCTCAGTGCCCAGGCTCAGAGGCATGGGAGCCCCTCTCCCCCTGCCCTCGCTCTGGCCCTGATTACAAGGGATTACCTCCAGGTTTCTAACCAGTTCTTGGGTGGTTTAATCTATTCCTTAATATCTGGAAGAGAGACAGGAAGCTGGCAAAGTGATTTGGGCTGGCTGAGACAAAAGAAGATTGAGAGAGACTTCCAAGGGATCTGACAAAGCTCAGCAGTGGGCAGCATAATGCAGGATGAAATTCAACATTACCAAACGGACAGTAATAAGAACTTGAGAGAATAATCTGAACTACTCATATACCATGGGGCTCTAATTCAAATGTAATCGCTTGAGAAAAATATCTTGGTATCACTGTGAACGGCTCAATGAAAACATCTGTTCAACATACAACGGTGGTCAAAGAAGCAATCAAGCTGTCAGGGTGTCTAAAGGCAGAGGCTCAAAAGAAGGATGCTGGAAGTACTCTAATGCCACCATGAACACTGAAAGTGCACCCTCAGCTGGAATTGCTGCGGTTACTTCTGCATGGCACATTTGAAAATGCAGAAGGTGGAGAAAGGTTTCATCATTCACCAGTCAAAAACACTAACTGGTCAAGCACTGTTAAAATTGGGACAATTTAACTTGGAGATGAGTTAAATAGAAAGAAATTATCAAATGGGAATGAAGTGAAACAGGTACTTCTTTGTGGGTTTTGTTTGCTTGTGGGCTTTTTGTGTTTGTTTTTTCAAGAGAAAAAAAGAAAAGTTGTTCAGTATAACTGAAGAGCAGGAGACGTGACCAGACATAAGGAAAATATTGTAATTTTCCTTTTCTGTTTTTACTTTTTCTGCTTCTTCTAAGCTCGGCCAATAATTAACTACCAGGAATTATTAGCCCATGTTACAGTCAAGTCAAGAGCTCAGCAGAAATCACAGAGGCCCATGCATTTATACGGATACTGGGAACATCCACAGATGTAGGATACATCTGGTGTCAGGTAGAACAAAAAAAAGACCCAAAAAATAGAATGAAAAAAGCATAACATCACTATACCCTCACACTTCCAGGCACTAGCCAATTTCTAATTAGTGGGGATTAGGAAGTAATCCCCCCAGTGGGCCTGCAGAAACTGTGTGCCCACCCACTTGCTCCTGGCAGAGAACGTGCAGGGCAGAGGGAGAGCTGAGCCCGCAGCCCAGCCGCAGTCCCTCCGCTCAGGAGGCCAAGGGGTTGGTGTCCAGCGCCGTTGCACACCCACCCTGCTGGACACCAGCTGAGGACACTGCACCAGGAGGCTCGGTTAGCCCAGCTCAACCTGGCCCCTGGCGAGGGGGAGGTTTCACGTCTGCTGCTTTGCACTGGGGGGCCTTGCCTGAGGAAGGGGAGGAGATGGATGCTTTATGCGCTCTGCAGTGGTAGAAGGAATACAAATGACTTAATTCATTTTATGGCAAGGAAGTGGAGTGTGGGCATACCCTAAAAATAAGACAAAATTGGGTTTTGTAGGCATTGAAGTCCAGAGCAATGCATACACCAGCCTACTCCTAGGGCAACCTGTTGACCCCTCTTTGCTAAATGATTGGCACCTCCCATTGGAGCATCCAGATTTGGTCATGGCATCAGAAACCGGTGGGCTGACCTGGCCCAGGACTGCTTAGACAGGCAGCTGCAGAAATGCACCACAGATTGTAAACAGGGTGTCATTGCTTCCCCACAAACAACACTCCTGCCTTCACCACTCCTGGTAAAATCAAATCCCAGAGGTAACTAAGTGGGGTTCAGACATTGGCTTTCTCCTGCTGATGCCTGTGAAGCAGAAGCTCATGTTCTCATAGCTAGGTTGGCTCATGAGAGTATGAGAAAATAACTGTACAAGTTTTTGTCCCTAAGTAAGCGATCTAATCAGCCTAATACCAAAATTACACTTGAAATTAGCTTCATGCAGAGATGCAAATGTCCAAGCACTGCTATGCTGCCAGGAAGCACATGCACGAATAATAAGGGACTGAGCTCAACCTGCTAGTCCTGTTCTGACTTTTTCAGTGACTGTTCCAGAAGGGGAAACAAATATTAACAAATATTTGCTGTATTTCTTGAATAGAAACTTGACTCAGTACAATGCCCTATAGCACAATGAATAAGAAAAGGACAAGAGCAGTGCCATGTATGCGTGTCCATGGTGTTTGCACAGATGTGTCAAGATGGGAAAAATAATGAGCAAAGACTGTGCACAGGTACCACCAATTGCTGCAAGTTGGTTTTTATCTCTGTTCTTTTTAAATGCCTTGTAGAAATAAAAAAGCAGCAACCACTAAAGCTTTACTGAATTTTTTTCCACTAAACCAAAACTTATCAAACATGGATTTTTGGAAAATCATAACTGTCTTTCAAAAGAAAAACAGGGAGGAAAAATGTCAAAAATACAGAAACATCCAACTTAAGCATCTTTGGGATGAAAACTTTTGACTTTTCACACCAAAATATATTTTTGCTTAGGGTACTTCCTTGTATTATAACAATACAGCTCCACAAAGAGAAAAAAAATAACAGTATCCTAAGATGGAATTTCTCTCAAAAATTTCCTTTCAAAACCATCAAAGCATTTGACTTCTACTTCCATTTAGAATGAAGCCGAATTCCTCAATCCGGACGAAATAGAGCAGCTCAGCTCAAGCAGTGAAAAAAATGGCAGAAGCCAGGACACAAGTGACCTCCAAAACCAAAGAGATGAAAATTTATAAGGAAAAAAAAAAAAAAAACCCTTAAAAGTTCACTCTGCACAGTTAAAAATGTTGTGCTTTCTCCCTGGTGCACAAGACATGAAACAGTTGCAAGAATAAAGTAGGGAGGCATATGACCAGAAGCCCTGTAATTGTGACTTCTCTAAAGGAGAGGCTGGGCAAATGTCCTACCTGACAGCAAGAAAATCATTTCATCTCTGCACACATCAGTTTTCCATGCTATAAATCAAACTGACTGCCCTCACAAAGTAAGTTTGGAGACTCTCAATTAAGTAATGTTCATAAATAACTGTGCAAACACAAGGTAGTAATAACCAGAGAACTGTCTTTGTTACACTGCTGTCTGTTAAACAACCAGGAGCTAAATTTTTCTCTGAACACTTACAAAAGGGAAGGCAGCATTAATGCTCCACAAGGAGGAAACTACAAAGAACAGATTTTCAGTGCATGCACTTCTCCTTGAAATAAACTGTGTTAAAAGCACTTTACTTAAAAAGCATGATGATAGTAGCATCCTGCTAAATATAGATGACTCACCACAATTTAGTAGTGAACATCCCTAAAGAGGACCATTACATTATTGCTTAACCTGCTGCATAAATTTAAGCATCCTCCTGTGGTTGCAGTTTGTTCCAAGATATTCAAGCCTACTACCAGCAACCACTGACCTTCAGTGGGTCATGAGGTCTCTCTGAGCCTTGCTTTCTCCATCTGTACTATTGTACAAGAATAAAAACACTACTCCCCCATGAAGGCAGGAAAAATAATTCCTAAGTTTCCTTAGTTAAAGAGTTGTTTATACCATACTTTGTATACCCATATTACTACTGAGCAACTAAATATAGCTGCTCCTGAGGCACTCTGAGATCCCTTGAGAACAGAATCTTATAAAAAGAAAATTGCAGTTTAGGCAATACTAAAGAAACAGAGATAAAGAATTGGTTTCCAAAATAAGGGAATGATGCCCACTTCAGAAAGAAGTAGTTAATGCATCTGTGCCTACCACTGGGGACCAAGGTCAGGTCACGAGCAAAATGATTTATCTACACGTCACAAAACCACACAGCTTGACACAAACGGCAATCTGTTCCAAAAAAACTGCAAAAGCATGGAAGGGCAAGGGACTGACACAGTACTCCCTTTCTAGGGCTGAGGACCTGGTGCAGGGCTGGGAAGCACAGGTGGGTAGGAAAAGGGTGCTGCAAAGCCAAAAGAGTTTCAGCTGTGAGAACCTCAGACTGACAGGAGGGCGACTCCAAAAAGTCATGTGAGGAGTTGTAGACCTGCTGCTGCATTAATCCACTACAGCCAGGCACCCTTACCCCCTGGTCTTGCAAGATCCATCTGCAGTGGACTGTAACATGCTGAAATCTCACCTGTTGCAATTCTGTGTCACAGGTTCCAAACACCATGCAGTTAAAAAACACGTCAGTTCTGCACTTTGACTGTACCCGATGTGTGATTTCTACCACATTTGACAATTTGCAGGGTGCTATTTCTGGAGACATAGGAGGATTGATTAGCAGTCCCAGGTTTGGTTTCAAAGCTCTAAAGAGAATTCTGTCCTATCTTTCCCTAAATTTCTCCTGGGAAAATATTATTTCCACAAAAAATTAATACGCTTATAATGTTTTAGAGGGTAAATGTAGACACTGCCCTTGGACCCCATTAAACATGGATATAATAGGCCCAGAAAATGGGCAACTAGTACCAGTTACAAAGAATAACTGTTATTCTACAAATTGCAAAACAAGGTAAGAAAATGGCACTATAATAATTTATTTAAATATCACTATGAAGTCTAATTTTATTTTATTGTAGGTACAAAGTGTGAGAATGATGAAATGACCTCCAAGGTCCTTTTTCCCCCCAACAACTTTCAGTTTTTTGGCATTAAGTATTTTGCCTGATTATACACTCTTACAGTTTCAGATCCTTTAACTTTTAGATCTTACTTTTAATTTAGGAATCCCTTTGCATATGACCCTTCATTTTTCTTCTATCTTCTAAACCAGTCTAAAATCTCAAAAAGGGGGAAAAATTTAAAAAAACACTCTTCCTAACCATACTTGGCAGCCCAGAGCAGAAACACACTTACTAATCTTCTGCAAATGTTGTTTAGAAAAAACTATCCCAATTTAATTTCAGCTTTCCTGGGTGTATGTCTGTTCCTTATCCCTTACAGTGTTTTCTTTTCAAACTCAAGAACCACTGAAAATACGGCCATGCTGTGTACCACAGAAATAGCTGTGTACCACAGCTATTTTCATCTACCACCATGTTCTAAAGACTTTTCCCCAGACAAAATGAGAAAAAGCCAAGCTTGAGACACAGAAGTTTCATTCAGGTAATCATGAAGTCTTAAAGGAAATTGCAAGAAAAACCATTACACTATTGCAGATAAATATTTCATGGAAAAGTGTGTTTTCACACCTAGTTGTCTCCAGTGTCATTGTCCCCATGTGCCCTCAACAGAAAAAAAGAAAAGTAAATATTGAGTCAATCTTTCTGCTCTAAAGGGTAATTAAATACCCCTTCAATTTTAACCTTATATCTGATAATTGTTGTATGTTTTTGCAGTGATATCACATCAACAGAAGCACTTCCCCACTTATAGGCCTCTAACTGGAGCAAGTCCAGTAACTCTATAGACATTTATACCTTTGCAATGGCTGCAGGCAAAAAAAACCTGTAGCATGGAGAACCCGAAAATAATTGAACTTGCTTTCCAAACTGGGAAAAGGACAAAAAGCAAATCAATAGTATTAAGTATGAAAGCTTATTTCTTTAAACCTAATGCTAGTAAACTTTATTTTTTTTCCATAATTCATCTCTTTGAAGTCAGCAGGTTCAATTTCCAGTGAATGCATGAGACTCAGACTCCCAAACATTTTCTGAGGACAGGAATGCAGGGTGCATTTGAGGCTGAGGCATTTGTGAAAAGTTCTTTTATCTATCACAAGACTTGTTTCTAAACAGGTCCTGGATAGAGAGGAAGGCCTGCTGTGCCTCGCAGCCACCCAAGCAGCAGACTACACCCAGATCGCAACTGTGAGGAGGTTTCATCTAGACCTTGCTGAGACACCTCTGGTCTTCTCATGGGAGAACCCATCATTTCTCACTGTCCTCCTGCTGTCTCAGGGACCTCTTGCAGCAGGTTTCCCAGTTTCCCAGCAGTGAAGGTGGCCCAGCTGTCTCAAAGCTGTGGGCTGCTCACTGCTGAGCAGAGCTCTGCAAAACTGCTCAGCAAGTGTCTGCATTAAAGGGCAGACCTTAAGAAAATTGCCATGTGGACCTCTCTAAACCATAAACGAGCAGGCTGCTCTAAAGTTTAGCATTACTTGAAAGGAGGTATTGCCACCTGATCAACAGATGAGTCTGAACATCTTGCACTTGCTAGTTTCTTCTGCTGCCCTTAATGCAGCACCTCCTGGTGCTCCCCGGCAATGCACTGAGTGATGTGAGTAGCATCTGTCATATGCAATTTGTTTCCTCTCCGCACAGAGCCCAGGGAACACACCTTATTTCCGAAGGGCTATAGGAGGCGGGAGGTGGTGGAGTCTCCACGTCCCCGGGGGCAGGCACGTTATCTTAGAGCTGAAGCAGTGCGCCGCGCGCCTGGAAGGAGGAGGCAGAGGAGAGGATGGGGGGGGGGGACACAGGGGGCTCTGAGCAGCCTGTCACCATCTCTGCGGAAAGTTCCCTGCTGCTTCAGGGCCTGAGGGATAGACCAGAGTTTTCCACACAGGTGAGCTTACCAAGGGGCTAGGCCCAGACAACCGAGCCTAACGTGAAGCCCAGTTTCAAGCAAGTTTTGCAGCACCGTAAAAAAACAAAAAAAAAATTAAATAAAAGAGGTATATATAAGAATAGTAGGAAAGATGGTGCAGCGGAGGCAGCAGAAGGAGCTGAGCAGAGCAGCGCTCCTTCCCCACGCCTGCCTGCACAAGCACTCGCCCGCCGCCGCATTCCCGAGCATCACCGGCGGGACCGCAATCAAAACTTCCCCACGCGCGGGGCACCGCCGTGGCACCGGCGGCGGCGACCCCGCGGCCCCAGGGCGATG